>CM077446.1:26431473-26553867 GCA_039654765.1 Mylopharyngodon piceus
AAAAATATACTAAAATGTGTGTGTGTTTTTTTTTTTTTAATAAATTCCAAAAATGCAGAAAGTTTTCTGTGATGGGTAGGTTTAAGGGTAGGGTTAGTGAATATAAAGTTTGTACAGTATAAAAACCATTACGCCTATAAAGAGTTCCCATAAACACCACATGTAAACGTACAGTATATGTGTGTGTGTGTGTGTGTGTGTGTGTGCGCGTGCGTTTTTGTGACATATCAGGACACACATTTGTATAATAACATGGGTATGACATGGGTATTACAAGGAGAGGGTGACTTATGAGGACATTACCCCATGTCCCCATTTTTCAAAAGGCTTATAAATCATACAGAATTACTTTTTTTGAGAAAGTAAAAATGTGCACAGTTTCCTGTGATGGGTAGGTTTAGGTGTAGGGTTGGTGTAGGGCGATAGAGAATACGGTTTGTACAGTATAAAAACCATTCAGCCTATGGAATGTCCCCACAATTCACAAAAATAAACGTGTGTGTGTGTGTGTGTAATTTCCTTGACTTTAAGAATTTTATTAATTTCCATGATTTTTCCAGGCAGGAATTTAATTTCCCTAACTGTGGGAATGCTGCAGATTAGATCTACATACAGTACAAAACAGCAATATCCTGTTTTTCATGATGTGTCACCTTTAATTAAGAGTATCTCCTGATCTAAGAAGAGAGTGAGTTCCTGCTGATGCAGCTGGGAAAGCTGAAGAGGACTAAAGAAACACCCACAAATTTATAACCACTACATGGCCAAGAGTATATGGACACCTCCTTCTAATGAATGGGTTTGGCTGTTCCAGTAATTCTAGTGAAGACAAACTTAATGCTACACCACACAATGCCATTCTCATCAAGAGAATTCTCATCAAGTGTGCTTTTCTTGAACAAACTGAATGTGGCAATCCTGAATAAACCTATAATTATACAGGGCGTCTGAAGTCCATCAGTCCTAGTCGATTCTAAAAATCTGTATGTATATACTGTGCAAAAGTCTAAAGTCATTTATCACATAGAAAGCACACCTTTATATGGCCATAAATCATGGGACGTGGAAGCAGAGAATGAGCAGAAGGCAGAAAAAGACAGAATGAGGATGGCTGGAAGCCACAAAGCCAACGGCAGCTTGGCCACAGACAAGAAAAAAGTGCATGACACACTTATATGGAAGCCTGCTAAGAAACTATGTGTGACCAGTTTATGCATGAGATTTTCTGCCCACAACTACTTATACTTCAGTGGAAACATGCAGAATGGGGGCGAGATTGCACATAGGTTTCAGGACCAGTTGGTATAAAATTGTCTAAAATGACAGAAAGAGAGTTTTGATGTTTCAGCGAGGCGTACTTTGTTAATACGATGGAGACAGCGTCATTTAGGATGCTCTCCCCGAAGACCAGCATATTGAGCACAGGATCCACGTTCAGAGCGTTAAAGATGGCGATAGTAGCGACTGGATCCACAGCGGAGATCAGAGAACCAAATGCAAAACTAGAGAGAAAAAAAAAAAAAAGAAAAAACATGAACGTACATGTCAAAGCCTCTCAACACACTTTGCTCAATAGTTTCAGAAGTTGCCAAGCCATTTTCTCACCTGTCTGTCATTGTCATCTTGTAAATAACATCAGCCTATTCAAGAAACACATCCAAACATAATAGTCATAATCATGGAGAAATAATGTCAAAGGAGCTGTTAAGGTGTGCCAACTAGTCTAACTAGATAAACCACTTACTGAACTCATGATCACTTATAGGTCTGTTTACATGAAAAGACATGAGAAAAGCTGTTGATGCCTATTAAAACAGAAAGAAAATACCTGGCCCAGGAAGTAGATCCCCCCTCCCACGATGAAGGCTGAAATCGCGGTTCCAAAGACGGCGAATAATGTGATTGAGCCTATGTTTTGGAAAAAATTACCCTGTGGAATAAAAACTTGTCTGTTTATATCTGTTTATAGAATTATCACAGTCTCTGACTACAGACTCAAAAGTTGACAGCTTGAGGACAACCAATACTAACATATTCATTCAAAAAGGTTTGCTACTCTATAAAACTTTAAAATATATATATATATATATTATATATATATACACACACACAGTTGTGCTCAAAATTATTCATACCCTTGGTAAATATGACCAAAGAAGGCTATGAAAATAAATCTGCATTGTTAATCCTTTTGATCTTTTATTTTAAAAATCTACAAAAATCCAACCTTTCATTGGAGAATAAGAATTTTAAATGGGGGGAAAATCTCATTATGAAAGAAATGTTTTTCTCTAATACACATTGCTCACAATTAATCATACCCTTTTACTCAATACTTTTTGCAACCTCCTTTTGCCAAGATAACAGCTCTGAGTCTTCTCCTATAATGCCTGATGAGTTTGGAGAACACCTGACAAGAGATCAGAGACCATTCCTTCATGCAGAATCTCTCCAGATCCTTCAGATTCCCAGCTCCATGTTGGTGCTTCTTCTCTTCAGTTCACTCCACTCATTTTCTTTAGGGTTCAGGTCAGGGAACTGGGATGGCCATGGCAGAAGTTTAATTTTGTGCTCAGTGACACATTTTTGTGTTGGTTTTGATGTTTGTTTTGGATCATTGTCCTGTTGGAAGTTCCAACCACGGCCCATTATATGACTTCTAGCAGGGACAGTCAGGTTTTGATTTTTTATCTGTTGGTATTTGATAGAATCCATGATGCCATGTATCTGAACAAGATGTCCAGGACCTCCAGCAGAAAAATAGGCCCACAACTTTAAAGATACAGCAGTATATTTCATTGTACACATGGGGTACTTTTTACCCCTGTGTGCACCAAACCCATGTTGAGTGTTTGCTGTTAAAAAGCTAATTTTTTTGTTTCATCTGACCATAGAACATTTGAAAAGTAACTGACACTACTGGAACTTCAAACGAGATGGGTTCTATGGTCAGATTTGGTATTCTATCAAATAACAACAGATAAAAAAATCAAAACCTGACTGTCCCTGCTAGAAGTCATATAATGGGCCGTGGTTGGATCTTCCAACAGGACAATGATCCAAAACAAACATCAAAACCAACACAAAAATGTGTCACTGAGCACAAAATGAAGCTTCTGCCATGACCATCCCAGTCCCCTGACCTGAACCCTAAAGAAAATGAGTGGAGTGAACTGAAGAGAAGAAGCACCAACATGGAGCTGGGAATCTGAAGGATCTGGAGAGATTCTGTATGAAGGAATGGTCTCTGATCTCTTGTCAGGTGTTCTCCAAACTCATCAGGCATTATAGGAGAAGACTCAGAGCTGTTATCTTGGCAAAAGGAGGTTGCAAAAAGTATTGAATAAAAGGGTATGATTAATTGTGAGCAATGTGTATTAGAGAAAAACATTTCTTTTATAATGAGATTTCCCCCCCATTTAAAATTCTTATTCTTCATTGAAAGGTTGGATTTTTGTAGATTTTTAAAATAAAAGATCAAAAGGATTAACGATGCAGATTTATTTTCATAGCCTTCTTTGGTCATATTTACCAAGGGTATGAATAATTTTAAGCACAACTGTATAATATATATATATATATATATATATATATATATATATATATACACATACACACATATACACATACATACACACACACACATACATACGAAAACGTGATTCATCAGACCAGGCCATCTTCTTCCATTGCGCCATGGTCCAGTTCTGATGCTCACGTACCCACTGTTGGCGCTTTCAGTGGTGGACAGGGATCGGCATAGGCACCCTGACTGGTCTGCGGCTATGCAGCCCCATATGTAACAAACTGCTATGCACTGTGTATTCTGACACCTTTCTATCAGAACCAGCATTAATTTCTTGAGCAATCTAAACTACAGTAGCTCGTCTGTTGGATCGGACCACACTTTCGCTCCCCATGTGCATCAATTAGCCTTGGCCGCCCATGACCCTGTCTCCGGTTCACCACTGTTCCTTCCTTGGACCACTTTTGATAGATACTGACCGCTGCGGACTGGGAACACCCCACAAGAGCTGCAGTTTTGGAGATGCTCTTTTTGACACATTTTTGCTTTTATTATTTTTATCCTCTTATACTTTTTATCCACCCGAGATAATGAAAACATCCGCGATTGAATAACTAGTGGAAAATCCCCCCTCGCCCAATGCGTTTCGCACCTGCTCGTTCTGTGCACGAGAACTGTTTACTCCCGCTGACATTCCCACGTGCGCTGCAGAGACGCGGTGGATGTCACAAGGCGGCGCTGTTGTGCGTTCTACAGGCTCGCGCAACAGCGCTTCAGACTGCTTCAAAATGATTCCCAATCAATGAATAGCGCACATTTATGCCAAGCGATTGCTAATGAACTCGAGTTGATGATTATGAAAATATCTACTTTATGGCCTTTATATAATATGTTTTAGAGACGGTTGTAAGAATGCATATTTTATCTCTCTCATCTGAAGGATCAGCCCGCAATCATATAGGCATTTCAAAATAAGAGTCCCGGTGTATTTCGGGCTTGTTTATAATTAAAAATCACACGCTTTTTTTTTTTTTCTACTGGGCATTATTGGTATTTTGTTTACTCAATAAATTGTATTTAATCTGATTTCCATTTAATTCATAGTAAACTTTTGTAGTCTCTGGCTGGGATGCTCCCCCACAGGAAGAAAAGACTAAGACGACACTATATTACAAAGTAGGAGAACTCTACCATTTAAATGCTGTTTTTTGCATAATTTACAATGCATAATACTATTAGTATTTTGCCTTTGGCTTGCTTAGTTGGGGACACTTGACACTTGACATTTGACTTGACATTTGATATTCAACAGTGCTTTGATCTACCTGCATTGACACTATTCTTTAAGAGCTGCTGTGCAGCCAAATAATGTACCAGTTATCAATGTAAAGCTGCTTTGACACAATCTACATTGTAAAAAGCGCTATATAAATAAAGGTGACTTGACTTGACTTGACTAGTATGTAATTAAATGTAATAGTAGCCTATGTAATTAAAATGAATTTCAATAAATTAAAATATTGTTAAAAGTCACACATTATTTGTTGTTTGTCACATGTAGTAGACCATTTTTTGCCGTGGGTAATAGGATGATTTTTCACCTGGCTACCACCGCAAGTATATTTCAAACCTGTGGGAAGCACTGTATATATACATGTATGTTATTAAAGCAATAAGCCGTCTGCATCACACGGCTTTGTGTTTCATACAAACTTCTGTTTTTGAGTTCTGGGTCTCACCATTACAATATATCCGAGTCTCGGCATGCATGGTTAAAGGCTATTACTGTATATCAGTTTCACAAACCTTAAATACACTAAACATACTTTGTTTTAAGACACCAACTTGCAGTTTAGTAAGTGAGATTCAGTAACTGCTCTGAGCAATTCAGTTCACTCAGTGAAGGGTTCACCAGAATGATTCACACTAGTAACTACTGAGTTTGGATCTTTTCAATTCAATTCACTGAGTTTGGATTCAATTCAGGTGCCGACATTTTTTTTTTTTTTTTTTTTGAAAATGAATAATACTACAGTAATATTTTACCTTATGTAATGAGTATCCAGACTCAAAAATGATTGGCGGTAAAAGTAATAGGAAGAACATATTGGGACGAAACATCTCCTCTTCCTGTGAAAGAAACAAAGAAAGAAAAATGACCATGTGTGCTTGAACATACAGACATTTTGTGTTTCATTTTGGATACTGCTCATATAGGCTTGAATATTGTAAATATGTACATTTTACTGGAGTACAAAGCAGAACTGTGTTGATTCTGTGACAGTGATAATGATGGCATGTTTGCAGAAATGTACAAAGATACACCATGCATGTAACCACCAGCGCATCACATTTCATCACTTGCACACTCTCATTCTTGAAGTTCCTGTGCAGGGAGGCCTTGCTCCACCACATTCTCTTTCAGTTCCATAATGATCCATCACTTCTGGCAATCATTGAGGGACAAAAGCTACATGTTGGTTCATGAACGTTTGGAGAAATTCATGGGAAAATCTAATTTTCAAAGGCAAATCCAATATGTAAATCCAATAACTCAATTTACTGCGAAAATTTGGTTTACAATGGTAAAGGAACTCCAATTGAAGAAACAAATCCAGAATTTGAATTGGGTGGCGTACAATCCAGACTTCAAACCAGGGACAATGGATCATAGGTTTATGCAATGGAATTATTTAGGAATTTCTGCACTCTGCACAATTATAAACAATGGTAATATGGAGAGCTTTCAGACTTTAAAAGACAAGTTTGGTCTTGTAAATCAAGACCTATTTAGATATCTATAGGTTCGTCAATATTATTTGAAAGAAATAAAGGAAAATGCTGCAATTAATCAGATTGTGCAGGTTATTATACAGGCATATAAGAAAGGCAAGTGTAAGAATGTATCCAAATTATATAAAGGGCTAAGTAATTTGAGTAATCATTCAATAGAATATGTAAGATTAAAATGGGAAAAAGAGGACGGCATTTCCTTATTACCTGATCAATGGAATAAAATATGTATTATCCCACATACCTCAACAAGCTCAAGAATATGGTGTTTTGAGTTTTGTTGGAAAAATCTGACTCACTTTTTTTTAATCACACCAAGAATTAAGGAATTACAAACAAGAACCTCTCACCCATGCTGGAGGAACTGTGGGGTAGAAAAAGCTTATCATACACAAATATTTTGGCAATGTCCAAATGTGAATAGTTTTTGGGAGGTTGCATGGTCTACTGTTAATAGTATTCTCACTCTACATATACCAAAATCATTTTATGTTTTATATTTGGGAGATATTCCAGATGAGGTTGGAAAAGATGACAAATATTTATTTAAGATTTTACTGGCAACAAGTAAAAACCCGGAAATGGTACAAGGAAGACCCACCCACGAGAGAGGACTGGTTCCAAACAGTAACAGAGGTTAGAGAAATGGAAAGACTCACATATATACTTCAGCTGTAAATGCAAATCTTTGAGAACAAATGGAGGAAATGGTTAACAAGTTCCTCTGTGGTTTAGATGATTGTATTTGTAAGTGTATGTAAATGTTTACTGATATAATGTACTGGTGAAATGACTAAAGGTTTATATGTAATATATGACAACCTTTGTTATTCCTAAAGGTTTATTTGTAATGTATGGCAACCTTTGTTATACTTTTTTTCTGTTATGTAAGGTGTTCTTCTGTTCTCAACAACAACAAAAAAGTATTTATGGGGACCGTCTTGACAACGGCAGAGAAATATCAAAGGAATTTGGAATTGTGTAGGTGTTAAAACACATGAAACCTTGGCTCTGCATGAGAGTGAAAGTTGTTGGTTGATGTTGGAGAGCCTTGTGAGCTGCAACAATCTGTGATAATGCAGAATTTCTTCTGCTTGTATCTCACAATCTTTGTTGTAACTGTGGCAACATTTTTAGGCATGATAGGCAAGCTTCTGATGCCAAAGCTGTTACAAATCAGAAGCCAGCAAAATCATGTTGCCTTATAAGATAGCTCAATCAAAAGCACTAATCTAAATGGATAAAGCCAGAAACATTGTCTACGCAAGTATTTAAATGTAAACACTTTCAGCTACGCAAGCTTGATTAGATAAAAATGTGTCAGAATGCTTTTCATAACACTAAGGAAGTACACATTGCATTCTCAGAGTTTTTGCAAGGGCTGCCAAGTATGGGCATTAGTGTAAACCAGGGTTTTTTTAACCGTTCCTTGAGCCCAAGGCAATCCCAGGATGGATTGCAACAAGCTCTGTGGAAATTATCATTTGAAAATGTTGCTCTGAAATCTAACTGTATTAATTACTGAACAATAATGGCATAAAAACAGTTCCATCCAACTGAAAAATAATTAACCAACATTTGTGTGTTATGTTTTTTTGTGCTTAATAGAGTTTCAAGTTTTTAGTTTAACATCTGGCTTTTAAACCAACAAAAATGTGAACAAAACACCAGGGAAAGGTTATTAACATCAAGAGCAAAACTAACAAGCAAAGTAACTGCGTAATTCTATTCACGCCTCGGGCAAAACAAAAACAGCTTTCGATGTATGTGTATTTACATGCTTTAATGGAAAAAGCAACCCAGCCAATAATACAGATTTAATGTTTTAAAGGTAGTTAGTTCACCCAAAAATGAAAATTCTGTCTCCCAGAAAATTTATTCTCCCTCATGCCATTCCAAACCCATAAAATTTTTGTTCATCTTCAAAACACAAATGAAATTAAAAATATTTTAAAATGTATAATTTTAATAATATTTAAAAAATGATAAATTATAAATGATATTATAAATTATATTTTTAATAAAACCTGAGAGATTTCTGTCAATCCATTAAAAGTCCATTCCACCTAAATTTTGACGCTTCAAAAAGTTCATGAAAAAATCGTTAGTAATCCATATGAATCAAGAAGTTCAATTCAAGACTTCTGAAGAGACAGAATCGCTTTATATGATGAACAGAACAGGTTTAATTCATAACTCTGAACAATGCACATATGGCTTTGTATGGATTATTTTTATAATGAACTTTTTGAAACATCAACATTTTGGTGGAATGAACTTTCAATGGAGGGACAGAAATCTCTCAAGTTTCATGGAACGACATTAGAGAGTAAATTACAGAACTTTTATTTTTGGGTGAACCATGCCTTTAACTCTTTCCCTGCCATTTACAGTATTTTCCATCATTAACGACAACACTTCCCCGCCACTGACGGAATTTTCCGGCAATCCATGTTTTCACTGTTATGCGGAAGGGGACAATATTACACATATTCTGAAAGAGTATGGAATCTCCGGATCAAAAAACAAGCAAAGAAGCAGCAGAAACAAGCGATAGAAGCATTGCTTAAGCTAATGCAATCATCAAACATTAAGCAGCATTTAAATCAAAACTGCCTAACGTTACCAAACGAAATGTCGACCCAGGACGACCCAGGTATAGGACTGTGCAAGCTTTGGGAGTGTTGATGGATGTGATCTACTCGATCTGTGTTTTGATCACTGCTCTGAATCCAATCCAGACGTAAAACGTGACTTAAGTAGGGGAAAAAGATGTACTCAACAATCTTTGTTCCGTCATTGGATACAGTTTCGATTCTGTCTTACTTGAGACAAATATTTATTACATATTTGCAGCAAATATTCACTCTTGGTGTGAATGAGTCTTTTGTGGAATCACTCATAGTAGTGATATTAAAGAACTTCAAAAAGCACTTCAAATCAGCCACTTAGGTTCCATTTCCGTTAGGATGTTGCCTTAGGAAGACACTGCCTATGTAGACAGCAGACAACGATGCAGCCAAGCTAGGTCTTGCTGAAGGCTGATTTCAGGTGATCCCTGTGGCACCAAACATGTACATCACAAGGCAGAGAATGCACACATTTCAGCACTTTTTTATTAGAAATGGGGCTCAGGAACGTTGTGGCAAGACACAATGTGCATTGGGTGCAAAGCCTTTAGTTATGAACTCAGAGCATATGGGCAGACGGTTAAAGGTGCTTTGTGTCCATCTGTAGCAGTGACAAGAGAACAGCATGTCGTAGCTTCAGGAGGACAAGCTGCTGGCAAGAACCAGCATGCTATTTTGAGGCTAGCCTCAATCAATCAATCGATCCAATTCATTACAAAATTTTCTTTTAGCTCATCTCATCTTTAAACTAATAGTCGGCTCACTGATTCTTGCGAAATGAGACAAAACATGTCACACAACTTTTCCTGTCTTTATTTTGTAATATACCAACAGTTCTACTTTGAAACGAGTCAGAGATGATCATTAGTATGTTCTTAACACAAACATACCATTTCATTTGATTTTCTCTTTATTAAAATGTCATTACATTATCACTCACTACCCCTAAAACCAGCTGTCCTCAACTCAATACTTCATATTGGTGTTGTCAAACATACTGGTAATTCTGTACAAATTTCGATATTGAAAAAAAAAAAAAAAAAAATGAATGATACCAGCCTATCTTCAGTATCATTAGTAACAAGTACAGGGTCAATCCAATACCCTGATATATTTTTAACATTAATAATTAACTCATTTAATTTATTTAGTATTTTTTATTTTAAAAACACGGTAAAAAAAAAAAAAAAATGCTAAAAAGCTAAACAGTTCAAATGGTTTTTGCAATGGTACTGAAATGTGAACTGTGTAGTGTGAACCATGAAATTTTGGTATTGGTACCAACTACTGAAATATTGGTATTGTGAAAACACTTCTTCATATAGAATGTAATATTTATATAAATAAACATTAATATATCTTTCAATAAAATATTACTACTATGCCCTGGAAGACGATTATTTAAAAACCATAACTATGAATTCAATTCCACAGATGTGTCCCTAATTGTCAACACCTTCAGATATTTATGAAAACATTAAAAATAATGTGTTGTGTCTGTGTCACTACTAAAACATGTCAACACCATTGCACAAACAGCAAAGAAATTGTTTGGGATTTTTAAATAATTTCCCTCATTTTCGATAGCTACACTACCGTATACACTAAAAGTTTAGGGTCGCTACAATTTTTAAATGTTTTGGAACTAGTCTCTTCTGCTCACCATGGCTGCATTTATTTGATAAAAAAACAAAAAAAAACAAAGTTAAAACAGTAATATTGTGAAATATTAAATTTAAATAACCATGTATTGCCTGTGATCATGCAAAGCTAAATTTTCTGCATCATTACTCGTCTTCAGTGTCACATGATCCTTCAGAAATCACTCTAATATGCTGATTTGATGCTCAAGAAACATTTCTGATTATTATCAATATTGAAAACAGTTTGTATAATAAAACCCACCCAGAGAAGAAAGCTGCATCTGTACATTTAAGCCCTGTAAAGCACAACTGTGTGAAGGTGCTCTAAGAAAAGTGCCTTAATGGTCAGATGAACCAAAAAAAAACTGCCTAAATATACAAAGGTCCTGAAAATTGGTCTTGCAAAATTACATATTTTCTAAATCGATTAGATGGTTACATGAATGACTAGTCAATTTTGAAAATATGTTTTGTACATTATGTGCTTTCTAGACACACGTTTTATGCCTAATCTCAAGAATCAGTGGTCTACAGAAGCAGAAAAGAGTTGAAGCACAGTTTAGAACGAATGATGTAGAGACACGCTCCAGTTGAGCTGTTCATCGAGAGGGTCTCTGGTTACCAAAACACAGCGAGAACTGAGGGGCCCTCTTGACCTTTAGACTTCCTGAAACAAAAGGAAGCTCTGAGCCAGAGCCTGGCATCACCTCACATCCCAGACAAAAATGTTAATTAAAGCCAGAGATTGAAAAGGTGGAGAGAGGAAGAGAAAAGAGAGGCAGGCATGAGAAGCAAATGGGAACTAGAGAGAGAGACAAAGACTTTGTGAAGCCCGAGAGAATGAAACAGGAGACAGAAAGAGAGTGAAAATATGAGAAGAGGAAGGAAAAGACGGAAGCGCAGGAGAATGGAGAGACGTATGGTGCATGGAATGATTTCCTCTGCTCTCAAAACTTCTACCATGTGCTGAATACTTTAGCTAACATTATAAATAAAAACATTAAAATTAGAAATAAAAATAAATATATATATATATTTTTTTTTACTATAACGTCAAGACTTTTTTACTTTTGAGTTACAGTTGTGGTCAGAATTATTGGCACCCTTGATAAATATTATCAAAGATGACTGTAAAAATAAATCTGCATTGTTTATCCTTTTGATCTTGAATTCCTAAAATTAGCAAAAATCTAACCTTTCATTGAAGTAAAAGAATTGAAAGTGGGGGAGAAATCACATTATAAAATAAATGTTTTTCTCCAAAACACATTGGCCACAATTATTGGCACCCTTTTATTCAATACTTTTTGCAACCTCCTTTTGCCAAGATAACAGCTCTGAGTCTTCACCTATAATGCCTGATGAGTTTGGAGAACACCTGACAAGAGATCAGAGACCGCTCCTTCTTGCAGAATCTTTACAGATCCTTCAGATGCCCAGCTCCATGTTGGTGCTTCTTCTGTTCAGTTCACTCAAATCATTTTCTTTAGGGTTCAGGTCAGGGGACTGGGATGGTCATGGCAAAAGCTTCATTTTGTGCTCAGTGGCACATTTTTGTGTTGGTTTTGATGTTTGTTTTGGATCATTGTCCTGATGGAAGATCCAACCACGGCCCATTATTGGATTTCTAGCAGAAGTGGTTAGGTTTTGATTTTTTATCTGTTGGTATTTGATAGAATCCATGATACCATGTATCTGAACAAGATGTCCAGGACCTCCAGCAGAAAAATAGGCCCACATCATTAAAGATCCAGCAGTATATTTAACCGTGGGCATGGGGTACTTTTTATCCATGTGTGCACCAAACCCATCAGGTGGGTTTGATGCCAAAAAGCTTTTTTTAGATTCATCTGACCATAGAAGCTGGTCCCGTTTGAAGTTCCAGTCTTGTCTGACAACTGAATATGCTGGAGATTGTTTCTGGATGAGAGCAGAGGATTTTTCTTGAAACCCTCCTGAACAACTTGTGGGGATGTAGGTGCTGTTTGATAATTTTTTTTAGGCTTTCTGAGACTCAAGACTCAACTAATCTCTGCAATTCTCCAGTTGTGATCCTTGGAGAGTCTTTGGCCACTCAAACTGTCCTCCTCACTGCGCATTAGGACGATTTAGACACACGTCCTCTTCCAGGCAGATTTGTAACATCTTTAGTTGATTGGAACTTCTTAATTATTGCCCTGATAGTGGAAATGGGAATTTTCAATGCTTTAGCTATTTTCTTACAGCCACTTTCTATTTTGTGAAGCTCAACAATCTTTTGCTGCACATCAGAACTATATTCTTTGGTTTTACTCATTGTGATGAATGATTAAGGGAATTTGGCCTTTGTGTTTCCTCATGTTTATATTCCTGTGGAACAGGAAGTCATGGCTGGACAATTTCATGTTCATGATCACATTGGTGTGCTAAAAAATGTAAATATGAATGGGAATATACTTCAGAGATATTTTACTCATTAAAAATTCTAGGGGTGCCAATAATTGTGGCCAACGTGTTTTGGAGAAAAACATTTATTTCATAATGTGATTTTCCCCCCACTTTCAATTCTTTTCCTTCAATGAAAGGTTAGATTTTTGCTAATTTTATGAATTAAAGATCAAAAGGATAAACAATGCAGATTTATTTTTATAGTCATCTTTGATCATATTTACCAATGGTGCCAATAATTCTGACCACAACTGTATGCGTTTACCAAGATAAAATACACATCAACGCACTTCAGCTGACATTACAAGGCAAATATTTATTTTCTATTGATTACTGTATATACTTAAATAAAAATAACATGTTCATATTCATATTACAGAGACAGTCCACATGCAGCAACCTGAGGTTAGACGTCTAGATCAAGGCAAGGACACAATGGTAATAGCTCATTGGCCACTCCTTAGTGTATTTGGACCTGCAATGTCTCTTTTTTCACCACTCCCAACAAACATAGTTATTTGCTGTTTCTTATTTGAGTACATAAGATTGCTATTTATAGGAAATGTTTGATCCTAGTCTTTTGTACTTTAATGTATGTGTTTGTATGTTTACCTGTGATCACCAATCACAGACATGGGCATATTCAGTATGGTCACATCGCATTTGTACTGTAAGTTTAAGTGCATCATGACACATCTTGGACAAAATCAATGTACCACCTACTCGTTTAGAACACAGTCATTACACCAAAACTATGGTTTCAATAGTTTGTTTCAGCTGCAGCTCTAAAAGACAATTTAATTTTTTTTAAATATATTGTAAAATGTAATTTATTTCTGTGATCAAAAATTTTCATCATCAGTCTTTAGAGTCACATGATCTTTCAGAAAGCATTCTAATATACTAATTTGCTACTCAAGAAACATTTCTGATTATTATCAGTGATGAAAACAGGTGTGGTGATTAAAGGAATAGTTCAGGCAAAAATGAAAATTTTCTGATTTATTACTCACCCCCCAGGCCATCAAATATGTAAATGACTTTAGGCTTTGGAGGAAAACATTCCAGGATTTTTCTCCATCTAATGCAGGTGAATATTGACCAATGTAGACCATTTTTGATGGTCCAAAATCCATATTTAGGCAGCTTCAAAGGGCTCCACACGAGATTTGTTTTTTTCCAGAAATTTTTGATGAATCAAAAAACAAAATAACAGTACTTATTTGAAACAGAATTTTCTGTAACAACGTAAAAGCCTTTACTGTTAATTTTAATCAATTTATTGCATCCTAAAGTACTGTATCAATTTCTTACAAAAAATAAAAAATGACACATGAGCATCAACATGCAAAAATCTCGGTCAGATAAGTACTGTATGTAATCAAGTAATGAGAGAGTGTCCGCTTAACGAAATTCCTAATTGGTCACAGGACCTGACTGACAACGTTTTATTGAATTACCAAAGATTGATGTTAATACCAGTTACAAACAAGGCAAAATAAAATCAGAGAGCTTCATCTGTGGTTTATAGTGATGGAGAGAGCTTCATACCTTCCAGTTGGCCAACTGCTGAGACTCAATGATCTTAATAAACGCTCCCATCAGAATCCCTGAAAAAGAAATCCAAATATATAGTGTACATTTAGTATTAGTTCAGCAACTGTCAAACTACCCTTTTTGAAGAAGTAATTACCTGCAATATGAATTATTAACAAAAGAATAGGTTGAACCAACTAACAATATTTTGTAGTTTGCAACCAAGTACGGAAATTTTGTAGTTTGCAACTAAGGCACAGTTTACCCAAAAATGAAAATTATCTTATTATTATTATTTTTATTTTTTTACTATCATGTCAGTCCTAAACAAATCTTTCTTCTGTGGAACATAAAAGAAGATATTTTTTTCTTTCTATACAATAGATCTTAGTCAGGGTGCCATATTTAATTTTTGTCAGAAAATAAAACAAGGCTGTGACTGACAGAAGTTCAGTGTGTTCAATGGACTATACTGTGGTTTAAAAACATACCAAATGTTCAGCTATCGAATCACCGTTCCACAAATTTCAGTAAACAAAAACTCCACAAAACAGTTTTGATTGCTGTGAGTTTTGACATGTCTATACCTCACAGTTCTACAGCAGTCAAAACTGTTAGGTTACCAAAAAATCTTCTTTTGGAATAACATGAGGGTAATGATGAGAGAATTTAGATTTTTGGGTGAACTATCCCTTTAAATGTTTACTCTGCGACTGTCTTTAATAGCGTCGCACGCTAAGAGGAACTGATCAATCCCCACGTAATCTTAGAGGAACTGCATTTGTGTTCATTCAGGCTCACATTGTGAAACAGGACAGCCGTTTCATACCTTTAATACACACCTACTCTTGACCTGATGACAGCTTACTCTCTCAGTAATAATTAATACATTTACTGCTGCACATATGTGCTTACCTTTGATCAATAGTGTCCCCTCCCTTTTTGTCCTCGCTGTATCTTATTCAAGTCTATTCATTATTGATAAGTAAATAGATTGTTCTTAAAACAGAGTGATCTGATTTCTAAGAGACATTGCTTAGTCACATGCAATAGGAACATGTTCTGTTTTGTGTTTTTATCAATTGCTTTAGCCGACATTGAATAGAAACGTATAAAGAGGAATTGTGAGGTAAAAGTGCAAGAGAATGAGATCATAAAGACACTTACCCAGCGAGACCACAGCCACGCTCTCAGGCAAAAAGTGCAGCTTGAATTTGATCAGCAGGTGCACCAATATAATACAAATACCTGAGGAGAAATGAAAAAAAAAAATTAAAACTGACATAACCATTCCCAACAAAAAAGTTACTATAGTTACTGCAATAACAGTGATATCTTGGTATCGGCACGTCATCAAGCCATTTTTTTTTTTTTTTTTTTTTTTTTTAAATACATTAAATTTATTGTTTTACTATAACAAGTAATTAAGGCAATAAAATAAAAAATCTTAAAATTTCAAATCAGCATATCAGAATGATTTCTGAAGGATCATGTGACACTGAAGACTGGAGTAATGATGCTGAAAATTCAGCTTTGATCACAGGAATAAATTACATTTTACAATATATTCACATAGAAAACATTTCTTTTAAATTGTAATAATATTTCACAATATTACTGTTTTTTACTGTATTTTGGATCAAATAAATGCAGCCTTGGTAAGCAGAAGAAACTTCTTTCAAAAATATTAAAAAAAATTTACTGACCCCAAACCTTTGAATGGTCTAACTATGTATGTTTAATAAAGGTTAAAGAAAGGGTTAAAAAAAAATGTTTTTTTGTTTTTTGTTTTTTATGTTATTAATTATTATTTACATTTTTATATGTACTTATTCCTTCATCATCTTTCTTTTTGTCTGTTTTTTTTGCAAATAGATGTTTTGTGTTTAATTTTAAATATGCAATAAATGATACACACAACAAGTATCAATATTCAATACGCAATATCATATGTCTACATTGTCTAAAAGGTAAAAGGTCTAGTCAGATATAAAGAGACAGGAGAAGATGAATTGTGAGTGTGCTGTGTCACTGTTACCCATAGTAATGTGTTGTGCAGGTTAATAATTACACTTCAACCTAGATTAAACCTCCAGTGTAACATTATGAAGACATTATGAACGAATTCAAGGTTTGAAGCCTGACATGAGACCTCGTCTTATGCAGAGCTGGTCAGTATGTAAGACTACACTCAGGAGGAGTTATCTGGTACATAAACACAAATACAGCACACCGAACACAAACATTAACACTTGACATCACAGGGAGACGCATCACTGCAGAGGGCCAATCCCAAAACATCAACATGTAACTTGAAACCTGTGAGCTTTTAAATGACACAAAAAAAAAAAAAAAACATATGAGGAGTTTCACTGTGACATCATTGATTCAGTGATGTCAGATACACAAAACCAGGCATAACCCTTAGCAACGGAGGAGGAAATACTGTCTGATGACTCACCAATCATCCCATTTCTTATATAAGGAAAGCTTTATATTTAGATCAAGCAAAGGGAAAAAGCTGAATTTTCAGCATCATTACTCCGGTCTTCAGTGTCACATTTCCTTCAGAAATCATCATAATATGCTGATTTGCTGCTCAAGAAACATTTCTGATTATTATCAATGTGGAAAACAGTTGTGCTGCTTCAGATTTTATGTGGCTGAGAACTGTGATATATTTTTTCAGGATTTTTTTTTTTTTTTTTTTTTGATGAACTGACTTAAAAAAGTTATGAACAGTCTCAAAGAAAAAAAATCGATGACTAACTTGTAAGACTAGTCTTAGTGGTTTATGCAACCAGCTCCTGCTGGTCTGATAACTGCACAAGGAAGAAGCACCATACTTAACCTGCCATAAAATCTAAAACCTACTACTTCACCATATAATGACACCCTTATCTCAAGGTGTAGTCAGCCGGATCTGGTCTGTATCCAGAGCAGATGGTGGACCTACACCTAGAGACGACCACAACGCAACCCTGAATGTCAGTGTAGACTATGTCAACTAGACGAGCCCTAGAGATGGATCTCATGCAAAGATCCTCAAGCAAAGACCACAAGAACCAAACAAGCCCTCTGCACAGACCCTAGGGCCAGCTTAAACTCCTCCTCCCTCCATATGCCGGCGTGATGTACCCTGATCTTCAAGCAGAAGGAACTGGATGAAATACTGATACTGACTGAATAATATCAATCCCCAATCTGACCTGCAATGCAGCCAGGAATTAAACCACACCATGTTGGTTCATTTGGCCAGAGGAGAACTGGACCCCAGACTGAGCCTGGTTTCTCCCAAGATTTTTTCTCCATTCTGTCACCTGTGGTGTTTGGGTTCCTTGCTACTGTCACCTCTGGTTTGCTTAGTTGGGGACCGCACTGACACTGACCGTACTGATACTATTGGATGAGAACTGAACTGATGATGACATCACTGTTTTCTACAGAGCTGCTTTATAGATGAATTAACCTTATACTACAGAGCTGCTGAATGCTCGAATCTGATTGGTTGACCAACGTTCTAAGGTGTACAATTATTTTCAGGGAAACGCACGGCTAAAGTAGTTCTAGGCAGGTCTCGACCGCATTGCAGTTCCATATCACTTCGCCAAATGATTTCAGTTATTTCAATAGGTCCTACAGCCTACAACTGCAAAAAGAAACAAGGACACTGACCAAGCAAATAATTATAGTAAATGATAGGATGAAAACAACAAATTATTGTCATGGTCTTTCAAACATACACACGTACTGTATAGTAAGGACACACACTCGCACAGAAACGTTTTGTCAGCGCTGTTCTGATGAATGAATCAGTAAAATAGTTTAGCAACTTAAAAGCTACATGATATTTCTCACCAGCAAGGTAATAACTGTCCGTTTCTTGAGGTAGATAAACTTATAGTTTCGCTATTAGTAGAGACACTGCTGCTGTGAGAGACGCACAGACTCAGGTAGGCTAATTCACATATGCCTATTCTCTTGAGAGTCTTGAGGTGTGGTAACCGTAGTATAAGCGGAATAATTGACTCCGGGCTGTTGAATTCTTAGAAAATAATGCACACCCGAGGTGTAACGCATTACATTAAGAATTCAACGGCTCATCGTCAAATATTCCTTATTTGATGATCTTTACACAGTTATTAAACAGAACTGAATCAACATTGAACTGATTTCAACTGAACAATGACACTATTGTCTTTTTAGAGCTGCTTTACAGCAGATTTGAATTCTGTTTGCATCACCGAATCATTATTTTCCCGTTATCACTGTAAAGCTGCTTTGAAACAATCTTTATTGTATAAAGCGCTATATAAATAAAGGTGACTTGACATTGAGCATTGTGTGCTTTCAGCTTTGTTGCAACAGTTTGGGTAGTACCCTTTTCTATCCCAGCATGACAATACCCTTGTATAGAAATACTTTACTGAGTCTGGTGGACTTGACCGCCCTGCCTGAAGCCCAGACCTCAACCCCACCACACACTTTTGGAATAAACTGGAACGCCAACTGCAAGCCAGACCCCATCGGCCAACATAAATGCCTGAATCACTGATGCTCCTGTGTCTGAACGGAAGCAAATATCCAGCGCTGGGTAGTAACTGATTACATGTACAGAAATGTAGTACATGTAATTAGATTATATTAAGTTTTTAAATTCTCATAATCAGATTACAGTTACTTTTTATGGATTACATACATATTCATACAACAGTATTAAATTATTAATAATTTCTTATTTTATAATATTTTGATTGTTTTTTTATTTTCAAATAATTTATAAAGTGACCTGACGTGTAGCCAATACTTGGAATGTGTGCTCTGCATTTCACCCATTCAAGTGCACACACAGCAGTGAGTACTGAACGCACACACATTGAGCAGTGGGCAGCCATTTCTGCTGCGGTGCCCGGGGAGCGACTGGGGGTTCGGTGCCTTGCTCAAGGGCACCTCAATTGTGGGTAATGAGAGTGGAAGAGAGCACTGTTCATTCACTCACCCCACAAACATTTCCTGCCGGTACTGAGACTCAAACCCGCGACCTTCGGGTTTCTAAATCTCTAACCATTAGGCCACAACTGCACAACTTATTCATTTTAATTTTTATGATTTAATTAATAATTCGTTTTTAATCAACTCTCAATCCCCCTGGCTGGAAACCCTGGCTGTAATACTTAATGCATTTCATGTTTTTGATAAAGAATGGAAAATATTTTCTTTCTCCTTGATTTTGTTTTTTATATATCAATATGGTACACAATAACTCCATTCAAATCTAAGTGATAAATGAGTTAGGTCAAAAGTAATCAAAAAATAGTCAGAAAACATTACCTAAAATGAGTAAATCTGCCAATCTCTGCATTCATGTTCCAGCTAGCCAAAAATGTTATGTTATATGTATCATCTTCCACACTGTGTGTACCACTTAGGAAAACCTCAAAAAGTTGACCATCTCGCATTGGAGGAATTAGTATCTCTCTTAAGCTTTTAACTGTCTCACACACACTGTCCATCAATGATGAACAATAAGGAAATGCAGCTACACCCTGGAGAACTGATATGCTTTGGATACTGTTCTGATACAGTTCAGTTATTAAAAGAAAAGAAATATGCATCATTCTCACATTGAGATCATTTCTGCCTTTAAAACAACTGGTGCTACCCACCAATGACCAGCAGGCTGAAGAAAATGGTCATCCCGCTGGACTGCTCCTCTTCCTGGGCTTTGACCCCCGTCTGCACTGGCAGGATGGGCTCATTTTTAGGAGGCTCAGGGGTTGTGGGCTTGGGCACAGGTGTGGTGCTTTGAACAGTGTCATTGCTGGAGCTTTCTGTGTCATTTAACCTGTCAGAGGAATATATTTTATATTATTTTACATAATATATTAATAAAAAATTTACTTTACAATCTTTTCAAATTTAATGTGAATATTATTAATGTACTTTAAAATATGATATATCTCAATGACAAAAAGTGGCCTAATTTACCCCATGAAAATATATTATTCAAAGATAGATAGATAGATAGATAGATAGATATTTACTAAATACTCATACAAAACTATCTAACTAACCATATATATCTAATTAACTAGATCATTAAGTAACAGACAGACAGAAAAAATATCTTATTCGTACACCATGACAGTAGGTAGTATACTGTGGCAGTATCGTGGTATAGTGATCGTATCAGGTGGTAATACTATGGTACTTTGACATATACACCATGATACTGGTTACTATATTCATGTCCAACACCAGAGTACTATGACATATTTTGTTCTTACATAGTAATGATTAGCATATGTTACTGAAAATTCGCCACTGTACGCTACATCACAGCTGTCAATCAACCACTCACTCTTTCTGCTGTTAAACAGCGAGCAAACCGATTATATGTGATACAATAATACCTGATCAGCTGTTCTGCGTGTCCATCAGTAGTTTTCTGATCCAGTAAATCACTGTCAGCTTTATTATTCGCAGGTTCTTCACTGTGTGTCTGATCATCTGCCGCAGCAAACCGCCCGAGATCAGCCGTCAATATAATTAATAACACAATGATTACAGCAGCTCGATTACTGACACTCATCGTGCTTATAAACATAAATAATCATTAGACGTAAGGAAAAATCGCAAAATTACACTCATGTCGCCACAATCCATGTTTCGCAGAGTAAATATATCGTCATCATTATATACCCGGAAGTTCTGGGAAATGTAGTTTTAATTTGTAGTTTTACCCTCCGGGTATTTTCAAGCATAAATAATGGCATAAAACGTATATATCGTGTGTTTATATTCACATAGTCTATATATTATACTATCCACAAAATGTATGAATTATCGTTGTATAGAAAAACAACTGTATTTAAAAAAAAAAAAAAAAACTGAGCTGCTGGCCTCACACACTGCAGCGATGGGTGTTGGGAGTTATAGTTCATAAGGTGGGCGTGTCTACAATGCGCATTTCTGTGATGCATCAGATTGGTATGAAAGGTTTCATGCCATTAGTGTTTATATTTACGATCAACCTGATTGTGATTCTCTCTCTCTCTCTCTCTCTCTGTGTGTGTGTGTGTGTGTGTGTGTGTGTCCTAACTATATAAACTGGATCTCACACACGTCAGTTTGCAGTACAGTCACTGATATATATTAATAGGCTACATTGTTATGTTCTATTCCATTTTATTTTATGTTATTTTTAAGCTCTGTTCTATTCTATTTGCGGTGTCGATGTTCATCAGGACAGATGGATAGCTCTTGTGATTTTTTTTAGCTAGACTCATACTATAAATAATATCTAAATGCATTAATGGGTCCATTATATCGCACGGCATTAAATTAGCCCTCGGCGATCAATACGCGCATTTATACTGTACCTGTCTGTCGGTTTTACAGCCTTTGATGAAAGTGGACCATGAGTGCAGCGTTTCCGTTACGTAATCATGTAAAGTCATGCATAGTAATTTTCACACACTCCCTCCTTTGCTGACGGTCCCTTTTATTGCCCTGATATGTGCGTAACTCAAGTCCCATGCGCGTCCATTCATTAGCAGCGCGCAGGAGGGTGTGTGTGTGAGTGAGTGTGTGTGTGTGCGCGCGCGCTGTCCCTGATCAATACATACAGATACACGGGATGGAGATGATGAGACTCTACTAGGACGAGTGAACCTTCTAGATTGGATAAATTTCGGGATTGGACCTGAATCAGCGTGTTTGCGCTAGGACTCTCCATCTGGGTCTATTAACGGGACATATCTGCCTATTTAGCCTACATATAGAAGAATATCTGCGTCTCTCTATATAATGCCGACACATATAAGATTTCGGAGAAGGTCATTTCTCGGGCTTTTATTTCTCTTCTCGCTCTCCACTTCTGCACTGTACTTCATCTATTCAGCTCCTGGAATAGGTAAGGTGACATTTAGTTTTATAAGATTGAATATCATCTATTCTGAATAGCCTACATGTGGTGATGTGGGTGACATCTGGTGTATGATTATTTAGGCTGGTCTGTGTTTATATTTAGTCAGATTTCTCAACTGATAGGCTAATGATCATACGATAGAAACGTTTTTTTCAATTAGGCATTGAATAGCCTAATTGTTTTCGTTTTTAATTTATTGTGAATGATTGGCTATTATGTAATATAGGCTATTAGCGATCGGTTATTTGTGTTTGGTTATTTGCACATTCTGTCAAGACTTCCCATCAAATCATACCGTTTACTGGGGTAACTGGTAAGCGTGTATGAAGATCTCCATTTATAGAGAACATAGGCTACATAGCAAAAATAAGACCTGTCTGGATGAATTGCGCTTTTATCTTTTTTGGACCGTTGAACTTTGTTTATAGATTGTGCTCGAGTAAAATTATGAATTGTGCTAATATTGTATAGCCTATTCGTCCTTTCCGGGTGCGTTCACTTGGACGGGCACACCGCACAGTTTTTGGTAAGTCCCGCCCCCAAGACGCGCCTTCCCGGTAGCGGAATTACAGTCCTATGACTGCATGCTTCGGTAATGAATATTTAATTAGGACATGCTGACGTTGCTTTATTAACTTCCACTGGAGGAAGAACTGAATCGTAAATTTTAATAGCCTACTACAAGCCTTAGCAGAATTTGTAAATGTCGATTCGCGATTAATTCTTAAATAATGCAGTATCAAACATTCACAATAGGCTACATTAACAAACATTATTATGTCATGTAATGCTTAAAATACTATTTAATATAGCTATACATTAGCATATTTTATATGTATAATATTTTGTACAAATTAAAACTGTATATAAAGCCATATGACTTAATCTATTAATGTAAAGAGGTCTATATGTTAGGTTAAAAATGAATTAATTAATGAAAAGGCCTAAAAGTGAGTGAGAGTATAAAACAATTCTTTGTACTGAACATTGAGACAAAACTGTGAGCTTTTTAACTTCAATATGAAAAAAGTTGTTTTTTTGTTTATTTGTTTTGAACCAAGAATTTCCCAACATTGCTTTGTCATTTCTTCTCTCTAGTCTAGTTCTGACTTTTTCAGCTTATTATGTAAATTTGCTTAGTTATTAATGAAGTCACTTTAGAAACCATTTTAGCTTCCTTTTCTGCCATGGGAATTTCCTCTCATAGTAGAAGAACAAGGACTAGTAATTCTAGTATGTTAATAATGAATGAAAAATGCAGAAACTGCATTTGACTTGGACTGCACTGTAGAGCATGAAACAGGAATGCCCTCTTCTGGAAGGGAAACACAGGAAATGTCAAGCCTCTAGTGTGTTTCTGGTGATTGTGGGGCATATTTTTTTGGCTTTGACACTAGATGAAATAAAAAGATAGCTCTTCTTTGGAAACCAGTGATTTTGGGTAATCTTCACCCAGAAAATAAAGCTTAGGAATTTGTGATGGAAATCTATTCTTAGAGGCATGCTGTAGTTTTTCAAAACTGAAAATCATGTACTCTCCTTCAAGTCGTTCCAAACCTATACGACTTCCTTTAGTTTTCAGAACACAAATGAAGATATTTTTATTCTCTCATCATCATCTCATCAATGTACATACTGTACATAGAGCACTCAAATACGGTCAATGGAAGCTAAACCGTAATTCTGTGACACGCAAAAACAAAGCTCATTGATTCTTGCGGAAACTTAAACATGATTGTGTGATGTTAGAAAACACCTGACTGGTTCTCACGCGTCAAAAAAGCACGCTTGAGCTTCTGTTTACCATATTTGATGTGCTGTAAATATGTGTGCGGATCAGTTTTTATATGCGAATAAAAGCCTAAATTAAATTTGTTCATCATATAAAATGATCAGGTTAAAACGTCGATTCATATGGATTACTTTTACGATGCCATTATGAACTTTTTGAAGCATGAAAATGTTGGTCACGTGGACTTTCAGTGGATGGACAAAAATGATGAGGGAATATTAAAAATGTCTTTATTTGTGTTCCGAAGATGGATGACAGTCTTATGGGTTTGCAACGACATGAGAGTGAGTAAATGATGACAGAATTTTCATTTTTGAGTGAACTAAACCTTTAATTGCTTCATTTGGTAATACAAATTTGAGTGAGTAAAACAGATTTGAATGAGCTATAGACTTTAGTAAGATTCCCCGTCAACAGAAATACAAACATCTGCTAAGTTGCAGGTGTTTTTTGCATCAACATACTTCTAACTAAGCCTTTTCAAACCTACAAAAAATTAACAAACAGTTACACTTTATTTCGACTAACTATATGTAACTATGTCAACTAACCCTCATTACAGTATTAGTAAACTGTTTGGTTAGGGTTAGGGTTAGCAGATATTAAGCAGACAGTCTACTAATACTCTAATGAGAGTTAGTTGACATGTAGTTGCAAAGTTACTTATAGTTAGTAGAATGTCTAAAGTGGACTAGAAATAAAGTGTTACCAAACAAACTTCCCAAATTTTGAGATTACCATGTCACTGTCACAGGTATGCAGGGAAGAGGAGAGGTGAGCCTCTTTTAGCAAGCAGTCTTTATTCCATGAACACAGAAACACAAAGATAATCCAAACAAGAAGCCACTGGCAATAATCCAAACATGAAGACATAGATAATAATCCAACCGGGGAAACAAGAAACATAACAGCTTTACAACTGACTGACAAACAAGGACTGAGGGGCTGTTTACACGGCATCATTTTCAACTAAAAACGGAACACTTTTTATTAGGGCTGTGAATCTTTGGGTAGACAGCGAATCGATTCGATTCACAATTCATTGGTGTTCGATTCGATTCAAGAACAGTTTTTGCAAATTCAGAACGATTCGATTCGAGACGATTCACATTAAAATTTGATGCGATTCGATTAATTCGATTCGATTCTGCATTTTTATATGCATTCATAGGGTTATTGAAATGCTTCCCCCAATGTGTCTTAGTCAGGGTGCGAATTACACAGCGGCCTTCAGGAGGTCAGAGAGTAAGGGCAAAAAACGTCTCGGTTACGTATGTAACCCTCGTTCCCTGAAGGAGAGAACGGAGACGTACATCAGTAGTGACCGACGAATTGGGATATCGCCAGATAGCCCTATCAGCTTCGAGTGAAACTAAAGCAAGCCAATGGAATTGGCGTGCGATATTTGCATAATGCGCACCGCCCCCGCAAGGCGGGTATAAATACGGAAGCGGATGCAATCGCATTCTGTTTTTCGCTGAGGAGACAACCTGAGTCTGCACTACAGTGAAGACACAGGAACTGTGGCGACGGGAATTACGTCTCCGTTCCCTCCTTCAGGGAACGATGGTTACATACGTAACCGAGACGTTCCCTTTCAGTCGGTCACATTCGACGTATGTCAGTAGTGACCGACGAATTGGGATCCTAAATAAAACGCCACAGTTACTGACCCCTTCCAGCACCCAGCGTAAGCTCCAGCCACCCGGCGCACCTTGGGGCGGAGAAGGGGGCGAGCTTACACCGAGAGAGTCTACTGCTGTTCCGCAAGACCCACTCAGTAAGACTTAGACAACACTGGGGAAGCGAACCCATAGGGGACTCTCACGTGGAGGGGTCACAACATATGGCACCCAGCCAAACATCAACGTCAGAGACGGACGTTTGGCCTAGCATCAGACACTCCGCAATGTCCGAGCACAAGGGGACGCGGAGGAACTCGACAGGGTTCGCCAAGCGGGGAACTCACTGGAGCAATGGATGCACGTATCCGGCCCAGGGGGTGGGAATGGCATAGCAAGCCGACACTAGAACGGGTCCTTCACGTTGCCGGCTAGTGGAAGCAAGTACATGGGAAGATACCGGTTCCACACGAAGGCTATAGAATCTAGCAAACGTGTTGGGTGTCGCCCAGCCCGCAGCTCTACAGATATCTGTCAGCAAGGCGCCGTGCGCCAGCGCCCAGGAAGAGGCAACTTCTCTAGTGGACTGAGCTCTTAACCCAAGCGGGCAAGGCACGCCTTGGGACTGATAAGCCAAGGCGATGGCATCCACTATCCAGTGGGCCATCCTCTGCTTGGAGACAGCCTTTCCCTTCTGCTGGCCTCCGTAACAGACGAAGAGCTGACCTGAGGTCCTAAAGCTTCGTGTTCTATCCACGTACAGGCGCAGAGCGCGGACGGGACAGAGCAAAGCCAGGGCTGGGTCTGCCTCCTCCGAAGGCAGCGCTTGCAGGTTCACTACCTGATCTCGGAAGGGAGTGGTAGGAACCTTGGGCACATATCCAGGCCGGGGTCTCAGGATAACGTGAGAGTCACCGGGCCCGAATTCCTCTTAACTGAGGCCAATGCAACCAGGAGGACGGTCTTAAGGGACAGTACTTTTAACTCCACTGACTGCAAAGGCTCGAAGGGATGACCCCGGAGAGATGTAAGTACCAGGGAGAGATCCCATGAGGGTATAGAAGGAGGGCGAGGTGGATTCAGTCTCCTCGCCCCCCTCAGGAACCTGATGATCAGGTCATGCTTCCCCAAAGACTTACGATTGACTGCATCGTGATGTGCGGCAATAGCGGCAACATACACCTTGAGGGTGGAGGGAGACAGCCTTCGCTCCAAGCCCTCTTGCAGGAAGGAAAGCACTGACCTGACCGAACATGATTGGGGGTCCTCTCGGTGAGAGGAACACCATTCGACGAACAGGTTCCACTTCAACGCATAGAGGTTCCTCAAAGAAGGAGCTCTAGCGGAAGTGATGGTGTCTACGACCGACTTGGGTAGATCACTTAGAACCTCCGTGTCCTGTCCAGGGACCAGACATGGAATTTCCAGAGGTCCGGACACGGGTGCCAGAGGGTGCCCCGTCTCTGAGTCAGAAGGTCCTTCCTCAGAGGAATGGGCCAAGGAGGTGCTGTCGTGAGGAGCGTCAGATCCGAAAACCAGGTCCGAGTGGGCCAATACGGAGCCACTAGCAAGACCTGCTCCTCATCCTCCCTGACTTTGCACAGGAGCTGTGCGAGAAGGCTCACTGGGGGAAACGCATATTTGCGTAGGCCCCGGGGCCAGCTGTGTGCCAGAGCATCCGTGCCGAGAGTGCCCTCGGTCAGGGAATAAAACAACTGGCAATGGGCTGTGTCCGGGGAGGCAAACAGATCTATCTGTGCGGCCCCGAAACGCTGCCAGATCAGCTGGACCACCTGGGGATGGAGTCTCCATTCGCCCGGAAGCGGAGGCTGCCGCGAGAGCTCCTTGGCTGCACGGTTGAGCATGCCTGGGACGTGAATGGCACGAAGCGACCTCAGATGCTTCTGACTCCATAACAAGAGATGGCGGGCGAGTTGCGACATGTGACGGGAGTGTAGACCACCCTGATGGTTGATGTACGCAACGGTCGCAGTGCTGTCTGAGCGGACCAGTACGTGCTTGTCTGACAGCAGCTCCTTGAAGCGGCCCAGTGCAAGACGTACTGCTAGCAACTCGAGGCAATTGATATGCCAATGCAGTTGGGGCCCGTCCACAGACCCAACACTGCATGCCCATTGCACGTGGCTCCCCACCCGGTGGCAGAGTCATCTGTGGAGACCACAGCATGCCTGGACACTTGTCCGAGGGGAACTCCTGCCCGCAGGAACGAAGGGTCCGACCACTGAGTGAGGGTACGACGGCAGCTCGGTGTGATGGACACAAGGAACGTACCGCGTTGCCACGCCCATCTCGGGACCCGGTCGTGAAGCCAGTGCTGAAGCGGCCTCATATGAAGCAATCCGAGCGGCGTGACTGCGGCTGCGGATGCCATATGCCCCAGGAGCCTCTGAAAAAGTTTCAGTGGGGCCGCTGTCCTGCGCTTGAGCGAACTCAGGCAGTTCAACACCGACTGGACGCGCTCCTCTGTGAAGCGCGCTGTCCGGCGACCAAGTCCAGTTCCATACCGAGATAAGAGATCCTCTGCCTGGGGGCGAGTTTGCTCTTGTCCCAGTTGACCCGAAGACCCAACCGGCTGAGGTGAGCTAACGCCAAGTCCCTGTGTTCGCACAACTGCTCCCTCGAGCTGGCCAGAATGAGCCAGTCGTCGAGGTAGTTGAGAATGCGAACGCCCTGTTCCTTGAGCGGAACAATGGCCGCCTCCGCAACCTTGGTAAAGACGCGGGGCGACAGGGCCAGCCCGAAGGGTAGGACTTTGTACTGATATGCCCGACCCTCAAACGCAAACCGTAGGAAGGGTCTTTGTCGAGGCAGAATCGAGACATGAAAGTACGCGTCCTTCAGGTCGATCGCTACGAACCAATCCTGGGGACGGATGCATTCGAAAATGCGGTTCTGCGTAAGCATCTTGAACGGCAGCCTGTGAAGGGACGGATTCAGGACACGCAGATCCAGGATTGGCCGTAACCCACTGCCTTTCTTGGGTACAATGAAGTAGGGGCTGTAAAACCCTGACTTCATATCGGCTGGAGGGACCGGCTCGATTGCATCCTTCGCCAGGAGGACAGCAATCTCCGCCCGGAGAACAGGTGCATTGTCCAGGGACACGCGAGTGTAGTGGACACCCCTGAACACCGGGGGACGCCGGGCGAACTGAATCGCATAGCTGAGTCTGATGGTACGAATGAGCCAGCAGGACGGGCTGGGGAGTGCTAACCAGGCTCCCAGACTCCGAGCCAGCGGGACCAAAGGCACCACAGACGTACCCAGCGTGGGGCAGCGAGGCAGAGTACTGGGACCCGACTCGGACGGCATAGCGGCCCGAAGTGGGGTCGGACTCTGCGAGGTGGCAGTGTGTATGGGAGATGGTGCAAAGGAGATGGCCTCGGCATACACACTGGGACCTGCTGGCGAGGTGAGAGGGGGCTGAGAGTGGCGAGGCGGGGCACTGCACACTGCCAGCCGTGCCCTCTTGGGACCTGGAGGATTGGGAAACAGCTCTTTTTGTGAAAAGGTGGGTACCGCTGGACTCCGGAGAGCCAGCGGCGGGACAATACGAGCCGTCACCTTAGTCGCCCCGAGAGCGAGGTCGGTGGTGGCGCGCAACTCCCCAAGCAGCTGGTGGTCAAGACCACCCTGGGGCATGTCCATGAGCGCTTTGGCCTGATAGACCTGTAGCAGGGCCTGTCCACAGGCTCTGTAAGCTTTCTCCGTCAAGCTTGACGAGAATTTACAGGCCCGGGATGGGAGACGCGGTTCACCGCGCCAGCCAGCAGCCGTCGGACACAGTTGCCCAAGAAAATTTTTGGGGGGGGGGCATGTACCCGTGGGCGGGGGATTCATCGGCGGGGTTTCGGTCCCACCATGGCCTGCCAAAGCTCCAGACCCTCCATGGCCTGCCGAGGCTCCAGTCCCGCCATGGCCTGCCAAAGCTCCAGACCCGCCATGGCCTGCCGAGGCTCCAGTCCCGCCATGGTCTGCCAAGGCTCCTGACCCTCCATGGCCGTCCACGTCTCCTGACCCGCCATGGCCGCCCACGGCCTCTGACCCGCCATGGCCGCCCACGGCCTCTGATCCGCCATGGCCGCCCGAACTCCTAGATCCGCCCTGGAGACCTCCGTTCCCGTCCGCTCCTCTCCCTACACCTGCGTGAGGTCTCCAGGGCGCCCACCCCTCCTCCCCGGTTGTTCCATCACGGCGCGAGGCCGCGCCTACCGGGAGGGGACTCCATTTCCCAAGATCCTCCTGTTTCCACACCTGCACTCACTTCCTTGTCATCTCCCCATCAGCACTCATCACCTGCACCTGGACTTCATCATCTGCACACCCTTTATAATGGACTCACTCCCTGCACTCCTTGTCTGATCTTATTGTTTGCATATGTGTGTTTGTTGCTTTTGTTCTCCTTCGTTCATTAAAGTACCCGTTATTGTGGAAGTCCGTGCATCGCCTCATCTATACTGCAACCTCACGTAACAAGAGCACAGGCAAGACAAGACAAGACAAGGCAAGACAAAGGAATATCAAAATAAAATTCCTGAAACATAAATAACAGGAGAATCATGACAGTCACCTTGGCTTATTAACAAAGGGGTTGGTTACCCTCTTAGGTCAGTTCTTAGGTCATTTCTAATTCGCTGACAGTCTTGTCAAAGGATAACTGTTTTCAAATACTATACCTTTAATTCATTGCATGCAGACTGATGTCCTTGGCCATGTAAAATTAAAGACAACTTTTCTTCTGAATTTTGACATATATGTGAGTGTAGCAGATGAATGTGAGCTTGCAGGAGCGGGATTTAAGTGGACTAAATGATTGGAGAAGTCCTGCATACAGTATACATCACTAGAGAGAAGTCTGTTGTTTTCATCGGAAGATACAATTATGACATTTTGTTCAAAAATTATGAGGTAATTATAAGATACTGTTCACAATAAGATGTATAAAATGCATTTAAGAAAAAGATAGGATAGGTTGATTTTTCGTTTCATGTCGATATCATTACATTTTGAAAAGGACAATGCCCAGAATTCAGTGCATCAGGAATTAGATGCAATTGACCTCAATTTGGCTAAATGCACACAATAAGAGTGCTGTGTATCTCTCTATATTTGTCTCAATGAGAAATGCAGTGGATGCATGGAGACACATGTCTTGTGTCCCCATGGAAACAACCCCCTGAGGAGTATTTAATGCTTGTCAAGGGAGTTAAGTTCGTAGGTCACCGAAACCTTCAGTAAACCACTTACTGCTCATTTCACACATGCCACAGCTCATGGGAGGGATTGCAGTTCACAGATGTGTCTGATTGCTGCAGTTTATTGAATTAAACCTAGAGAAAATCCTGCTAGAGCTCACTAGAGCACAGATCCTATTTATAGACATGGACCCCATGGAAACCCAGGTGCCTCCGTTCGTCCTCTGAGGAAGCCAGTGACTGCCAGACGGAAGACAAAAGAGGAAGAGAAATCGTCTTTCTGCAGGACTGCCTTTATTCCAATGCTGAATGTCCAGTCAAGCTGCAAAAAGGGTCAGATCTGGGGACTGGAGAAACAATGGAATACATCTGACATAATCCTGATGTTCATGAAATCATTGTTGAAATTGTTGAGCAGTGTCTATAATCCATGACTACAGGATTAGATCCAATGACTCCCATGAGATGATGCTCCTATATGAGATTATGCCGACGTGTTCCTGAATCAACATTGTTGTCCTGGAAAAACATTCCCAATAACCAGATCAGGTTTTAGGGTTAGGGTTAGGATAAGTCTCTGGACTGGGTTGGATTTTATCCATAACTGTTTTTCCATTTCATTTTGTTTGAGGTTGTTTGAGAGAAGTGTTGCTGATCTAGCAACACATCCCTCCCAACACATCCCTTAAAAAGAATTTGTTTAATTTTCTTTCCTATTGTACTTACCAAAACTAATTGTGTGGAGAAGTTAAGTTAATTTAAGTTAATTGAACAAACTTATTGTTTAATTAAATAATTTTAACTACTTGAGTGCAGTTTCATTCATCATTATATGCAATGTATAGAATGCACAATAAGTAGAGACTGCTGTCAGTACTGGCATTAGTATAGTTATTACTCACTGAGTGAAGCAACTCAACTTACACAATAACTATAGCTGCTCACACATATACATATACATACAGCTGCTCACAGCCTAACCACAAGAGCCAATCTTCAGCATAACATTCAAAAGCATTACAGAAACTCTTTGAATTGTCCAACATAACTGAACATTAAACACTAACATGTCTTTCCCTTTACTCAAAAACACATACAATAACACCTAATGCAGTTCAAAAGCACGCTGGGAACTACAGATCCACTGCCTGGTTAGTTATGTCAACAAAAATTATTCATGTAGTCCCAATGCAAATTGATTAACTTCAGTTTTAAATATATTAGTGGATTGAACAAAATGAAATTAAGTTGTGACAAAATGTTGCTTTAGCTCATTTTAATTAATTAAACTGCAAAGTAAATAGTATAGTATAATTAATATTCTGTCCAAAGAAATACAAACTAAACATGTACAGTATCTCACAGAAGTGAGTACACCCCTCACATTTTTGTAAATATTTTATTATATCTTTTCATGTGACAACACTGAAGAAATGACACTTTGCTACAATGTAAAGTAGTGAGTGTACAGCTTGTATAACAGTGTAAATTTGCTGTCCCCTCAAAATAACTCAACACACAGCCATTAATGTCTAAACCGTTGGCCACAAAAGTGAGTACACCCCTAAGTGAAAATGTCCAAATTGGGCCAAAAGTGTCAATATTTTGTGTGGCCACCATTATTTTCCAGCACTGCCTTAACCCTCTTGGGCATGGAGTTCACCAGAGCTTCACAGGTTGCCACTGGAGTCCTCTTCCACTCCTCCATGACGACATCATGGAGCTGGTGGATTTTAGAGACCTTGCGCTCTTCCACCTTCCGTTTGAGGATGCCCCACAGATGCTCAATAGGGTTTAGGTACCCTCAGCTTCTTTAGCAAGGCAGTGGTCGTCTTGGAGGTGTGTTTGGGGTCGTTATCATGTTGGAATACTGCCCTGCGGCCCAGTCTCTGAAGGAAGGGGATCATGCTCTGCTTCAGTATGTCACAGTACATGTTGGCATTCATGGATCCCTCAATGAACTGTAGCTCCCCAGTGCCGGTAGCACTCATGCAGCCCCAGACCATGACACTCCCACCACCATGCTTGACTGTAGGCAAGATACACTTGTCTTTGTACTCCTCACCTGATTGCCACCACACACGCTTGACACCATCTGAACCAAATAAGTTTATCTTGGTCTCATCAGACCATAGGACATGGTTCCAGTAATCCATGTCCTTAGTCTGCTTGTCTTCAGCAAACTGTTTGCGGGCTTTCTTGTGCATCATCTTTAGAAGAGTCTTCCTTCTGGGACGACAGCCATGCAGACCAATTTGATGTAGTGTGCGGTGTATGGTCTGAGCACTGACAGGCTGAGCCCCCACCCCTTCAACCTCTGCAGCAATGCTGGCAGCACTCATACGTCTATTTCCCAAACACTCTGGATATGACGCTGAGCACGTGCACTCAACTTCTTTGGTCGACCATGGCGAGGCCTGTTCTAAGTGGAACCTGTCCTGATAAACCGCTGTATGGTCTTGGCCACCGTGCTGCAGCTCAGTTTCAGGGTCTTGGCAATCTTCTTATAGCCTACGCCATCTTTATGTAGAGCAACAATTCTTTTTTTCAGATCCTCAGAGAGTTCTTTGCCATGAGGTGCCATGTTGAACTTCCAGTGACCAGTATGAGAGAGTGAGAGCGATAACACCAAATTTAACACACCTGCTCCCCATTCACACCTGAGACCTTGTAACACTAACGAGTCACATGACACCGGGGAGAGAAAATGGCTAATTGGGCCCAATTTGGACATTTTTACTTAGGGGTGTACTCACTTTTGTGGCCAGCGGTTTAGACATTAATGGCTGTGTGTTGAGTTATTTTGAGGGGACAGCAAATTTACACTGTTATATAAGCTGTACACTCACTACTTCATATTGTAGCAAAGTGTCATTTCTTCAGTGTTGTCACATGAAAAGATATAATAAAATATTTACAAAAATGTGAGGGGTGTACTCACTTCTGTGAGATAAATATACCCTAATATTCACAAAGTCGCACATGTGAAGTCAGAATTTTGAGGAGAAACATGCAATTCACCAAAGTACTAATTTACACCAATTTTGTAGGGTGTAACGGAAAAGTAATATAACGAGCAGTGTAACAGACTACTGTTGGCAGGGAGTAATAAAGTAATAATATTACTCTTGAAAGGAGTAACGAGTAATAAATTACACTTTTTGAGTAACGAGCCCAACACTGATGGTGACCAGGTTGAAGGTGATTCATCAAACCACATTTGTGTGTTCCACTGCACAGGATGCAGGTTATGCTGCCCTTGCCCATGTTATGCTTTGGTCTTTCTGAATGGCAATCTACCATAATTTCTGTGAAGCCTTTTGTTCAGATTGTTGGTAGCTTGTGGTTACGTGACATTTTATGCACTATATACCTAGCTAAGAGAACTAAAACCAGCCTGGTGCATGCAAAACCATCGCAAACAGATACACAGGTCGCAATTCAAAGGTGGGCTTGAAAATACATCTGTGGCTCCATGATCATTATCATCATGTAGTTCCTGCTTGTTTCCTTTCCCAGAAGGTTTTATGAGTGGCTGCTATAGGTTAATGTTAAGGTGTTGCTGGGCTGTATTTGTGGTTGCTTTCTGAGTACTGACCCAAGTCAAAAGAGCAGATCCCCAAGACTCAATGATATTCTGGTCTACACTCTAAAAGTGGGAACCTGCAATTGTTACCTTGAAGAGCGATTTTTAACTGATTTAATAAAAATGAGTTTGTTGGTAAAAAGTTGCATCTGAATTTATGCATGTATGTGAGAACCATTAGTGCTTTTCCAATCATGCGAGTGTGACTTTTGCTATTTTGGTCTTCTAGCTTTGTAACCACACATGCATAGTGCCTTTATGTGCAGGATGTTCAACACCACAATCCCCACCAAAAACCTACTTAGATGTACACTCATGGAGACACATGCAAATGCTGCAAAGCTAGAAATCACTCTTCAGCCTGGAGCCATGCAAAAACAACATATGTTGAAATATGCATGCACGTCTTCCATGTAGTGGCGTAAGAAGATGTTTATAAGAGGACCTAATGCAGGATCAGCCCATCTGCGGTTCCAACCTCTCACCATCTAGTTTTATCTTCGTAAAAAGTAATTTATCTCTGAGTCCAGTCTGACATGGTGTGGAAAGTAGTTGCTTAGAGGCAGGGCATTCCAGCTGGTCTCTGGTTAGTGTCATATTTGCATGGCCATTTGTTTACAGAAGATTAGGTCAGATGGAAATGCACCAGGGAGGATAGACAGAGGAAATGTACACCTACAGTTTGGTACGCATGTTAGACAGAGGAAAAAGAAACTGGATATGGATATAGCAATTTATTTAAAGAAGTTATCTAATTATCTTGAGAAATTTGAACTGTAGATCGTTTTTTCCAAATGTTTGCTGTGTCATTTGTTCAACAGAAACACGACTGATGTGTCTAGTGCAGGCTGAACCCTTATAGTATCAGACTGATTCTGATAACCTGTGTTACATTGGTGAAAATGCTCACAGTTGTCAGATATAGGGTGTTATTAACCCTGTGTTGTCCCTGCATTGCAAGCCCATCCACTGGAGCTGCTGTTTAAGGTCCAAGGACAGCCATGTGACACCAAATGGCGTATTAAGAATGGAATTTGGTTAAATATCAATGGGGGAGGAAGCCGCCACCTTCCTGTAATCCTCTTTCATTAGCCACGTGAAAAATGACTGAGCTAATCTATTTACTCGTTCAGTGATATGATAATCAACAGTCTTATCATCTGTGCATGACCAAGAGAAAAGCTGCAGTACATACTCTCAGACTGTGTGTAAGTCACAAGACTGAAGTATTTGGTATGCACTGTAAAAAAAACAACAACAAAAAAATAAATAAATAAAAATATTGGTAACACTTTATTTTAGGGTCTTTTAACTAGTTGCTTATTAGCATGCATATTACTAGAACGTTAACCTTACTACTTTACTACTGTTTAATAAGCAGTAAATTAGGAGTTTATTGAGGGAAAAGTTGTAGTTAATAGTGAATATGTGTTCTCTATACTAAAGTGTTACCAAAATATCTTGTGAAAAGTTGTCTTGTACGTTATTAACTCTATGTATATATAATTAAATTGAAGAATATTTGGTAACACTTTAGAATACTGATCCTTCATTAATGAATAACTACACAGGAACAAATGAGTAATGCATTATTAACACTCTAGTAACTATTAACTAACAAGAAACTCTGATTAATGAATTAGTAAGTAACAGTGCTCAGTTGAATGTGGTAGTTCACTATTAGCTAATCAGTAAGTACTATTTTTTCATACCTCCCAGAGAACTACTAAGAACTACTACTATATACAGGCTCATAATTAACATGAATGATGAATAATGTATAATTAATTCTAAAGTGATGGTCATGGTAACCCACTAGTAATGACTGAAGTATTACCAAATCCTTCAGAAGAAATTACTAATTATTTGGATCAGTATTCTAAAGTGAAAAACATGATAACTCTCAGGTAACTACTGAAGTCATTGTAAACTTTTTAGGCAGCAGGCAGATTAGACCGTGGAGGCACAGATGGGTGGTGCCAGATGTTGCCAACCCAGAGCATGACCAGGACAATAGCCCACGGCGGAGTAGATGGAGGGAGGAGCCATGGTAGTGACTTGTGGGGCACCATCCTGGTGACGATCGACAGATGCTCAGCTGCTGGGAGAAGAGCCCCTCACACAGATGAAGAGCCAAGGGAGCGAAGAAGCGCCGACGGTCCGCAGGAGCCCGGCGAGGTCGAATGGCCGAAGGTCAACGCTGGAGTCGAGGGAGGAAGGAGTGTAGGCGCAGGAGCCAGGGCGACGGGTCGAGCTGAGTCTGAGCACTCCGAGGCTGGAGGCAGAGCTACGGGCTCAGACTGCCCAGGTGGGATTGGCTCCTCGCTGGTCCAAGGTGGAACCACGCCACTGAGAGGAGGTGGCACAGAGGGACCAGTGGGAGACGATGACGACTGGGTGGTATCAGTGGCTGAGGACTGAGGACGGGCATAGAATGATGAGCAAAATCCAATGAAAAATAAAGTGCTACCGGCAGCAGTCAGGAGAGGTGGTGGGAGAGGGAGGCTGGGCGGGGTTAACTTGACTGAAGATGATGATTGATATACAGGTGAGTTCATGGGGTAACAGGGATCCAACTCTCCGGGTTCTTGAAAAATGTCCAGTATGTCTAGCTGGCACTCACTCTCAGTGGCGGGAGGGTGGGCGTGGCTCACTTCCATTCCCTCGAACTCCACGAGGACTCCCACAGCGATGGACGGTGTTGCCGGCTCACACCCCAGGTCAGACTCTCCGGGATGCTTCGGCTCCGGGGCGATAGCGGGCGCTGTCCTTCCTTCTTCGGGCTCTGGCTCACATGTCGCGGCAGTCGGAGGCTTCCAGTCTGCGGGGGGCTCTGGCGTAAGATCCGTCGATCGGGGTGGTGGTGATGGGCTAGGCTCTGGGTCGGGCTGTGGCGGCTGTATGGATCGGGGGTACACACTCTCCAGACACCTGACGACGGCCTCCCTCCAGCAAAGTCCTTGGGTGTCTGGGAGGTCTACGGGATGGTGAAAGTTTACCCCGATCCAATACAGTGATTTCAGCGTCTCATCGTTGTAGGGAGAACGATCGGCAAGACGGCAGAACTCCACGGAGAAATCTTTGATGTTCTCACTGCTGCTGGCTGCTGCAGCAGTCTTCACTGCAAAATCCATTTCTAGGTCCGGTCTTCTGTAACGCTGTGTGCTCAGGCAGACGAAGACGATGAAAAATCAGGTTCAAACACAGTTTAATCAAAATATATCAGAACAGGAATAGGGATTCACACACTCAACAATATACGAGACCGGACAAGGAACAACAGACAGGCAGGAACTTAAGTAGTGCAGATGATGAGGTGCTTATTGATGAACAGGGTGAACTCATAATGACGGTGACCATGGAGACGGAAGACAGGCGGGAACACAAACAAAGGAACATGTGACAGATGAAAACCAAACTGAAAATCCATGAAAACTGAAACTAACATGACAGTGTTAGAGCCATAAACAACATTACATTTTTTTTTAATATTTTTCTTTATAGCAAGAGTGATTTTGCTTATTAATATACAGTATATTTTGCAATTTTTGTATTGTATCATCATGTGACTTTAGTTAGTTTTACGCTTGGTACATATGCGTCAAGAATTTGAAAAAGAATAAGGAAGAAGGAAGAGGTTTGCACTAGACAGTCTTTTGACTGGAAAAAGTTCATTTTTTTTTTTTTTTTTTTTCAAATGTTTTTGAAGCTTAAGTGTAAATAGTTTTTGAGTTTGATTCTTTTGTCCTGTAACTTGACAAAGAAAATGTAAACTGTACACTACACTCTCAGAAAAAAAGGTACAAAAGCTGTCACTGGGGCGGGACCCTTTCAAAAGGTACACCTTTGTACCTGAGTGCATAGTAGTACCTAAATGGTACATATTAGAACTTTTTTATAGGATACATTTTTTTCTAAAAGAGGGTATGGTTATGGTTTCATGCATCAAATACTTTGTGCAAGACCCCTGTGGAAATGGCGGAGAGCAGAAAATGGCTCGGATCGCCATTACAATATGAATTCATATGAAAATAATTTTATATAATTATTAATTTTTATAATTTTATATATAATATTTAATTTTTAGAAAAAAGGTAAGCATGAAGGTTTACCTCCATCCCCACCCCTAAACAAAATCATCACTGAGGCATTAGCAGATCATACAAAAATGTACAAATGAGATCATACAAATTCATAAGAATTAGCTAACTGGCAAAAAAGAATTGCAATGAGATTATGTAGTAAAACTATTCTAAGTCGCACTAGTCTTAGACAATCTGCAGGCCAATATGGTGTTGTGTGCATCCCACATTCATTCTAATTACTTTTAAATAAACTTTTTTCATTGTATGTGTATTAAAATTACACACACACAAACTCTACAGAGTACAATCTGAAATGTCGCAAAGGCGTTTGTGGCTTATACAGATGACAGACGACGTGTAGTTTATGACGTCACCTCTCTTGCTCTCATGCGCCTGTGTGGGTGTTTACAGGCTGAGACATGCAACTCTCATTTGACTGCTGCTGTAACACTCAGAAATAAAGAACCTTCAGTCGTACAGGGTGTGTTTGTGAGTCTGATCCAAAAGTTGAATGTTTTCTTCTAGCCAAATCCTCAAATATTTCTAAAAATAAACAGAGCAGTACCAAAGGGCAATGGTCTGATGCCCTACTTTTACCAATTAGCAAACTAAAATGTCTTACTCAGCCTAAATAAAATTACAAATACAGCATGCAGTATAGCTATAAACTGCCTGAGGTACCATATCAGGAAAATGACAAGGAAATAGTATGTGAGCCAAAGCAATAACCAGTTTTATTATGTAAAATCCAACCAGATCTCATTAAAAAAGAAAAGTTACTCTTTTACAAGAGATTTCATTCATACAAAATGTTCGCATGAAGATCCACAACTAAACCAAACCCCTGGTGGGGTGTAAGCAGTTGGTACCAAAAAGTACAAATGAGATCATAAAATTTCTTATGAATTCACCACTAAATCATCAAAATGTTAAATAGTTACAAATTCCAATGAGAGTGTGTTGCAATCTTGTTTCTTTAGGTCTTGTTCAAATTATCATAGGATTAATTCCTGTGAAAAAAATGTTTTTATTTGTTCTTCTTAACTTTTTTACTAAATGGATGGGGTATCTAGCTGATCAAATTCAGTATAGTATTTCATTAACACATCATTGCATTGTATTTTTTTTAAAAATAAGGTAAAAATCCAGTTTTGACTTTTAAATTTGCTCCTTGGATGATTAAAGTCACCATGAATTCAAAATGGACGATTCTCGTTTGTTTTTTTTAAATCTATAGCAGTGTTTTTTTATATATGATCTGTCCATGCACATCATTATTTTATTTTTTTAATTCACCTACCCCTGTAATCTTGAATCAGAATAACTTCCCCTCCCTCTTGCAGCAACATCTTTTCTCTGATGACGAGGGCGGGGCAACCTGTCACTCACATGAGATCCACCAATAGCAAACCACAACCATCCAATCAATTCATTTTTCAAGCCATTTCACTCAGATATACATCACAATAGGGTAGGAAAGACTATCGCAGCTTCCATCTAATGCTGTCTTTAATTTTAATACTTGATGCAGAAATATTCTTCTGCTTTGCTTTTTCTTGCTTTGACATGTTTATGTTTCCCTCTTGTAGTGTCTGCACAACACTAGGTGAGTTACTGGCATCACAGACAGTAGCGTAGAGGTGCACAAGACTAGTCAAACACAGTATTTTGTCAAGCAGATGAGACGTTTGTCATGTTGTTACAGCAATGGGGACCTCTGTTGATATTGTCGTCATGGCAGCAGGTCTCACAGGCTTACCTTTTCATAATAAAGCAGCAAAAATCAGGTTTTATTGTCCATTTGATTGTATCCATCTGAGAACATCATAGCCTGATCCTAAACTACATGGCATTTATTTTACGTTTATTCTTGTAAAAGGTTATTTTATTTTATTTTATTTTAATTTATTTTTTTATTTATAACAGACCAGAAGTATCATATGTCACAGATCACTAAAAATATTTGCTCTTCCTCATAACTATCACGTTTTGCTTGTACGGTACCTAATGAAGTGTAGTACAGTGACTGTTAAGATTTCTAAGTGTTAATATGTAAATGTGGGCGGTTATATGTTAATGAGCTCATGGATGTGACATCACAGGGCTCGACATTAAGCCTTGTCGTAAATAGGTCATTCACTTGTCTGAATAAAAAACTTGCTTGTCTGAAAAAAAACAGGAATTTTTTTTGTGTGTGTTGTAGCCTAAATATAATTTATTCTTAAGTGATATTCTCATCAGTGTTCAATCAGCTTTGACATATTTAAATCTGTATATTTGTGATATTTACCCCATGGGCTTTTGTTTTTTTTTTTGTTTGTTTTTGTTGTTTTTTTTACCTTTATAAAGGGCATTTTTTTAAATCTTATTAAATTTAGGCTTCATCTTTCATTTTAAATTAGAATAATAACTGTTACCAATCAAATTAAATCATTAACACTGAAAAATTACAACTGCATTAAATAATGATATGAGATTGTTTTAGATATTTTTTGAATATACAAATAAGAAATGTTGGAAAGAATGATACTTTTAAACATGAAACTAAACCGCCAGTAGGTGGCGGCAAGTGACCGCCTTAATGAGTGAGTTATTGAGTCATTCATTCAAACGATTCGTTCAAACGGCTGAATCATTCAGTAATGAAAACACAGCTGAGTGTTTCTATGAGATGCGGTTCTGCTGTGATCTTTGTTTGGAACTATTTTTGCTGCTGAAACAGAACAAAAATAGTCAATATTGCATCTAATTACTTTTTTAATTGTGATGGTATTCAGGAAAACAGCACTCTTTAACTGTATCATATGTTATAAATATAAAAACTCCACATTTTGAATTTTTACCGCAGTAGTCTATGTTAACTGAGTTTATTTGTGTGTGCTGAGCTCATTTGTTTCCATTTCTCCTCAAGAGGCTGCGTGAGCCTCAACAGCGCAACCTTACCATCAGAACATTAACATGTATTATTATCCACTGCTATCACACGCCACTTACACTAAATGAAATAAAATCAGAATCATTCTCGCATTTTGGTGATTCCCTAGTTATTTTTTTTGTAATTGACATTTTAATCAGGCTACTGTCCGGTCGGCCAAGTAAAATACTCTTTCACTTGCCCCTTCAAAAAATCCACTTGTCCCTGACAAGCGGACAAGTTAATGTCGAGTCCTGCATCATCATCTTTAATATTAGCATCTTTGGTAGTTTAGTTCAGTAATGATCTGGATAGACCAGGGGACATTTTGCATTGTGAATGTCAGGTCCAAAACATAATTTGTGCAAGTATGTCAACTATATGATTGTACAACAGCCATTCTTCTTTTACAGTCAGTTCTCTAATCAGTTTACTGTCTTAGTGACAGTTTGAAGAGAATCTTGCTGAGCAAGTTAAAGTTATATAGTTACAGTAAACTGTCAGCATGTTTATAGCTAGTCACCTGAATATTAACATATCCTGGCACATGACGGTAACTCTACTCTGGTTACTCTGGTTTGTTGCCAACAGGGTTTTAGACAAAATCTTAGATAATAATAATAAAAAAAAAAATAGAAATGCAGTGGCATGCAGATCCTAATTTGGTGGGGTGGACAATATCAAACACAGGCCTAATGAGATTATAAAGTAGGCCTACAGACATAAGTTTGCTACTTTGTCTCATGATAAATTGTCACATACAAATGCCACCTCACAGATATGATTAAATTACTGGTTTCACAGTTGTCTCATGAGATTCCTGTCCTGAAAGAATTCCTGTCCTCTTGTTGTGATCTACATCTTGTATCCTTTAACACGAAACAACAGAACATACTGCAGACAAGTACACAGACAGCTGAGCTGACTGTCTTACACATGTGCTTCCATCTGTCTGTCTCTCTCTTTTCTGCATGCTGCAAAGAAAATGGACCAACCAGTGAAATATGTTTGATAATGTTTGATCATGTAAACTGTTTCAAATACTTAAAATACTTATGAACCCTTTTTTTCCAGAGTTCTTCACTAATGTATCTTTCTTATATTTTATGTATTTTCTATTAAAGAGTCTCTTAGATTTGCAAAAATCAAATAATTTCATTCTGAGATTAATGTTAGCAATGTTAGCATGTTGCAAAGCTAATGACAGATTAATCTAATTAAAGTATACTACCTAAAGCATACTTAAACACCAAAATTATCCATTTCAGCCTAAAGAAAATCAAACTGAAAATCTTAACAGAAAATATGTATACAGAACTGGTTTCTTTTATATCCAATAACAGAATCTTTGTCATAGAAATAAGCAGTGTACATGTGAGATGATCTAGGTTCAATTAAATGTAATGAAAATATCACTGATAGATTTATATACAATTCTCTCAGCAAATATTAAATACTAAACTTCTTAAAAGGTATAGATAAAAAAAAAAGTTTATAACAATCAACAATAAATAGCACACCTGAGACTGAAAAGTCTAAATAGAGTCTGAAATTTCAATACAATACTGACTTGCAGGCACCGTAATTGTTACTGAATAAACAATTATTAATAGTTGCTCATGTGGTTTTGAGAAAAAATAGAGCAGGAAAAGATTTTGTCCTCCTAACATGCGTCAGTAAACCACTTCCTGTACGCACACACATACACACACACACACACACACACACACACACGCTTGTGTTCATATGTAAGGAGTTCCCATTCACACTCATTGTTCTTTAAATAGGATAATTGTAAATATTACAAACTAATCCTAACACACACATGCTTGTTTGCTTAAGGTGGTTTTGTACATTCTAGATATTTCTCTGTGTGTATTTTGTTTTAAGGTAGAGGTATATCTAGGGTAGAGTTATATCTAGCTGTACAGCTGTACAGCCGTTGCTTCAGTATTTGTAGATTATTTTTTCACGTTTCTATAGTACACTGAAAAAAAAAAAAAAACTGATTAGAATTTCATATGTTTTAAAGGCTTTTATTGGCAAAAACATTCAATATATGCAACAAGTCAATATTTACAGTATTGACCCTTCTTCATAACCTCTGGCTTTCTGGATACCAGCTTCTGGGCCAAATCCTGACTGATGGCGATCCATTCTTCCCTTATTAGTGCTCGGAGTTGATCACAATTTCTGGGCTTCTGCTTGTCCACTTGTCTTTTGAGGACTGACCACAGGTTCTCTATGAGATTAAGATCCGGGGAGTTGTCTGGCCACGGATCCAAAATTTCAGTGTAATGATCTCTGAGCCACTTCATCATCACTCTTGCTCCATCATGCTGGAAAATCAAATTGCTCCTGGATCGTTGCGAGAAGTTGCTTCTGCGGGACGTTTTGATGCCATTCTTTATTCCTGGCAGTGTTTTGGGGCAGAATTGTGAGAGAGCCACTCCCTTGGATGAAAAGCAACCCCACACATGGACGGTCTCAGGATGCCTCACTGTTGGCACAGTGTTCACCTTTTCTTCCCCGGACAATCGATTTTCCAGATGTCCCAAACAGTCAGAAGGGGGTTTCATTAGAGAAAATAACTTTGCACCAGTCTTCTGCTGTCCAGTCCTTGCACATCCTGCAGAATTTCAGTCTGTCCTTGATGTTTTTCTTGGAGAGAAGTGGCTTCATTGCTGCCATTCTTGACACCAGGCCATTGTCCAAAAGTCTTCACCTCACTGTGCATGCAGATGCATCACACACACCTGCTGCCAATATTGAGCAGTTCTGCACTGGTGGTAACATGATTCCTCAGGAGGAGATGGTCCTGCCGCTTGCTGGACACTCTGGGACATGTGAAGCCTTCTTCACCGCAGTTGAACCTCTCTCCTTGAAGTTCTTGATGATCCTGTAAATGGGTCTTTCAGGAGCAATATTCTTTGCAGCAATTTCCTTGAAGGTGAGGACATTTTGATGCAAAGCGATGATGGCTGCACATCTTTTTTTCGCGGGAACCATTGCTAACACAAGAACACAATGACTGGAGGCACATCTTACCTCATTTTATAGCAATCTGTCTGCTCTTATAATCCAACCAGGGGTGCGTTTCTCAAAAGCATCATTAGCCAACTAACATTGCAAGTTCCGTTGTTACTAACATAGTTCAACGATTTGGTGTTTCCCGAAACCATAGTTCAAACGAACATTGGCAAACTGTATCGCAAACTTGTGTGGTTGGAATGACAGCTCTCGAGCTGTGGTTAGTAGCATCGTTTTTTGTTTTTATGACATGTGGAATTAATAAATCGTTATCTTGAGCAAAATAAGCAAGCTGACATTAAGTACAATGTATATGTTTTTTTTTTTTTTCGAATATTTACAAATGTCATTTACATATTTTAGTTTGTCAAGAGATTTTAGGCACCGTTTTTGAAGAGTGGGCATGCTCTAGTACATGCTCTAGTATGTAAGAACAATCTTATGATTGAATCTGGAAATAATGAAAAATAACTGAGAAAAATGAGAATTAGTCCTCAGATGCCATATCCGTAATTTATAGCAAAAAAAAAAAAAAAATGTGTGTGTGTGTGCGTGTTTTTGTGACATATCAGGAAACAAATTTGCATAATGACATGGGTATGACATAGGTATTACAAGGAGAGGGTGACTTATGAGGACATTACCCCATGTCCCCATTTTTCAAAAGGCTTGTAAATCATACAGAATGAGTTTTTTTGAGAAAGTAAAAATGTGCACAGTTTTCTGTGATGGGTAGGTTTAGGGGTAGGGGTAGTGTAGGGCGATAGAAAATACAGTTTGTATAAAAACCATTTACGCCTATGGAATGTCCCCACAATTCACAAAAACAAACCTGTGTGTGTGTGTGTGTGTGTGTGTGTGTGTGAAATGCACGGGTGGGCTATACACTGATGCCTTATGAGTAACGCATGACTGGCCTTCATGTGATGTGGTGCACAGTTCAGATCAGGTCATTGCCATCGTGTGCCTCTGAGTTTTGTTCATATATGCAATATAAATAATACTTTTATTTAGCAAGGACACAATAAATTGATGAAAAATGACAGTAACAAAAGTTTATAATGTAGCAAAAGATTTCTGTTTCAAATAAATGCTGTTCTTTTCATCAAAGGATCCTGGGGGGAAAATGTATCACAGAAGCACTGCTTTCAACATTGATAATAATCGGAAATGTTTCTTGAGCAGCAAATTAGTATATTAGAATGATTTCTGAAGGATCATTTGACACTGAAGACTGGAGAAATGATACTGAAAATTCAGCTTTGCCATCAGTTTACTGTATTTTTAAATCAAATAAATGAGGTCTTGGTAAGACTTCTTTCAAAAAAATCTTAGCGACCTCAAACTTTTGAACAGTAGTTTATGAGCTTTTTTTTTTTTTTGTCAAGTAGTTCTTTTATTAATAGACCATCAGATCCATATTTAGACTGAGACAGCTAATTTTTAAGTTTTCAAACCCCCCCACCCCCCACCCTGCAGCAGTCGCACATGATCATGTGATCACAGCTTACTGAAGTCACGAGGCACTTTATGGCCGAGGTTGAAATGCTGGCAAACTGCTGACAGGGCATCAGATGGTTCATGTCAGGACTCAGGATAAATCAATAAAGTAATAAAATGAGTTTGCTGATATTAGTCAAACAAGTCCTCATAATGGCATTCATGAATGTAATTATATCGCATTACACAAATGTTTGGCTAAGAAGCTCGAGGTCATCAGGATTCAGGATACACAAGATAAGAGATAAAGGAATCAGAATCATAAAGGTTTATGGAGATGTTTATTGTTGCTTTAGTGCTTTAAACTGCTTTTTTACAGTGCAGTATTAACGACATACATGTACCGCTGATTATTCCAGAGCTTCTGCATGAGTTCTAACTGTAATGAGGTTTGTGGTTGAGTACAGTAAATGGGTGTAGTGTTAAATGGAGGGATTGCACAGTTGTAAATCTTTTCTAAAGATACACACACACACTGAGCATGAAGATGTGTGGGTCATCTGAGGGACATTCCTATCTGAGCATAAAGAGCGATTGTTTTCTGCTTTATCAGCACGGCCTTGTGACTGCACAGGACATACACACACACACAGACACACACTCTCGTGAAGGACAAAGTGAATGATGGCACAAAATAAGGTTATTCTTGTACTTGAATGTGTGTGAAATCTATTGATCTCACAACAACATATGGCCTGTCGGTTTCTCAACCAACCAACACCACTATGCAGATTTGGATTACACTTTATTCTTTGTTACACTGTAATTATACATTTAAATACTGAGTAATATGAACTTATTAACGTAAATGTACTTACTAAAGGGTTAGGATTAGGGTTTGGTTTGTTTTAGGGTTAGTTGCATGTAATTATGCATAATTTATAGTTATTACTATAGTAACTTATGTAACAGTGACACTAAAATAAAGTGTTACCCAGATTTGCTAAAGTTGTTGCACTTTGCAGCAAGTATAACAGGAAATATGTGTGCGATATATTTGATATATTTACAGGATTGTAATTTTTTTCTGTCCCACTTTATATCAGGTGGCTTTAACTACTAACATTTAACATTTAAATTAATCATTTGATACAATGTACTTATGTACATACATGTTTTTACATTTTAAAACATTAGATCATAAAATTGTATTATTATATTCACCTACATGCAATTACATCTGTCATTAATTTCTGTAATTACAGCTATAATTAAACTGTTGACCCTTGTCTTCCCTTGTGACCCACCCTTAAACCATACCACCAAACCTACCACCAAAGTACTAACCTTACCCGTATCCCACCTCAATAGCAGCAAAAGTGATTTGCAATACAGCATAAACACGAAAAGTACATTGTACTTATTTCTTGATTAAATACATAGTAGATAAAGACAACTAATATAAAGTGTGACCTTGTTCTTTGTGTGACCTTTTTTTTTTTTTTTTTTTTTGGCTCTTTAATGTTGCTAATGATGCAAGTTCCAGCACTTTTGCTGTGTTCCAAAAACTTGCTGTCTATGTTTGCATTAACTCCCTTCTCACCCTGCTGAAAGACTAACACAGAAAGGCATGCTGGGCTTTTCAGCAGGGTTAAAACCAGGTAATTGCCAATGGTTGGTTAGAACTGGGTAGTAAGGGATACAATGGAGGGGGGGAAATGAAGAAACACCTGCAGTATTTCTTAATTAATTGACTGGTTGTCAGTAATTGAAATAAAATAAAAATAAAATAAAATAAAGTATTAGATGAAAAACTTAAACAAAAATGAGAAATGTTGCCTTGGCAACTAACCGAAATAAAATAGGTGTAAGTAAAAGTACTAAATTTACTAAAACTATTACTGAAATAAAAATAAATGAAAAATAAACTACTTAAACTAAAATAAAAATGGAATATAAAAGTGAATTCAAAATATTAATAATTCTATAGCAGTATATAATACTAAAATATGTGTCACCCTCATGTCATTCATATCACATATGTATAGTTTTCTTTTTTCATGGAACAAAAAAAAAATTCTTTTTTCTTTTTTCAATACAATGAAAGTTGATGATGACCAGTCTCAAGCTCGAAAAATGACAAAAATCCCATAAAAGTAGTCCATAATTTGTGACCTATATTACTAGTCCTCTGAAACCATGTGAGCTTTGTGTGAGATTGAAACTTAAAGGGTTAGTTCACCCAAACATGAAAATTGTCATCATTTACTCATGTCGTTCCAAAGTAAGACTTTCGTTCATCTTCAGAACACAAATGAAGATGTTTTTGATGAAATCTGAGAGCTTTCTGTCCCTCCATAGACAGCTACGCAAATGACTTTTAAAAAGTTCATAAAGAGATCATAAAACTAATCCATACGAATGTGGTTTAGTCGAAATTTTCTGAAAAGACATAATTGCTTTATCGCTGAACAGATTTAATTTAGTCTTTCATTCACGCACACACACACACACACACACACACACACACACACACGCACGTGATATTCATTGATACTCTTCTCCTCAGCCAAAATATGTGCATATTTAAGTAGTGGATGGGAAGAATTTGAATTAATCATGAATAACTTTTCCTATCACATGGCTTGAGAGCACTTGAAATATATTACAATTGTCACGTGCTGTAACAGCCCCTGGTCACCATTCACGTTCATTATATGGAAAATAGCAGCATGAACATTCTTCCTAACATTTCCTTTTTCGTTCTACGAATGAAAGAAATGGAATGACATTTCATTTTATGTTAAATATTCCTTTAAGTAGGAAATATTCTTCTCTCTTGCTGTTCTTTTTGCAGATGAAATCATTCTTATGGCCCAAATGTTACAGTCTCACAGCAGCTGCGGACTGACGGCCATAATAATTATGTGTTGTGTCAGTATGTACAGTATGTAGTTTTTCTAGTGATAATAGCCTCCTCTCTCTCTCTCCCTCTCTCCCTCTCTCCCTCTCTCTCTCTCTCTCTCTCTCTCTCTCTCTCTCTCGTCAGTTAATGAATACCTGTTCATGGCTCAGGCCCGCGGAATCCAGATCCGTGAGAATGTGAGGAATATGGGAGCTCAAGTTCTTGAGCAGATGGTCCGCACTGCATATAACATCAACGGCACAGGTACAAAACACTCCTGATATATTCTCATCATTGTTATAAAGAACACAGTCAACAGCAATGTCATATCCTCAGGAAATAAATGCATTGTGATATCCTTCTGAAACCCACCAAAAAAAAGTTTTGCAATCCCATGCTCTGTAGAAAGAGTCGTTAGCCAATCATGATATTTTTCATTCATAAAACAAGGCACCTTTGAAGCCAGTGTACCTCTTTAACATAATACTTTGCAACATTGATTTGATGAACATGTTCAATAAGATGTATATAAAAGATGTTTATATATTGTGTTTTTGAATGTAGGATGGGCTTTAGGACAGTATTTCTTGACTCCAGACCTACCACAATGATTTAGATATCTCACTAATTAAAACACCTGATTCAACTCATCAGCTTGTTAGCGTGTTGAATAGGGAGACATCTAAAACATTCTTGGAGGTAGATCCCGAGGACTGGAGTTGAGAAACATTGCTTTAGGATACACCAGGGTTTATGGAATATGTGGTCTCAGGGGAAAAAAAAAAAGAATGGACAGAAAAGAACTGCTGGGTCTCAGGAAGATAGTGGTGATGTTTGTAATGTATTGATGTATGAATGTTTGATTCTCTCATTTTCTAGACTACCCATATGAGTTTAACTTCAACGAGACTGATGTTCCCACCACTCCTTACCTTCCGGATGGCTTCACATATAAACCCGATCAGGTCTGCCCGGAGAAACTGCCGTCCATGAGTAAGTTCATATTCAATTCAATTCACATTTCCGTAAGTGCAGAGACTTAATGTACAGACTTCTTCTCTGACATCCAATATAACATGCATAAAATAAAACACATAAAATAAAATAAAACACATAAAAATGCACTTGAAGTTTTCAAAACTAGGTTTTCACTTGGTTTTGGTACAGACAACAACATGTTCTTGGTGTCATCAGATCACATTTGAACAGAGATTGTGACAAAAATATATGTGATCAATAGCAGTTATCATAACGATATGAGTATTCTCTCTTCCTGTCTGTCAGAGGGCCGACTGAAGGTGAACATGAGTGAGATCACTTTATCGGATGTTGAGAAACTTCTCGAGCAGGCAGATCCAAGTCTGTCTCTCGGAGGTCACTGGAAACCTCACGACTGTCTCCCACGCTGGAAGGTTAGTCAGTTAATTCCTACTGGTGTAGTGAAACTGTGTTGTCTACTTTTTTCTTTCTTCAGAAGTGTTGTGTTCTGAGGTATAGAACTCAACCAGTGAACAAAAGTGTTTTGCATGAAAAGCTATGTTGCAGGATGGGTTGAAGTTATCTTCATATGCAAGAAGTTCAAGAAGGATTTATCATTTAATTTCATTGACATGCTTCAATATAATAATACATCTGTTGTTAAAAAAACATCAATTTAAAACACTTAGGAGCAGATTTACTAAACAGGGCAAATTAGCTTGAGAGTGCAATTCCAAAAAAGCATCTCTGGGACTGGAAAGTTCAATGCGTGATCTACTGACAACACGCAAATTAAAGAACACAGACGCAGCTGGATCATTTCCATAATGACCAACGCAATCTAACAAGAGCAGTGCAAATTAGCATCTGGTTTAAGACATGCTTTTTTTGGGTGGTAAATAATGGCACAAACACCAGTAAATTGACTAGCGCAAACCTTAGTAAATCACCTTGAATGATTCATTTAAATACTCTCCGCCCATAAATTTTGCATTTGAAAGGGAAACTCCTACAAAAGCATATGCAATAAGGTCAGCTGCAAAAAAATAACTGTCCATGCCTTTTCAGCACTAATTTTTCACTGCATGTCTTTAGTAAATCCTGACAGTATAGTTTTTAATGCCAAAAGAGAGTTTGTGCTGGCGCAAGCATCAAACATCAACTACATCTTAAATATTCAGTATATAGTGGAACACATGGGAAATTCATGTGGTTTTTCTGTAAGGGTGACAATTAATTTTCCTAATTTTTGCTGTCATTTTCCTATTTCACGTTTTAGGTGGCCATCTTGGTTCCTTTCCGAAATCGCCATGAGCACCTTCCGATACTTTTCCGACATCTGATCCCAGCACTGCAGAGGCAGAGATTGCAATTCGGCTTCTACGTCATTGAACAGGTGAGTGTAACGGAGGCCAGCTATAAGAACTGTGTGTATCTGCCCTGACCTCAAGAGGCACGCGAACGACTGATGCTGGAGACTGTGCGCTAACAAGGACACAGTCTCCAGCATCAGTCGTAAGTCAGTAAGTCTCAAGCAATATGTCAGTAAATACAGTATGTCTATATTTGTAGTATACTTAGTATGAATTAAACATTAGTTTTTTTCACTAGGGTATGCTTTTCTAAACATATCCATAAGGTTTGGACTGTCACACCATTTGTAAGAATGGTTTAACAACCGACTGACACAAATTCATTCTGCTCATATTTGTTACTGCAAATTGCCATTGCCAATGTAGTCCTATTTCATTGTAAAATAATCATTTTTAAAGTAGTGCTAAGAGTAAAGGACAGGAAGTTAATAAAATATGTGTGTGTGTCTACAGGCAGGAAATGAACCGTTCAATCGTGCCATGCTGTTTAATGTCGGTTTCAAAGAGGCAATGAAGGACTTGAACTGGGATTGCTTAATATTCCATGATGTTGACCACATTCTGGAAAATGACCGCAACTACTATGGCTGTGGTGAAATGCCAAGACATTTTGCGGTCAAACTCAACAAGTACTCTTACATGTAAGTTTTCATGATGTGCGATTTTGAAATGTTGTTCAGTTTGTGTATGATTTATGTGTGATGTTTGGTTCTGAATGCACCTCTTTGAATATGTAGGCTTCCATATGAAGAGTTCTTTGGTGGGGTGAGTGGGATGACCGTGGAACAGTTCAGAAAGATAAATGGCTTTCCCAATGCTTTCTGGGGCTGGGGAGGGGAAGACGACGACCTTTGGAACAGGTACGAGGTTGAAACTCTTCAGAGCAATTATCAGGATTTTGCAACACAATGATCTCATGTCTTTTCAAAAGAGACACTCCCTGTCTAGATCCCACTAAAAACATAGTATAAAAGGAATAACTGACAACGGCCGTTATAGGTGCTCCCATTAATCTTTTACTCAATTAAGATGGTTTACAGCTAAAAGATGAATAATACTTTTGAATATGTTAAAATCATATGCACTCACATGAAGTGAAGACACCAGTCATATCTGTAGCCTAATAAAACCTGTTTTATTTTATATGGAAAGGGTCATTTCATGGATACCACAATTTTGAGAACAGATGACTACTTTTACAAAAAAAAGAAGTATAGTTTATGTTTATTTTATTAAGTATACTGAATAGCATACTTTATGTAGTAAATAAACTAAAAATCAATGTACTGCTAGTATATTTGTAAGTGTACTACTTCAGTACTACTTGGGACTAAATTGGCCCACTTAAAGTATGGTTAAAAGTCAAAGTATACTTTAAGCGTAAAAATAGTAGACTAAGTTTTTCTCTTCTATTGTAACTATTCTGTGAACTATACTACAAGTGAACTTAGTTAGTAAATGAACAGTATACCTACACCTGTTACGAAACAGGTTTAGAAGATCCAAATGCAGCTTTATTAAGGGTAATCCACATAACAGGCAAAGAGTCAAAACCACAGGGCAAATAATCCAAATATCAAACAGAGTCCAAGACACAGGCAAACAAGAAAACCCAGGAAAACAGTCAGAAGATCAGAACCATAACACACAAACCCAGAGTAAGTGCTCAAAAATGCAGTGGTAACACAACAAGTCTTTGCAAAGTGAAGACAGAGCTTATATAGGCAAACATTAACAAGTTAATGACACACAGCTGAACACAATCACACCATAATGAGTACAGGCAATTGGATATGGGAAAAGAAGTTCATGATGGGAAAGTAAAGGAGTCGGGAGGAGTGCCCTCTGGTGGAGATCATGGGCACTTCAGCTGGTGGATGTAACTATCCTTCTAGATCACTTTTTGGTTTATGTGTACAATATTTTTTGAAGTATACTCTCGATAAACAACTTTTTATACTGAAAGTATACTTTTTTTTTTTTTTTTTTTTTAAATGAGATTATCATCATTATCATCATTTATCTGTTTCTGTTTTTTAATAGCACTTTGTACAAAAAAAAAAAAAAAAAATTAATGCGCTATTTCTTATAAGCTCATCTCAAATGTGTGACTTGTTACTATAAACTTAAGTTTGGAAGATAGTATGTAAAACTGGAGTACTATCTCAAAGAACCCATAATGTGTGACAAATAGGCTAATCTATTAAAAATGTAAATACAATTACAAGCCAAGTATACTTAGAATACTAAATTATAATTTTCTTAAGTATACCTCGATCAAAAGATTAAGTGCAATGGGCTAAATATATGTTTCTGTATACTTATCAGTATAAACCAAGTACTTTTCTATAAATGTAAGTGTATTTTATATAAAAAGTAGACTGAATATGAATATGAATATGGATATGCTCTCTCTCTCTCATTAGTTTTAAAGACGTATACTAATTGCCCAGCTGAGTAAACTTCTTTTATGTGAGGATAGCCAAATACTACTTACTTTGTCTTGAGTAAACCCCGTCATGAAACACATTTGTACATAGAATAAATAAATCTTGGCCAAATCTATTGTAACCAAAATCTATTGCTTTTGAGTGATGTTGCATCTATACAGTATAGTTAATATTGCAAATAGTTCATAGTAAATATTGTAAATAGACCTTCACTTTGATAGTTTTTGCAGTGACCTGGGACTTAGTTGACACTAATATGTGTAATATTTCTTTTCAGGGTTCAGTTTGCCGGCTACAAAGTGAGTCGACCTCATGGAGAACTTGGTCGTTACATGTCTATACCACACCACCACCGAGGGGAAGTCCAGTTTCTGGGCAGGTAGGTTAAGAATAGGCCTCTTCTAAATATCTGAAGTCTCCATTTCTTATGCCGTCTTCCAAATGACTAGAATATCATGGTTCTCATGATTGCATTGAATTATATTCCACAAAAAAGGCCCAATCTTTTGTAATATTAGGCCTTATTCATAAGCAGAACAAATTTCATTCCTAAATCCATTCTTATGTAAATTACTGAATTATTGAAACTGGTTTTCAACAGGTTGCTGAAGACTTATGCACATTATCTCCTGTTGCTTTTCAGATACAAGTTGCTCCATAGATCCAAGGAAAGACAGAGTCTGGATGGCCTGAATAACTTGAATTACTCCCCTCTAGTGTCCCGGAAGAGTCTTTACACGAATGTGTCAGTGACACTCAGTCGAGACCTGGCCCCCGTCGCTGATTACTGACATCATACGAGGGACAAGAAGGAGAGACACATGCCACACCTTTTTTTTTTTTTTTTTTTTTTTGGGGGGGGGGGGGCGCTGGGGGTGGTTGGGGGGGGGCTGGGGCTGGGGGGGGGGGATTCCACAGATCCTCTTTTTTCCATTTATTTAATTTTTTTTACATTTTTTCTTTTTCTTACATTCCTAATTTTTGTACCTAATTTCACCACATTTTACCTTTTATTTTTCCTTTGTCACTCATCCACTGTCTGTCTATCATGTGAATTGATCTGTTCTGGAATCCAAAACCCCAACTGCTGGTTTCCCCTCGTCGGACCAATCAGATCCGACACGGTGTGTCTTCTAATCAGACTTCGCCAGGGGGATGAAGTCACATGTTTACAGCATGAATGAGAAAAGCTATTGAACAAGTTATGCTAAACGACTTCAGAATAGCCATGCCATTGTAGGGTTTGGGGAATATGCCCTTTGCTCTGCCAGAAACAAACACAGCTGGTTCTGTGTATTAGAATATCAACCAATAAATGCAGATTAAAAAAAAAAAAAAAAAAAAAAATTAAATATATAATAAATAACCATGCACTGATACTAACAGTAGATGCTACTAACATCACGCGTTTATGTGTGAGTATTCACTCATGAAACGTGGAAATGAACACCCTAACATAGTCATTTTAGCCGTATGATATAAACATGCTCATTTACCGGCAAACATCTTTCGGACGTATACAACAAAGATTTGTCTTGACATTATGACACCCCTACAGAATGACACCATGAAGTGGCTTGACAAGCATAGTTTCCTCTCCTGTGTTGATGTGTATTCCATTAAAACAAGGGCAAACAGAAGTTGGGGCATATCAAAGGGCTTGAACCTTTTTATAAATAGCCAGTAGCTTATCTCACAGTTGTGAATCAAGCTTGTTTCTGCCACTGAATAAAAAATAAAAAAGGTATTTTTTTTATTCTATTTTTCCTCAGAATCGCGTGATATAAACTCACAATTGCAAGTAATAAAGTCAGAATTGTGAGATATAAATTTCTCAATTCTGAGAAAAAAAAGTCAATCTTTTTTCCCCTCAGAATTGGACTTTATAACTCGCAATTGCAAGTTTATATCACAATTCTGAGGAAAAAAAGTTGTGAGATAAAAAGTAGCAATTAATTTTTTAATTGTTTTATTCCGTAGCGGAAACAAGCTTCCATACAGATGGTATTAGAGAGAGGGACATTTGATTAAACAAAAAACTGGTCATGCCCACCCATAAGTGAAAATTTGTCATTGATATTGTTGGCCCGTTTTCCCTGGAAAGTAATAGTCACTTTTAGAGTAATTTAAGTGATTTTTCTCAACCCTTAGGAGAACACCAGCATATCAGAGCTAATAGACATGGACTAAAAGCCACAAAATGGGGTCTCTAACAAACCCAAGAGCCGTATACAAACCACCGCAATGCCAGCAAAATGCATCTTCGTCTGAATGATCACGTATTTCCGCTCTGTACACTGGAGTATGTGTCACAGGAGCTAGATAAGGACCAGCTGACTCGATACTTTCAAGATTTGTCAAGCTGTATTTATGTGGGTCTGCTGGCCATTCAAAATAGTTGGATTGTCTGACAAAAAAAAAAAAAAAACATTTTGTGGTTTGTGCTTCCAGAGGGGTTTTTCCATTAGTTCCTGCTTACATTGTGTAGATATTTTAAGAGTGTTTCCCATGCACTGCCCTTCACAAACAAATTGACATGCTTTGCATTTTGAGCAATATGCTGCTGCCTCTCTGCATGTGTAGTCAACTCATATTGAAGCAAGGGGTGTGTGTTGTCTGAGATAAAACTCTGTTCCGCTATTAAGTTTTACAAGAGCCAACAACTGACATTGTTTAATTCCGAGTGTTATTGCCGGATAATCTCTTGAGCTAATTTGGACAAACATTTGGCAGAACAAGCAACTTTATTAGACCAAACACACCCTTTGGGCCTCCTTCATGAAACACAAGAATGATTTTTGGTCTAAATCATTCATTCTTGAGCAAGTTGTCATATTTATCCGACAGTCTGCTTTCAAGAAACAGAATTTGCATGCAAATCATTGAAAAATATGATGCAGCAGTTTACGTTCATAAAAGCAGACTCAATTTCTGCGTTATCATTTATAAAAACATTCTTTCACAATTTGTCACATTGAACTTAATGCAAATGACTTTCTGAACAATTTACACAGAAATTTATTGTGCTTGTGTTTCATACGTTTCTGAAACATGATGTCCACATCAATCATTTATGAATCGTAAATGAGGCTTTCATTCCATCATAATAGCATACTATCGACATGCGTTTAGCCTATGTCGTTTAGAAATCTTAGAGGCTTCGTAATGCGTATTTGTGAGCATGTGTTTGTGTGTAGCCTATTCATCAAGTCATGGAGGCTGGCCCTCATATTTATTCATTCTTTTATGAACATTTTTTTAGTTAATTGTTTTACTGTAATTGTGATTGTTTTGAGGGAAACAGATCAATTAAGATAACTGTGATGTAAAAACAAGCACTGAAATATGTTTCTTAACAATGTGAGGCTGATCTTGGGAAGAGAGTCTTTTTGCTATTAAACTGAATGGACGGCTGTTTCGTATGATGACACGAGAGAAGGAGACAGTTAGAGAGATCGTTCTTGAGCGCCCAGTGAACTTATCCCACCCAGTTAACCGATGGTGCTGATTTCACGGACATTAGTATTGTGCTGCCGTGGTAGCTACTTATGTCTTGTAACAGATAATTATATGGGATTGAAACTAATCACACTCTTGCCTCATTAACCATGTCGGCAGTGTAATCTATACATGTAGCAGGTAAATCCTGTTTGTAGGCATGCGCTCCAAGCAGTTATCTCTAATGTTTAATTCTCTCTGTGTTTGACGCTCATGGAGTTTTGCGCCAATGTTTGGGGTATTTTTTTTACTCGTATAAAAGGTAACAATTGATACTTTTACACTGTGTCCAAACACAGTGGAATCTGACAAGCAGAAGTAGAAAACCAAGGTACCAACAAAATGTCCTGTTGCTTGTAAAATTTGGTTTGAAAAGAAAAGAAACTACACAGAAGGGAAAAAAAGTCTTTGTATTTACATGGAGGAGTAGGCTAATTTTTATTGCTTGTTGCTGTACTGCGCATCTAAATATAAAAGAAAAGTTACAGTGTTCCGTATTGATTTTTCACAGGTGTTTTACCTGTATTTTGAATTACACATTGCATTGTGTTGTGTTTTAAGATTAAAGGAAATGTCGGGTAATGTACTGTCCACTACCTACAAGTACCTCTGCTTTTCTACATTTTTGGACACAGTTAGCCTATAAGTTCAAAATCCTAATGAATGTATAGCTAATGGAATAACTAATGGAATTGGAATCAAATGCTGCGTTCACGCCATGTCATAATTACCATCATTTTGAGACGACAGCACTATCAACGCCTAAATGAATCTGCAGCAGTCAGGTGGTACAAGTCAGAGCTCTCAGAAAATTCCCAGCTTACAAGTTGTAATTACGAGCTCTAGAGGACGTGAACGCTTTTTACTAGTTGAAATCTCGTAATTACGGGCATTAGCCTACAACATGGCGTGAACACACCTAAACCTAAGGTCAAATAGGAATTCTCTACAAATCAAATATGGATTTGAACATTTCCAAATATATGTCGGTTCATTCAATAGTGTTTTTATTATTATTATTATTATTATTAATTTTTTTTTTTTTTTACAGGATTCCTACAGTATTTGATTCCTTGGTTCCAAATTATGATTAGCATTCATTGTTTTGTTTGTTTTTTGTTTGTTTGTTTTTTCACAATTTTGTAGAATCAAAAGTTTCTTGCACCTGCTGGGTTTATTTAACTTCAATATTAAATAAAATGCAATGCTGGTCTCAAATCAGAGATAAGTCACGGAAAATCTTACTCCTCCAGCCCTGTGTTCGTTACAGGCCCCGTCATTGGCACACTCCAGTCCACTACAGATCCCATTCAGGTCCAGTTGAAATGACAGGGAGGGCGCTAACCCATCCCTTGAACAACTGGCTGCCTTACCTGTTAATTTATTCAATATAATCATGTTTTTATTTTTTTATAAGCAAATATATTTAAATCTGTTAATGTGTTTATTCACTTGTGCATATTGTGTAGTGTTTTTTGGAGCAAAAGATGTCATATAAAGGAACTTCAAAGATTGACTTACTATTAAGAAAGAATTTGGAGCCATTAAGTCAGACAATGATTTGGTGCCATTTTATTTACCTCTCTGTGAATGCCATGAGCTTTACAAGCTGTATTTTCTATTCACTCAAACATTTGTTTCTTTTTTTACTCATAGTCCTCCAGGCCTTAAATACTGTTTCAGGATTATTTGTGATAATGAAGATGTTCCTCTTTATCATTATCATATGATCAAACATTATAATATTTATGTCTTTCTGAAAGGTCTTTTGTCGGCCAAACGTCTGCAACATTCTCAAAATGAAAAACATTCAGCATTATTTGTAATATCAAGCTGAAATGTTATGAAAAAATAAGATGCTGTCGTCCATTATAAGGAGATCCAGTCTCCTTGAAGTGAAGCCATCTGCCACTCGTACAACACATCTCGGCCTTAGTGTTTGTGTATGAACATATCTTTGAGTAGAGACACTTTGTATGATGTGAGCTCTTTTCTTTCTATTATCATTGTTGAAATGACTGAAGTACACCAATAAAAGTAAGTTTAAGCAATATCTCTTGTTTCTTGTCCTTGGTATGTGTGAGTGATTCAGTCAGCTGAAGTAAGTCACTTAAAATCTCTTTCATTGCATTATACCTAGTGATCATACACTAAGAGACATCTGCACTTGTGGGATTACAAATTTAAGAATCTGTTTAAGATCTGCTGATCCTACATCCTGACATAACATCACATGAAATACTAAGGTGAAGTACATTGTATTTAGCATTTTAAGGTAAAGATGATGACATCAGATGAATGATTCTGTTTAGCAAAGTTTCCAGCAAGAGTTTTCTGCCAGTTCCTGTTCTCTTTATTGTATGTCTAATGAGTCAGATTACTGAGATTCTCACCTTTTGTCGTTAATGGCTCTTGGAGCCCCTGTCCCATTCTTTGAATAGTTATGCTGATTGGATTAGGATTTGCGACACTGGGGTGGGTTCCTATACCTAAATACTTCATTTGCATGCTTTGTTTAAAGTCGTCAGCCAGGTGCTTTGTCTCTATTTCTAAGCACTGCCCCCTAAAATGTATATAAACTACAATGTACACTGCCTTAGTTAGACTTGATGACTGCAGCTACTGACAGCACGTGTTCTCAATAAAGAATCCTGCTGAAGATACATCCAAGTCTCCTGGTCTTCGCTTCTGAGATTTCCAACACACTCAAGTAATGCTCGGAGGAGTCACCTTTTAACCTTATAAAGCCCACTTTATCATATTTGAAATGCAAATTTGTAAGGCCTGTTTATATCTACATGATCAAAACTTTGCTGGAAACCCTGTTGTATGCAATCCACAACATGTCTTGATTTTTATATAGTAAATGTAAAAATAAGTTTTATATTGTTAATATTTGCAGATGAAAATTTACTGGACTTAAGCAACTTTAAACGACACCATTTTCAAATAAAAACTGAAAACTTTTCATGCGTTTTGGCCGTTCATTTACACGACAACAGTGTTTTGAGGGCCTGAAAATACAAACTTTTGAAAATGGTTTTCAAAGTGCAAGTTTTTGAAAACGATACCATTACTGTCTCCATGTAAACTACAAAAACTCGAATTTGAGAAACGCTGACATCATTTGCATGCGTATTACAAAGTGAATTTAATCTTTTTTGGCCATATAAATATCAGCAACTGTTTTTGCTCAGTTTGGGTCTTTGAATAAAATTGGATCCATATTCTCATATTCATATTCATATATGAGCCATAAAAGCTTGATGTATCAAATATGATTCTCAAAAAAAAAAAAAAAAACTCATATGCAAAATTTCTAAATATTTTGTCTAAATTTTCAATAAACTGTTCAATTTATATATATATATATATATATATATATATATATATATATATATATATATATATATATATATATATGTGTGTATATATATATATATATATATATATATATATATATATATATATACAGCACACTTCATCATATAACATTAACGTACCACAAAGACAACCAGACATTGTCCCAGACTATTTTTCTTCATTTTGAGTATGATAATGTCATGATCCCAGCCTGTGTTCCCCAGGTCTTGTGTAGACTTTTATGTTATTTCCTGTTCTGTGCCATGTTTTGTAGTCCTTTGTAGTTTTTCTTGTTGATTAGTTCCTGATTGTTCCCATGTGTGTCTTGTTTGCCACTCACCCCTTGTGTATAAATACTCATGTGTTTCTCATGTTCTTTGTCTGGTGTTGTCCTTAGTGGATGTATTGAGTGAGTTGTTTTCAGTTCTGTTTTGCCCTGGTTTGGATTTACTCTGGTTTGGATTTACTCTGGTTTGGATTTACTCTGGTTTGGATTTACTCTGGTTTGGATTTACTCTGGTTTGGATTTACTCTGGTTTGGATTTACTCTGGTTTGGATTTACTCTGGTTTGGATTTACTCTGGTTTGGATTTACTCTGGTTTGGATTTACTCTGGTTTGGATTTACTCTGGTTTGGATTTACTCACTCTGGTTTGGATTTACTCTGGTTTGGATTTACTCTGGTTTGGATTTACTCTGGTTTGGATTTACTCTGGTTTGGATTTACTCTGGTTTGGATTTACTCTGGTTTGGATTTACTCTGGTTTGGATTTACTCTGGTTTGGATTTACTCTGGTTTGGATTTACTCTGGTTTGGATTTACTCTGGTTTTTGCCTGTTTCTTGGATTTTGTGCTGTTTTGTTAATAAACTGCTATACTGCACTAGGATCCTCCTCTTCCTTGTTCCTGAAACACTCTGCGTCACAGAGAGTAGGCCTATGCTATAAGGAACACCGTCTGAGCAGATCTAAAGTCAGATGTTTGTTTTTGTGTTAAAGTTAAGTGGTTGTGAGAGTCACAATTCACTTTGACTCATTTTTACGTAGCATTTTCTGAGCATCAAAGGTATGAAAAGTTGATCTTGTATAATATAAATTATGCATTCATTAAAAATGGGTTTATTTTAAATAGTTTGACATGAGGTAGATACATTAATGTCATTTAGGTAAGAAGCTTTTGTTTTTGTTTTTTTCTAAAATATCTTTTAGAAGTTTAAAATCTCTTTCACTGTCTGTGCTAACAGTGACCAAAGCACATTTTGTATTAATCTTCATTTCAACCTTTCCCTTCTCTGTCATATCAAACATATCTCTTACATTTGATGTTACATGTGTGTTTGAGAGTGTGTGTTTCATTTACAGTAGGATTGTAACAAATGTTACAGGATCTTCCATGAGAAACAAAGGATGGTGTTTGGGGATGGAAAGTAAAAAGGGCTCAGTGATCTCAACCAAAAAAAAAAAAAAAGGTGTTTTTTTTTTTTCCCTCCTTTTGAATAGCATGCACTGATGAATTGTGCCAATAAAGTGTGTTAAGAAAGTACTGTAAATAGTCCATTTTGATTACATGCTAACATTGTGAATGGAAAGTTCAGTGCACTTTAAAAGTTGAAGTGTGTCATTATCATCCAGCCCCATCTGCCATTTAATCAGACGCTACACTGAAATAGAATTGGACTCTTTTGAGTCCTCCACTAAAAATAATGCTCCCCGTTTTAACAGCATTTAGCACTCATCTGCTTCTTTTCAACAGACATCTGCAGAGACTCAAAGAGCCGCAGAAATACAAAGATCCTGATTATGTCAAACAGGAAGCAGTTTTCACAGAGCATGAATGAGTTTTAATGACAGCTCCGAATGGACTGCTTCAGTTGGGCACTGAAGCGGCTAACAGCTGTTTTAGACCTTGATGGGATGTGGTTGTTTGTGCATGTACTGTATCATATACTGTATATTTATAATTACTATTTTAAAAATATATTTGGTAACTCTTTATTTTGATGGTCCATTTAAGACATTCTACTAACTATAAGTAACTTTGCAACTATGTGAGCAAACTCCAGGACCAGACTGCCTCGATGCCTTACAATGCCTTTCATTGCCTTGATGGGTCAGGGCTGTTTTGGCAGCCTAAGTTGGACCAACACAATATTAGGAAGGTGGTTATAATGTTATGCCTGATTGGTGTGTGTGTGTGTGTGTGTGTGTGTGTATATGTATATATATATATATATATATATATATATATACACATACACACACATATACACACCAATCAGGCATAACATTATAACCACCTTCCTAATATTGTGTTGGTCCCCCTTTTGTGTGTGATCTCAATAAAATTAAAGCTTTTAATGTCAAAAAAGTCCTCTTATTTGTTATTTGTCCTCTTACCCCACACATACACACTCTAGTGTGAAGAGATATTTGCAAAATTAAGCAGAAATGCACACACTTCTCAAACAAATATTTACACACCGATCTCTTGCACACTTGTCCTCCTGTTTGCTCTGCTGCTGCTGTAGTGTGGCCTTGTTATAATAGTGGGTGGTTTTACAGAGCAACTCAGGGACGGTCTGTATCTGAGGCCAAAACACTACACACAATGCACTCATCAAATAGAAAAAGTGTGCGTTTGTCTACATTCAGTCTTCTTCACAATGCACAATACACAGAGTAGTGATGAATATTAAAACCTGAAGATAAACGTATTATCACAGGGATATCATGAAATATGCTAATACAAACACAAGGATCTGTTTGACTTTAATATATATTTTTTTTTCTATATGATATAATGCTCACCCGGTATAAAAGAAAATGGGTTGGAATATGGATCCACATATGAATATAGAAATAAGATATCTTTTATTTATTTGTGTATCGTATAACATTTGATCATTAATATGATAAACATAAAATATTTCTCTGGAATAGATACTTCAATATAATGACTGTTGAACAGTATTGATCACTTTCTATACATGCAAACAATTAAACCTACATGACTGTGCTAGTCTCGCACATCAATCTGTGTTCTCAGATAATAATTTAATCATTTAAATAACAACAATTATGTCCAGTTATTTGGTAATTAACCATGTATTCAGCAGATTAATGTCCATTCAGATTGTCATGAATGTCAAACTGGGTTTATTTTGTAATAATGACCAGCTGACAGTTCATTATCCCTTTATGGCCTCAGTTTCATTGGTTTGTTTAAGTTCTTGATGACACTGGGTGGTCATTACTGGAACTTCCACAAATGATGCATCAGAATCATAATAATCAGAATTTAAAGGAAATAGTTGACAAACTTTTTTTTCTTCAGTTCACACATCTCACTTTTATTAATGAAAAATTATAATCTCTTAGAAAACATTTCAATAATGCGAAATATATTTTTAAAACAAACTATTTCACACACATCAGACTTTTATAAAAATGCGTAGCTTCGTAGTGTTATAATACAGTAATTGAAACAGTAATTAAATCAGGAGATGACTTGGATGCTGAGATGAGAAGGTAGTGAACAGTACTTGCCATTAGAAACCCGTAGCAGCTTAGTAGTGTCATAACATTCGCTTTCCTGTGTTTTGCATGTTTGTTACTTCATTTAACAAATCGTCAAATATGTTTAATAATGCAGTCACACTTTCTTCATATAAGTTAACAAAACTCAGTTAAATCGGTTTAAAGGCTTAAAACAAATAATAGGAGACAAAATGCCCTGTTGAGGGAACAAAAATATTGCAAGTTTGTACAGCCTCAGGCCTTGTGGTTTCTCTGTATAGGAAGAATTACTGACCATCACCCCACGGTCTTGCGGGGTCCGTTTTGCTCATGCAGTCTTTAAGACCGTCCTTCAGTTGGACCAGCTGCTCAGAATGGCTTTCTAGCGTCCCATTGACCTGTTCCAGGAAGCTGTCCGAATGTCTTTCCAGCTCACTGCGGATTCTCTCAAGGTCATCGGCCAACTCACCTAGGCTGCCACACTGTCCTTCAACCTGGGTGATTCGACTTTCCACCCCCATCACTTCCTGTTGCATTCCCAGCGTTGTAGTGCGACAACCCTGTAGTTCCCCAGCCAACCTCCGCCGCAAGCCCTGGAGTTCCGCCTTCAACTGGATCAGCCTCCGCTCCCCGGCCCCAAGCATGGACGCCTGCCGCTCCACCAGATCCGAGATGCCCTGCACCTGAGAGACCAGCCGGCTTTCCCGTTCCTGCCAGGTGGAATTCACCTGGCCGACTTCTCGAGCAAACAGGCTGACCGAATCACGTAGCCCCTTCAAGGTACGATTGACGGAGTTGACATTGATCTTGAGGAGTGTGATTTCCCCTTGAATGGAGCCCTCTGTGTCCTCCTGGGATAGCTGTGTTAGGAGACCCTGTAAGGTATTGTTGAAATGATCCAGTTTGCTGGAATGCACGTCCAGGCGGTCCATCATCTTCTTTTCTGTTTCCTTACAGTCTTCTACCTCCGTCTGGATGAGGGCCGTCTCCGGGCTAGAGGCAGGGGAGCAAGCAGAGGTGCAGAGGAGCTCAAGGACAGACATCTGCTTCTGCATCCCATCGAGGTCGGCCTCCACCCTCCTCCGGACACTGTCGATCTCCGTCTCCAGTGCCGGCACCACTTGCCCCTCTAGCAGAGCCGGTGCTGTGGCGTTGCTCAACTCCTCAACTGCTACGAACAGACGTCGCTCCAATGTCTTCAGCTTATCGTCTAACAAAGTCTTGAACCCATCCAGGGAGCTGAACCCAGGCCCCAGCCCATCTTGGTGGCCATGTTCAGAGGCATTAATCCTGCCCTCCATGTACACCATCCGGTTCTCCAGTAGGGTCTCGATGTGGAGTGTCTGGTCAGTCATGTCCACTTGTAGCTGCCTCTGGGACTCAGTCAGGCCTGTAACTGAGTCCTCCAACTGGAACATCCTCTGGGTCAGGCTGTTTATGTCGCCGCAGCAGCTCTCGGTCACAGTCAGACCCTGGATCTGTGCCTGCAGCTCACCCAGCTCTTTCCTCAAGCCTGTCTCACGGCCATCCAGGGATAGTTGGATCTGTTCCTGACCTGTTAGGTGCTCTTTATGACACTGTTGCTGAACCTAAGGACAGGATACAGGAAAACTTAGATTAGGTGAATCAACTTTGTATCATAGCTGATGTTGCTCTGCCTCAAAAACTTTTATTATTTTCAGTTTAATCCTAATGCTAAATAAGTTCTTTATACTCTTACTTTATACTCTTACTTTTTATACACTTTATACTCTTACAGTTCTAAAAATCATTCTAAATATAAAAAAATAGTCCACACTACAACTATAACGATAACGATATAAAGGAACAATATTGTTGGGATCACTTTCAGAACGATTTTTTTTTTCGAGCTGTTGAATGATAAAACACTGACAGCCAATCAGTATCCATTCGAATTTAAGGGCTCACACATTTAAAATGGCAGACGACATTGCAGAAAAGTTAATTGCCGAGGTCCAGAAAAATCCACCACTGTTTGACAAGTCAAACCCCCTTTTTAAGGATACTTTAAAGAAAATGGATGTGGAAAACAATCGGTCATACCCTCAAAATAAATGGTGAGAAGTATTAACAGAGATGAGATCATTATGCCAGGCTAGCAAACAGTATGACATAAAATTACCTTAGGTATCCAGGGCTAGTTTCGGCAGCATTGTCTTGCTTTGAAGTTGCAGTGAAAAAGACTAGGTGTTGTTTTTATTCCACTATATTGTTAGATTAGACTGATTACACTAGATTCGCTCGAAACATAGCATGCTGAGGACATCTGCTGGTTAAAGTCGTGTGTGTAAGTGAGTGAGTGAGTGAGTGAGTGAGTGAGTGAGTGACGTGTGGCAAGTATGGTGTCCCATACTCGCAATTTGTGCCCTGCATTTCACCCATTCAAGTGCGCGCACACAACAGTAAGTATTGAACTCACACACACCCAGAGCAGTGGGCAGCCATTTTTGCTGCGGTGCCCGGGGAAGGATTGAGGGTTAGGTGCCTTGCTCAAGGCACCTCAGTTGTGGGTAATGAGAGTGGAAAAGAGTACTGTTCATGTGAACGGGCCTTTAGATTAATGACTCCTAGTCTGTACTTATATATTAATACCCAAGATTCTACAGTGCAAGTATTTCAAAATTACTGCATGAGTCATACTGAGACAGTGTGAGTTTGCTACTGCAAAAATCAATGATGGCTTGAATATTGATTTGTTTGCTAATCTTCCAAGAGTGTCTAGTTGTGTTAAGTAATTAATATTCATGACCAGTCTTCACCACAGATAATGAATGTGAGGTAGTTAATGTGCAGCTCATATTAAAACAGATCTTGCAGGATTGATATGTTAATATACTATATATTTGATATATGTTTGATCATCCAGTATCTAAAGTTAATAATTCTTCATTTCAATGCCTGCTTGCAATGCTGCACTGTGACATATTCATGTATGAAAAATTAGTCGCAAAAATTAAATTAGCCACAATTTCTGGTTCATGCTGACTTGAATTGGAACCAACAAAACAAATGTCATTATGCTCAACGGTCTTTGTGAAAAGTTGAGTGAACAACTCACCTGACCGATTCGCTCATCACAGTGAGTCTCCAGACCCGTCAGTCTCCTCTCAAAGCCATCGAGGACATCCGCCCTCACTCCGGCCAATCTGGAGTCCAGAAGTTCCTCTAGATGTCGCTGATCACCAGGGATGGGTCTCCCTGTGGCAGTGTCTATCAGTCTCTTTAACTGGCCATCATGTCCCATCACCATTCCACGGATCTCGTCCAGCATGTCACTCTTGACCTTCAGCTCATCTTTAACCTCCATCACTCTTCCCACCAACTCTCCAAAACCAGGGAGGTTCTCATCGCCATCTAAGCCATTTGGCGTGCCCTCTGGGATCAGCCCGAAGCCCACAGAGGTATCCAGCAGCCGGGGGGCACCACCGAGCAATGAGGTCAGCATCTTCTTGGTGTCCTCACGAAGAGAGATACGCAGACGTTCCTCCATGCCAATCACCATGCCGTTCAAGGTGTCCAGATCTTGAGAGAGTTTACGAAGGTTTTCTTCAATGTGGTCCAAGCGTTCACCAGAGACTCCTGCCTTTGGACCTTGGAAAAAGTGGGAAAAAGATAACTTTTAAACCTTTGCAAACTACATTTACGAAATTAGAAAAGCAGGGTTTGTGAAGGAACTTCAAGAGGTTTGTGAGTTGATGAAAAGCTAATAACGAATTATATCCAATGTAAAATTAACACAAATAAATGGTGCTCCATGATAATCCTGATATAGTTTAGTGTGATTATCAAATCAAAGTTATTAATTAATTAAATAAAACCAGTGTAAATGTAATGTGGACTGAAACACTATCACAACTAAAAAGAATTCAGTCAAGCTAAAAAGTCAAAATAAACATTTACCAAACGAGGGGAAAAAAAGATTAAAAGTTTTATCTATTTACTTGCATGTCATGTGACCATTAACCGATATCAGAGAACCGTGAACATACAGAAATGTTGTCAAATTATTGAAATATTAACTTCTAAGCACAGGGGGTACACAGGGGGTAAATATTTTACGACTTAGGGATTCAGCTGACAAAAAGTTTGGGAACCCCTTGCATAGATGTTTGGCTTTAAAACAATAATGTACCATTGTAAACATTATTACTTTGTAATGATCTATTTATTACAATTATACTTTACCCAACTGTTAATATTAATTGCAGTGTTCATGTCACATTAATAATCAAACTGCTAATGGTGAGATATGTAATTTGCATTTACCATAACTTGTTTTTGGAGTTTCTGGTGGTATGAATCCACTAGGGATGGGTTTGTTGTCAGGGTGACCTCCAGGAAAGGAGATCCTGGGATGACCCCTGGGGTAACCCTTCACCCCGGGCCGAGGGAAAGAGCCCTTGAAGGGTGGCATCATGGCATCTGGGTCAGAGGTCGGCCCATCAAAGCAGTTCTCTCCAGAGTAACCAGGGCAACAACGCCACTCCAATTCAGTGATGGTTTTATAACCGATTTTGTACTGTGGTTTAAAGAGTGTCCGATACCTGCGGGGAAAACACGCTGAATGTCACAAACATAATGAACTTCACACTTCACCATCCATTTGCCCTGTGTACATCAGGGGATTAGCTTCAGGGTTTTTATTCACTGACATTCAGGTAAGACCATAATGATGGAGCCTATTATACTCTGAATAATAATAATAATACTTTTTTCAAATTTGTTACAGCTGAATGTATTACTTTTTTTCTCAACTTATATTTATGGTTTGGTTCAAACATTTATTCAAACAAATATTAAATAAATAAAAAAATAAATAAAACTTTAAAAGACCTTAATGTTTATTGTGATGTCTTTTTTAAAATAGGCATCATATTTTCTGTTATAACAAAAGCAAGAAAGAACGTGTGACAGAAATATCATTTCTGCAGTCAGTAAAGCTAGTATGTGTTCTACACATCAACACTATTTAAAAATACTATTTTTTTCTCTTAACTTTTTCTGTTGTTTCTGTCATTTGCTTTTAGACAAACTGAACAAAACAGGTTTCAACTGAAAAGCACGATTTTCAATTAGACCAATGTAGAAAAGCACTTTTTACTTTTTTCAGTGTACTCCATCAGTTTATCAGTTTATCTCACATGTTTACATACAGAAGCCACATCATATCATATGCTTCTGCTGCTCTCTGAATGTGGAACTGAACAGCTTTACTGGACTTTGAACAGTATTCTAAGTGGCCACTAGAGGGCAACTCAAGGACACAATAAAAAGTGCTTGACATCTTCAAACACCACCAAAACATATAACATTCAAATAAACATATTTGAGACCATCTTTCTCTTGCTAGTTTTAAAAATAAAAACCCATTTGGAACTATATTTTGTTGTAACACTAAAATCCCTCTACATTCTATTCCATTCAAGATTCTTAGTGCATGACTTACATGAGCACAGGACATTTCTGTCCCCATATGCACTTGGTAGTGTACTCTGGTTTGACATATGTGGCCACTCCATCTTGCATTACACAGGTGACGTTCTTCTGGACAACGTAGGCACAGAAGTTCCTGTTGTGAGGAAAGAGACATGCAAAATGAATAAGTAAGCAGGGCTTTTTATTATTGGGTTGAGTTTCATGATGGAAATTATCATTTATTTGTACAATTTTTTACAATCACTTTTTCACTGGGCAAAGTAACATCAACTAAAAACAACAACAACAACAACAACAACAACAAAAAACAATAAAGTTACACATCCACTAGAGAATCTTTCAGGATTGTAAACAGAAAATGCAGCAGAATGATTCATTAAAGCATTAAATAATATACAGTTCCACAATCCATGCTGAACCTTGCATCAGTGTTAAACTAAAAACACACCCATTCACATTCGTTCAAATTTTTTCATTGGAAGTGCAGCTAACTGCCTAGTGTCCACAGCAACAAGAAACAACATAGAGATACTGGCTATGTAATAACAGCAATGGAACAGATTATGCAGCCACAGTATGCTGCATGTCCTCATAAATCATTTTTTTAATACAATTTTATGTAAAATGTCCTAATTTTTAGCAGTTTGATTAAATAATGATTAAAGAAAGATATAAAAAACGATATTGCTAATGGCTCGTTTATCACACAGGAAATGGAAGGTCAAGTTGTTGTTGTTGTTTTGTATTGTGGGACACAGTATTCCATTCAGTGTGTTTCTCAGTGTTGGGGATAACTAAGTAATGAAAGTTACATAATCAGATTACTTTTTCAAGTAACTAAAGTAACACATGACTTTTAAATTTACAACAAGACATCTGAGTTACTTTTTCAAATAAGTAATGCAAGTTACTTTGTTGTCCCATTTTTTGACTGACACTTCTCCCTGTTCCATGAAATCGGGAGTGAGTGCAAAGACGTTGTGTGCGCAGTGTAAACAAACATGATGGTTATTGTAGATCTAGACTAAATGTGAGCATGCATTTACTCATATCACTTGCACAAAAACAGATTAAGTATTCCTCAAAATGAAAAAAAAAAAAAAAAAAAAAAAAAAAAATGAAATGAAATGAAAACTCTTGCATAAAATATTATGCAAACCTGCAATAATTAAATATGTTCAATTTAATCTCACTTTATTAAGCAGTGTCTTTGCTGCTGACCTTCAATGATCCAATTCAACCATACGAATAGAGTGTTGAATCTTCTCCAGCGAACCTTCTCCTGCAATCCAGAATGGCAGCACAGCTGAAAGGTTTGTTTAAGCTGTGCCCTCTACTGTACAGGCGTGAATTTGCATTTCCTTCAGCCTGAGGCTTATTCATTTCACTTTTGGTGTGAAAGGGCCTTTACATTTGCCAAAAATAGAACTTTGTTGTTGTTGTTGTTATTAAAAAAAAAAAAAAACAAGCCCAGCCCAGGTATAAGTAACCAAAAAGTAACATTACTTTCCATAAAAAGTAACTAAGGCAATTAGTTACTTTTTAGGAAGTAACACAATATTGTAATGCATTACTTTTTAAAGTAACTTTCCCCAACACTGATGCTCCTCAATACATAAACATTAAAAAAAAAATGCACATTGTGGAAAATGTAAATACTGCATATACTGCAAAAATAGTAAGAGACTGACCAAGTCAATAATTTGTCAATATTTGGCCATTCTGAGATTTATATTGTATATCATTAAATTTCGTCAAATATGTATTCCATAATATGTATATTATATTCCATATGTCTGATTTTATAGTGCCCGGCATTTACCTTGTTCTCAGCTTGCTAAAACTATTCTGTCAAACCCAAAGTCATGTTTACTAGCTCTATTAGGAACCACATTATACAGTGATTACACAGTTCAACAGCTGTTGAAATCTGATTTATGGCCGTCTAATGCTATCACAGCTATGAAACAAACAGTTTTGTTGAAGTGATACATAAAGACACACAAAGAAACCCACATTTGGCCATAAATTTGCAAAATACGGCCCACATGTACATGTGTCTTAACACAGAGTGCTCATAGAAAGAAGAGCAGTCATGCATTGCTGTACTAGAGTTGGCATTTTCCAGTGAGCCTGGAGCAAAACTCTAAGTCCTGCTGTTCAACAGCGGTTCTGCTTGAGAGATCTGGACTGTTATAGAGCTTCAGTCATTCACAGTGTGTAAGAGAGTTCAGGTGTAGAGAAATTCCTGACATTAATGAATGTAATTACAAGTGTGGCCAGTGAACTAACTAACGGGAGAAGTCTGGTGTGTCTTCATATTTCTGTCTTAAAGCAGCTTGGAGATTCTTAAAAATAGAGAGAGAGAGAGAGAGAGAGAGAGAGTGTGTGTGTGTGTGTGTGTGTGTGTGTGTGTGTGTGTGTGTGTGTGTGTGTGTGCGTTTTTGTGATTTATGAAGACACAAATTTGTATAATGACATGGGTATTACACTGGTATTATGACATAAACATGAAATATGAGGACATTTCATGAGTCCTCATATTTAAAATAGCTTTAAAAACATACTAAACAATGTTTTATTAAAAATGTAAAAATGCAGAATGTTTTTTTGTGATGGGTAGGTTTAGGAGTAGGGGTAGTGTACAGTATAAAAACCATTACACCTATGGAATGTCCTCGCAAACCTGTGTGCGCGCGTGTGTGTGTGTGTGTGTGTGTGTGTGTGTGTGTGTGTGTGTGTGTGCGTGCGTGTGTGTGTGTGTGTGTGTGTGTGTGTTTGTGTGGCCCTGGTAAACCCAATGTTATGGGAACAAAATGTCCAAATGGCAATATCCAAAATCCTTGTCCTTGTGGAGAAATTTTTTATACAGTTTGTATAGTATAAAAATCATTATGTCTATGGAAAGCCCCTATAAAATATAGAAACCCAACATTGCATAGCACAACTGTGGATTTAACTGAAAACAACATTTTTTTAGTTAATATGACCTGAATTGTTCATGTTAATAATTTTATCATTTATGTAACAGCCAATAAGCGCACCCAAAGCCTTTTACAAAATACACTTGTGCTAAACCCTTTATACTGTAACATTTACGCCATTTTTATCACATAATTAGTCTGTGGAATTTAATGTAATTTCGCCTTTTTAAGATGCAGCATTTTGACTAAGCTAGCCAGACATGGAAATTTGTAGAAATAAAGTAATCTTTATTCCAAGAAATTACTCACTATGCAACAAAAGCGTGTCGAAAGTTGTGTTGTGTGATTAATAGTGAAAGACCATTTCTCACTTACAGTAACAGCTGAAATGACCCTGTGACTTGTCTCTTTAATTTAGGCAGCATTAAATAGATCTGTGCAAACACTGCAAATGAAGGGACTGTGAGTAACGAAAAACAGACTTCAGTATTCAGCATTTGTTTGTCAGGTGAGCGCACACTTGAAAGAAAAAGGACAACCTCTGTAGTCAAGCAAAATGAGTCCAGGTGTTCAAATGTTCCACATGTATACACATAACCCAATTCAACCATATCTGCATGAGTTGATTTCATCAATATGAAATTATGTCCACAGGAAGACCAAGAGAGACATGACACAGATACAGTATGCATGTTAGACATGTTGTTTCAAGTTGGCAAGCATTGTTTAAGTTTCTGTCAACAATTGCAAAAAAAACCCCTAATGTTTAACAACAAAAAGGTACTTTACTAGTATCACAAAGTATCTTGTGATGCTGCTCGAATTACAGTACTGTGACTAGTGAAAGGACAAATTAACACATTGTCAGACATGTAAAGTGATCTAAGAGCCTCCTGTGATGTGTTAAACAGGGCCTATGATCTGTGTGTTGCGTATGAAAGAGGAATATTAGCTCTGCAGGCTGATCTCCCAAACCACAAAGACCACACAGCATGTGGAAAACGTGTGTTCATCTGTCAGAGGAATGGTGAAAGAGGCTATTGGAGAGATCTTTCAGCTGGTGTGTCTTCTGTGTGTGCTGGATTCATCTCATGGGATAAAATGCAGCGATGAATTGATAACAATGTGAGGGGGCCTAGTACATACACCTGAGGTACACCACATGAAGAAAGAGGTGCAAAAATTGTCTCAGCCTCAAGCAGACGACATTTACTGACCATCTGATGCAAACAGCAAAGAAAGCTGGACAGCACGTCAGATTGGGCAAATACAATACAATTTCCGGGAGTCTAACAGTTGAAGGTTTTTATCAGACTAATCATTGGTTTTTATGAGGTTTGTGGTTTTAGATCATTTAAAGATATTCATAGTTTTATTTGAGCCACTTAATAGCTAGTAAATTGAATATTCATAAGCAAAACTATCAAGTTATCACTACTTACTACTTTTGGAAGTCTATAAACGTTTATGCAGTTGTTTTAGTATTTTCTGAATAATTATTCACAGAATCATTCACAGAACTAACTAAATAAATAAACAAGACAAATGGTGCTTGGTAACTGCACATGTCCGTCACTTTGTCTCTTCCTGTCTAACTGGGAAGTTCTTGGCCAGACTTTATGGACCAGACTTTATGCAGCTGGCTACATGTGACTAGTGCAAAAAAAGCCGAGCCACACAAATTGTTTTAGACCATCATCTAGCTCAAGATTTAGCTGTGGATTTTCATAATCTAAATATAAATGGCCAGCATTGTTTAAAATGACCCCTAGTCACCCTTGAGTAATACACAGGCATGTCAAAAGCTTTTAATGGCACTTAAAGCTCACAGTTGTGAGATGGAGTTGTGCCAGAATTTTCCTCTCGTTCTCCATATAAATATCTCCCTCCATTTTTTCATTGTTCTCTCTATCTCATCCACTCTCTCACTCACACTAATGGAAGCAATCTTTCATCAGTCGTTGGGTTCAGTCATTGGTCATGCCTTAAAGAGTCACTCTGAAAGGAATGGGGCTACTGACAGTATAAATATGGAGATACGGTGCATGGAAGCTTTTTAGGATCCATTAACTAAAGAAAGAGGAGCTGCTACACGCTATTGAACAATGGGATACATTTAGTATGGAGATACTGTATCCATCCTCCAGAATAGCTTGAGTTCAGAGAAGTAATAAAAATGGACCTTCACTCCAACTAATTTGGCCTGCTCTCATGCACAGCATTCAAAGATAAATGCAGAAACTAATCTGAGTTATTTTCAGCTTAATCAGTATGAACTGCATCTGTGGCAAAGTGTCAATTACCATGCATAAATGAACAATATATTCAATTATGTTCATTTATTTATGATGCACAATGGAAGCCTAGCAAGCAAAAATTCCAAAGCTTTTAAAAGTAGGCATACCTTTGTCTATGGCACTTATAAGAATTCTTCCCTAAAGCTGTTTATAACTGTAAATTTGAAATTTGTTGAAATTGTCGTTTTGAAATAGGGCTGCTTTTCTGGATGGTGAAACTTCTGGTTCCCTTTCGAAGGGAACTTCAACTCTGCGTTTGATCACGCTATGGGGAACGTCACATGTGAGCCGATGTCTGAAAGCCAAGTATCAAAAAACTCCAATCATATTGGCCGGCGACAGCCTATGACGTCATCATAGCACGACCCGGAAGTATATAAGGAGCGCCTAGAGAACCAGTCAGTTTCTCATCATCTTTCGGGACTGTTCTGTCTGATCGCGATTGTATCGACTCCGGTAAGGGAATCTTATTATGCCTTACAAACGTTCAAGAGAGTGTGTTCATCCGTGTCCCAGGTTTTGACACTTGATATACACATTTCTGGGCGTTTTCTGTCTGGGAGAGGAGCGCGCATAGACAGTGCTTGAGGGCGCTGTCTGTGTGTTTTCTGTTATTTACTGTGAGCGTCTCCCTATCGGGACGCTCCATTCTCATTTGGCACTCTTCTCGAGGGAAGAGGTGTCCGCACCTGTGCCTAGTGATTCTGGCCCCGTTTGTGCTGAGGCAAAGCGGCGGCTGCAATCATGAGGCTTGCAGGTGAGCTCGTTGGGAAGTTTGAGAGAGTTGTATTCTCTCTCAGCTTCCCCGGGGCTGACGAAGATGAGTTGTTGGATGACGATGACGTCCGTGTTCGACGTCATCGCGTCCGGCAGCGCGCGCTCCTCTGGCTGCTGTGTATGCGGAGCTGCTGATGTTTTTGGGACGCGCTTCTGGCAGGCTGCGGCTGCCGCGAGGGCGATTTAAGAAAGGGGCCGCATGCGGACGGCTCGACGAGCGGTTCCTTTCTGTCCATGAACGCTGCAGCTCCCATAAGCTTTCCATTCCTTCCTGATCTCCACGTTTGAGATCGGGAGGGCATGGAAAAACCCCTAGCTGTTCAGATTTGTATCTGAGCCCAGACAGACAGGAGTGGGAAGAAGCAAGAGTGAGATGGGTGATCGATTGGAAACACCGCTGCGTTTGTTATCGATCCCCCAGCTGCAAAAGGGCGATTTACATCTACCCTCTCCTCTTCTTCTTCCACCTCCTATATATATACATATGTGTAAAGGTATATATATGTATATATGTATGTTTTATATATGCATGTATATATATATTTTATATACATATATCATGCTCAGATGCTTCTTATGGTCAGACTGATGGCTGGGCCCATAGTGATTATTTTTCTGTCGGCCCGCTTTTTCGGTTTGATAGTGAGAGGATATTTTAGGCTTAAAAGAACCCTAGATTCTATCCTTTCATGTAGAGAAAAAGGAGTAGGAGGAATCTTCGGTCTTTGAGCCGCAGGAAGGTGAGCTGGGTCTATATTTTATGTTTTAAAATAAGACCTTGTTTTCTCCTGTACAGTTTTCTGAGCATGTAGTTTCATTTAACATACTCAGGTACTTCTTTAACAGTCAGGCTGATGGCCGGGCCTTTGATAATATTTTTCTAAAGGCCTGCCTTCTGGCTTGATAGTGTAAGGGGCTCTTTTAGGCTTTAAAGAACCCTAGATTCCATCCCTACTTGTTAAAGAAAATGGAAGGAGGTCTTCGAGCCGCAGGAAAGTGAACTGGGTCTATATTTATATTTCTAAATATGCTGACCTTGTGTTCCTGTATAGTTTTTTCTGAGTATGTAATCGGAAAAAGTAAGGGATTTTTTTGGGCAAACTGAAGTTTGATAGGTTGGCTAGAATGATATATTATGCAGGCCACAAAATGGCCACCTATTAGCCACCTATTGTTTAGAGTAGCTTCTCATGTGCTGTTTGCTAGAGTAGTTTGAGTTAGCACTCGTTACTGCAGTTAGTATCTATGTTTAGGTCGGCCTTAATCGGCCGCCTGACATTGTTTGCTTGTGAGCTTCGCTTTCTTTCTCTTATCCATGAGATTTGGAGGTGAAGCCCAGGCTGTTACTAGGCGTGTGGCCCTGATTTAGGCCCGCAGCTTAGCGGCCAGGCTAGAGCTAGGTTAGGTGTGTTTGTTACTACCCTATGCATGAAACTATCCCTTGTCAGGTCGTATAGTTCCTAGTTCGGGCCTCCTCCTGAGGGAGTTGTTAGGCCGTATGCCCATTTTTCCCCTTGTTCATGTAGGTGCAATTGGTTGAGTTTAACAGCTAAGGTTGTAGACTGTTATTAGCTTCCCTGGTGCTGTTTTTCTCAGGTGGTAGGCCCTTATCTTTGATAGATAAATTATGCAGTGTAGATAGGTTGGCACCTGTTTTCATAATAGTGGGCTTGTGAAATCAGCCTCTATTTAAGAACATGGTGACTACTATACTCCCCAGTTAGGGTTTATTGTGTGTCACTGAATGCATCACCTGTGGACTGCATACTCAGGGTAGTGTTAGAACCACTTTAGCAGTCTGGTTTCTATTAGCTCCCTTTGGTAATCTTGACAACAGCTATATTGCATATAACTTTGGAGTTGTAGGCTCTAGTGCTTTTAGCCTCTTTCTAGTTTAGCAGCTTGTGTTTCTCAAGTGCTGTTGTTGTGTGATCATAGTTTGCTCACATGATTTTACACTGCCACAGGCTTTTGCTACGTGTCTGTTTGGGGTAGTAGGCCTTGGTAGGCCTCCCTTAGATCATGTAGGCATTTATTGGTTCCCTTTAGTCACTGGCGTAGGGTACATTGCCTGTTGGAATAGCCATAGCTCAGGTTGTAGTTAACTTCCCACAGCTTTGCTGGGTTAGAGCTGGTTCCCTGTAAGCTTGGTTCCCTTACATTCACGAGCTGGCGCCACGTGTCACTGAAATGGTAGGCCCTAATAGGCCTCCTTTTTAGTTTACATGTTGGCACAGTTTGTGTTTATATGTTTCATACGGGCTGAACGCCACTTGTTGCTGGACTTGAAGGCCCCATAAGGCCTCCTTTTTAGCTAACATGCTGGCAGGATGCTTGTGAGTCCAATACCACCATCGGCCACGCCCCCACCTCTGTTGAGTAGGCCTTGAGCAGGCCTCTCGTGGAGTACGGTGGCGTAATATGCATTCCTTCTCTCAGTACGATGCGTGAAAGGTTTTCCACTGAATGCATGGCCTGATGGTTGGTATGGTCATGGACTGGCTGATGCCACGTGTTTACTAGGGTAGGCCCTAATAAGGCCTCCTTTTAGTTTACATGTTGGCACAGTTTGTGTTTATATGGACAAACGGGCTGAACACCACGTGTTGCTGAACTTGAAGGCCCCATAGGGCCTCCTTTTTAGCTGACATGTTGGCAGGATGCTTGTGAATCCAATCAAGAAAGTACCACCATCGGCCCCGCCCCACCTCTGCTTTGAGTAGGCCTTAGGCAGGCCTCTCGTGGAGTATGGTGGCGGTATATGCATTTCCTTTTTAGAAACTAATCGCTGAATGCATGGCCTGATGGTTGGTATGGTTATGATCGCCACTAGCTGATGCCACGTGTTTACTAGGTTAGGCCCTATGGGCCTCCCGTGTAGCATGTTGGAGTTCAGTTATGTACTCCTCTCACTTTGAGAGTAAAAAGGTGCTTTTACCGAGTACTCTTCTGAGTGGCTGACCTCTCAGGGGTGAGTTTTTGTGGTAAAACCTTACTGAGGTTTGGTTTTAACTACATCAGCCTCCTTGAGTCTGGGTTTCTACTCTAGTTGAGCTAAATAGCTACCTAGTATCTAGGTTGGTTCTATTTTTGCTCCTAGAACCCTAATGGCCACTAGACTAACGCTGTATGTCTTAAAGGTTTTAGGCCCTTTGGGCCACCTTTTTTGAACATACTAGCGTATGTGTAGTGTAATCCTCTTACTAGAGAGCTATTAGTATCCTACTGAATACACTTCTGGTTGGCCAGGGCCCCAGGTGATAATTTAACCTCCTTATGGTTCGGTTATTTATCCTTCCTGGTGCTTTAAACACTGCCACGAGCTGATGCCACGTGTCTGCTGAGGTCATAGTCCCGTCAAAGGCCTTCCTTAGTGCGTGTTGGCGTACGTTGTACTCCTCTTGCTTTAAAAAGTAAAAAGGTTCTTTTACCGAGTACACTGCTTGTTGGATTGTGTTAGGTAGATTGTCATGTGGGCACTTTACAGTTTAACTACTGTTACCAAGTCATATGTCCTGCTCCCAGCAAGACAGGTGTTCAAGGTGGCCCTCACAGGCCACCATTGAATGTCCTTCTAATATGGCGAAATGCTTTTCGTATGTGAGTCATGCTCCATATAAAGCTATTATCATGATGTAGGCCCCTTTCTGGCCTCCATGATTATGTGCCCACAGTATGGTCTACCTGTTAGGATGAGCTTTGTACTTCCCTGCTAGGGTTGTCTGTGTAATAGTGCTTAGCTCCCTAAGCTGATCATGGGTTGTAGGCCTCCGTGAGGCCTCCTCCTGAGGTTCAGCCCTAGGCTGGTTTGTGCTCCCCTGTATCAGGGTTTCTAGCGCACAGCCTCCTCAGTGCAAATAATCAAGCACTGAGTAGATCCTAGGATGAGCGGATTATACTCCTCTCAATACGAGGGTTTATAGCACTCAGCTGAGTTCTGCTCTCCAGGATGCCCGTCTCTACGTGGCCACCAGACTAACGCCGTATGTTCTACAGGTATACTTCTACTTTTGGACATACTGGTGTATGTAATAGTGTACTCCTCTTGCTGAGAGAGTTACAAGGGTTTTATTGAGTACATTTCTGGTTGGCCAGGGCCCCAGGTGATAATTTAACCTCCTTATGGTTCGGTTATTTGTCCTTCCTGGTGCTTGAAACACTGCCACGAGCTGACGCCGCGTGTCTGCTGAGGTCATAGGCCCGTCTTTGGGGCCCTCCTTAGCGCATGATGGCGTATGTTGTACTCCTCTTGCTTTAAAGAGTAAAAAGGGTTCCTTTTACCGAGTGCACTGCTTGTTGGATTGTGTTAGGTGGACTGTTATGTGGGCACTTCACAGTCTCATTTTGCTGTATACTGAAGTCATGTTTCCTGCTTTCAGCAAGATAGGTGTTCAAGGTGGCCTTCGCAGGCCACCACTGAATGTCCTACTGTTGTGACAAAGTACTCTAGCTTATGTGAGTCTTACTCCACATAAAACTACTATCATGATGTAGGCCCTTTCTGGCCTCCATGGTTATGTGCCCACAGTATGGTCTACCTGTTAGGTTGAGCTTTGTACTTCCCTGCTAGGGTTGTCTGTGTAATAGTGCTTAGCTCCCTAAGCTGATCATTGGTGAAGGCTTCCATGAGGCCTCCCGTTGAGGATCAGCCCCAGGCTGGTTAGTGCTCCCCTGTATCAGGGTTCCCTAGCGCACAGCCTCCTCAGTGCAAATAATCAAGCGCTGAGTAGATCCTAGGATGAGCGGATCATACTCTCCTCAATACGAGGGTTTATAGCACTCAGCTGAGTTCTGCTCTCCAGGATGCCCGTCTCTACGCGTGGGTTTGAGTTGCTTACTGCCCCTCTCGCAGTCGCTCTTACTTGCTCTCTCCTCTGAAGAATGTGTTATTGAGATTCTGTATTCAGACAGGGTTGGCCAAGACTAAGTTTGTCCTTCATCAGACCAGGTTGGCCTCCCTGGTGGCATTGGGGGTGACTTCGTTCCCCTCTAGTGACTGGCCGGGGCTCCTTTCGGTTCCCTAGCCACATTCCCTTTAAAGGACCTCTTTTCCTCGGAAAATTTGGTCCCAGAAGCCTGAGCGGCCTTGGTAGGCTTTCTACGGAAGGCCTCTTTGAGGCTTAGCTGGGGCTGTTGGCCGTAGGGAATGCTGTCACTGACAGCCTTGTGTGACCCGAGGGTGAGTTGCTCTGGCGTTTCCTTCGAAACTGCTTGACGTTTGTCTAGCCATCTTTTGGCATGCACTCTCCTTAAACATGGCGGCGTGGGTATATCGTTCTCCATAGTGTGATCAAACGCAGAGTTGAAGTTCCCTTCGAAAGGGAACGTCTCAGGTTACGTATGTAACCATAGTTCCCTGAGAACAGGGAACGAGACTCTGAGTTGCCATGCCATGCTTCGGGGCTGCCTGCTGAACAGTCCCTCAAGACGATAAGGTACTGACTGGTGCTCTAGGCGCTCCTTATATACTTCCGGGTCGCGCTATGATGACGTCATAGGCTGTCGCCGGCCAATATGATTTGAAGTTTTTTGATACTTGGCTTTCAGACATCGGCTCACGTGTGACGTTCCCCATAGCGTGATCAAACGCTCGTTCCCTGTTCTCAGGGAACTATGGTTACATACGTAACCTGAGACGTTATCTGCCATGCTGGTAGATGCTGTCAACACTATTCTGCTGCCAATAAGGATCTTCACATATTGCAAATATTTATTTATATCATAGTAGATGTTTTGACTAAATATTTTAGAGTATTTAAAATGAATTTTAGGATATATTTCAGCTTGTAGCTTTTGAAGTTATAATTTGATGTAGTTGTATGTCTCGGTACCAGCATATTTTCTTATTACATAGAGTATTTAAAAGTACACACTCTTTCATCACCAGCAAAGCACTTATATGAATAGAAAATTGCATTTTCAGCTGGTCATGACATGAGGTGAAATATTGGATATAATTTACAGTGTATAAAGAGTTGATAAGTGAATTGCACCAGTCTCATGCTAAGAAAACGTGTCATTTTTATATAAGTTGGTAAAACTTCAAATACATTGCAAAAGTTGTATCTTCAAAATTTTTTTTTTTTTTTTTTGGGGGGGGGTCCACTTGCATGTTAAGCTTCCATTATAATTATATTACTATAACATGTTTCTCATTCATTTAAACAGTTTGTATATGTGTACACATTCACAATGAATTAAAAATATTGTTCATGTTAACAGATGTGCCACAGATGTCCATAGACATTAGATTGCCGAATCACACCAACAGCCTGTTCACCGCATACAACAATGACAAGAACTTTCTAGAAAGATGCTGATTGGCTGGGATCTGATTGGCTGGGAGCTACACCATTTCCAGAAATTATAGAGTGCTGATGAGCTCAGTTAAGGTATTCTAGCCAGTATTCTGAAAACAGAAATGTATAATTCAGATAAATTACGATAAATTAATTCATTATTTGATTATTAATTAATTAATTGTTAAAACTTGTTTTACATATGATTTTTAGAGTGTCACATTGATAAAAGCAACATGCTAACACTGAATGACACTGGGTTGCTGCCTATGTAGCATTTAAGATCTGGTTATCTGCCAAAACTCTGTTAGTTTAGGTACATATTTTAGGTCTCATATGAATGACTATTATTTTTGATTAATTAGTTGTCCAAATTTACAGTAGCTTCTTTCTTAGCCACTGATGATGGTGACATTGATGTTTAATGATTACATACAAATTAAAAAACCCGAATTAGCTTTAATTGTATAACAACATAATGTAGCTGCTGTTTGCAGAAACTAATCTTTCAGTTGCACTGAATGATATAAAGAGAAAAATGTGAAACATGAGAAACACTTAGAACTAAAATTTCATCAACATTACACTGGCAAAGGCATAATGACTTTGTGTAAGTCTTGGATGCTTTATTCTCATGTTCCTACTTAAATGATGAGCTATTGTGATGGGCATCAGGTTTTGTCATACAGACAAACAACTACGCGTGACATTTTCATGGACTTGTTTGTTTAAGGACGATCATTCACGTTTTTTATTGCATGTGTAATATACAGTAATTAGGGATGATAAACATCAGTTTATAACAAAAATACACAATGTTGAAAAAAATATACAGTATGTAAACACAATGCTCTATTGCATATATATATATATATATATATATATATATACAGTATAGATCTGGCTATGTGAGACTATAGTTTGAATTATTCCCTTTTCTTTGCATGACACTGACATTGCAGTACAGAATGGCTCTTTCTGCATGTTTCATCTGTAAGAACGGAAGAGAGGCTCTCGGGAGCACATGTTACCATTGTCACAGTCACCATCTCTGCCTCCGTTCCTTCACTACATTTCCCAGCATCCTCCTTGGCTCCCACCTGCAAGTCCTTCTCAATCACCTGCACCTGCCAGCTATCATCCTAATCACCTGCACTATATCTTCACTCTTCTTGTCTCTCCTTGCGGTCGAGTCTTGTTGATACCTATTGTGTGGAACTTGTTGGACCTTTCATCTCCAGCGTCGTCTCCAGCGTCGTCTCCAGCATTGTCTCCAGCGTCGTCTCCAGCATTGTCTCCAGCATTGTCTCCAGCATTGTCTCCTCATATGATCTTCCCCAGCGTCCTTCTCCTGCATTCCACTCCACTGTGTTCTCCTTGTGCCTGTTTGTTTGCCCTCTGCTGCACAAATAAACATCTGTCACCCATTCCTCTGTCCCGGGTCCCAGTTCCGTTACAGAAGACTGGACCTTAACAGACTGCAGCACGATGGGCATTCTCCTCACCCCAGCTGACCCTGCCGATCTGCTTCTCTCCATTTCCCAGGATCACCGTCCGATAGAGGATTACATCAAAGAGTTCCTCAAACTCGCCACCCAAGTACCCTGGAACAATGCTACCCTCAAGACCATCTTTTGGACCGGTTTAGATGTTCCACTCTTCAAGCAATTACCATCTGCTGCCACCACGTGTTCCCTTAAGAGGTACATCGTTTACATTCTGTGGTTGTGTGGATTGTCCTACACTGTTGAGGAATTTCGGATTTCCCTTCTGTTCCTGTCTTCCCACTGTCCCTTCCTGTCACAACCGCAATTCCAAAGTCTTGTCCCAAAATGGCCGCCATTCCAGAGCCTTGTCACAAGATGGCCGCCATTCCAGAGCCTCGTCACAAGATGGTTGCCATTCCAGAGCCTCGTCACAAGATGGCCGCCATGCCTGAGCCCTCAGCCAAGATGGCCGCCACGCCTGAGCCCATATGCCCGTGGCCATAGTGTCCGAGCCATCTCACACCATCTTGGACCTTTGAAGTGCCAGATCCGCCCTGGCCCCCTGAATGGCCAGCTCCGCCTACCAGGAGGGGGGAGTACTGTCACAGTCACCATCTCTGCCTCCGTTCGTTCACTACATTTCCCAGCATCCGCCTTGGCTCCCACCTGCAAGTCCTTCTCAATCACCTGCACTTGCCAGCTATCATCCTAATCACCTGCACTATATCTTCACTCTTCTTGTCTCTCCTTGCGGTCGAGTCTTCCCCAGCTTCCCCAGCGTCCTTCTCCTGCATTCCACTCCTGCGTCTGTGTTCTCCACTCCCTTGTGTTCTCCTTGTGCCTGTTTGTTTGCCCTCTGCTGCACAAATGAACATCTGTCACCCATTCCTCTGTCTCCGGGTCCCAGTTCTGTTACAACCATCACATCCTTTGGATTTTCATGGCAAAAACGTCCCAAGTCCTTCACATAAAAATCAGTCTACAAGCTTTCATAGACAACCTAGGAAGTCAGGGAAGTTTCGTTACAAGCTGTTCACACATTGGCAATAAAAAAGAGATTAATACATGAAGATTCTTGCATATAGCCCCTTTAACAAGAAACTTCTTAACCACAGCTCAAGGGCTGTAGTTCCAACCATGTAAGTTTGCGAATGTTTGTTGGAACTATGGTTTTAGGAAATGGCAAATTGTTCAACAATGTTGGTAACAATGGAACTTGCGACCATAGTTGGCTAACGATGCTTTTGAGAAATGCACCCCAGTGTAGCAGTCATGAGCTGATGGCAAAAGACCACTTGAGAACTGCTCATACACAAATTTATGGACAAACCATGCAAAAGAAGAGACGAGATACAAACTGGAGTGGGTATAGGGCATGGCACAGGGCTCTGTGGTTACCCGACAGACCAAGATTAAGGTCTGAAACATACTCTTCACTCCATGATCAATTTAACACAAAGAGTCAGAATGCAATGGATAATGCAGCTCAGGTGCACATTGCATTCTCAACGTGCTGTAGTAGGCATTGTACATCTTCTATGATAAATTTTCTTAGTCAGGTCAAATATTCCCTAGCAATAGCAAGCTAGCTTTAAAAGCATAAGATCCCACCCTCCCTTCAGAAATGCATAAATCCGTGTAAACGCAGCATAAGCTCGTTGTTTTTGCTCTGGCCCCCTTCCTGTTCGTCGGAGTGATGAGATAGTTAGCAGATTATCATCACTCAATGGCTGGCTGTCTAAGTGGTGTCCGCAAAATAATATAGGTTTCATAGACAATTGGAAAAGTTTTTGGGGCAGACCTGACCTGTTGAAAAGAGATGGTATTCATCCCTCCCGGGATGGTGCTGCTCTTCTCTCTAGTAATATGGCACATAGTCTTAGAGCTGAAACATGACAAACTGGGGCCCAAGTCAGGAAGCAGACAGACTGGCTAAACCGACCGTCTGCTAGCTGCCTCACGTTACAGAAGTCAGATAATCCAGATAACTCCCAACACATAGAAACTCTTACACCTAGATATTTTCAAATAGAGACTGTGTCTGTACCCCGAATTAGTAAAAACAAAAAACTTCCAAACCCATTTAATGGTAAAAATTTAATTGATGTTCAACAAATAAAAAATAGAGATAATAATGCTAAACAAATGATAAAACTCGGGTTGTTAAATATTAGATCCCTTTCTTCAAAATCACTTATTGTTAATGATATTATCAAAGATAATAATCTAGATGTGCTGTGTTTGACAGAAACTTGGCTAAAACCAGATGATTACATTACTTTAAATGAGTCTAGTCCTCAAGGTTATGATTATCGACACAATGCCCGCCAGAAAGGCAAAGGGGGTGGTGTTGCTGTAATCTATAGTAATACTTACAGTATTAGTCAGAAGTCTTTCAAATATAATTCCTTCGAAGTGATGGTACTTTACGTAACATTATGTAAGTTGACATTTGTGCTGGCTACTGTATACAGGCCACCAGGACACCATACAGACTTTATCAAAGAATTTGCTGACTTTCTATCGGAGTTAGTACTAGCTGCAGATAAAGTCCTTGTTGTTGGTGATTTTAATATCCATGTAGATAATAAAAAAGACGCATTAGGATTGGCATTTGCAGATATTCTAAACTCTATTGGTGTTAGACAACACGTGTCAGGACCCACTCATTGTCGTAATCATACTTTAGATCTAATATTGTCACATGGAATCGATATTGATGCTGTTGAAATTCTGCAGCAGAGCGATGACATCTCAGATCATTATCTAGTCTCGTGTATACTACATTTAGTCAAGGCGGCTAAACTGCCTCCATGCCATAAATATGGTAGAACCATCACTTCTACCACTAAAGATCGCTTTATAAATAATCTTCCTGATCAGTTTCATCGCCTTAGCATACCAGAAAGCTTAGACGACCTCGATGTTGCAACAGAAACTATTGCCTCTGTCTTTTCCAGCACATTAGACTCAGTTGCTCCTTTGCGCTTAAAAAAGATTAAGGAAATTAATCCAATGCCATGGTACAATGAGCACACTCGGGCCCTAAAGTTAGCAGCCAGGAAAATGGAGCGCAGCTGGAAGAAAACAAAACTAGAAGTATTTCGCATTTCGTGGAGAGAGAGAATGATTGAGTACAGAAAGGCCCTAAAATCTGCTAGATCTGCCTATTTTTCAAAACTTTTAGAAGAAAATAAACACAACCCTAGGTATTTATTTGATACAGTGGCTAAATTAACAAGAAATAAAGCTTCAACTTCTGATGTTTCCAAAGAGCACAGCAGTAATGACTTTATGAACTTCTTCACTTGCAAGATTGATAATATTAGAGAAAAAATTATAACCATGCAACCGTCTACTACAGTATCGCGTCAGATAGTGCATTGTAGTGTCCCTGAGGAAAAATTCAATTCATTTACTGCTTTAGGAGAGGAAGAATTGTCTAAACTTGTTAAATCATCAAAATCAACAACATGTATGTTAGACCCTATACCGACTAAGCTATTGAAAGAAATGCTTCCAGAGGTTATAGATCCTCTTCTTAATATCGTCAATTCATCTTTATCACTAGGACACGTACCAAAAACTTTTAAGCTGGCTATTATTAAACCTCTTATTAAAAAACCACAACTTGATCCTAGAGAATTAGTCAATTACAGGCCGATCTCAAATCTCACTTTTCTGTCAAAAATACTAGAAAAGGCAGTATCATCACAACTATGTTCCTTTTTAGAAAGAAATAGTATCTGTGAGGATTTCCAGTCAGGATTTAGACCGTACCATAGTACTGAGACTGCTCTCATTAGAGTTACTAATGATTTGCTCTTATCATCAGATCGTGGTTGTATCTCTCTATTAGTGTTACTGGATCTTAGTGCTGCATTTGACACTATTGATCACAATATTCTTTTAAATAGACTCGAAAATTATGTTGGCATTAGTGGAATTGCATTGTCATGGTTCAAATCATACTTATCTGACCGTTATCAGTTTGTAGTAGTAAACGAAGAGATGTCATATCGATCACAAGTTCAATATGGAGTACCACAAGGCTCAGTACTAGGACCGTTGCTGTTCACTCTGTACATGCTACCCTTGGGAGATATCATTAGGAAGCATGGCGTTAGTTTTCACTGTTACGCTGATGATACTCAGCTCTATATTTCTTCGCGCCCTGACGAAACTTACCAATTCACAAAATTAACGGAATGCATAGCTGATATAAAAAATTGGATGACCAGTAATTTCCTACTACTAAATTCAGAAAAAACAGAGATTCTAATTTTTGGACCAAAAACTTCTTCACGTAATAACCTAGAAGCTAGTAGCCTGTCTAACACTTGATGGCTGCTCTGTTAAGTCTTCGTCGTCAGTTAGGAACCTGGGTGTGCTCTTTGATACCAATCTTTCATTTGAAGGCCATGTTTCTAGCATCTGTAAAACCGCATTCTTCCATCTTAAAAATATATCTAAACTACGACATATGCTCTCAATGAAAAATGCAGAACAGTTAGTTCATGCGTTCATGACCTCAAGGCTAGATTACTGTAACGCTTTACTGGGTGGTTGTTCTGCTCGCCTGATAAATAAACTACAGCTCGTACAAAATGCAGCAGCTAGAGTTCTTACTAGAACTAGGAAGTATGACCATATTAGCCCGGTTCTGTCAACACTGCATTGGCTTCCTGTTAAACATCGTATAGATTTTAAAATCTTGCTAATTACTTACAAAGCACTAAATGGTTTAGCTCCCCAGTACCTGAGCGAGCTCCTAATTCATTATAGTCCTTCACGTCTATTGCGATCTCAGAATTCAGGCCAGCTGATAATACCTAGAATATCAAAATCAACCACAGGCGGTAGATCCTTCTCCTATTTGGCACCTAAACTCTGGAACAATCTTCCTAGCATTGTTCGGGAAGCAGACACACTCAGTTTAAATCTAGACTAAAAACGCATTTCTTTAACCTGGCATACACATAACACATTACCAATTTATATTTTCAAATCCGTTAAAGGATTATTAGGCTGCATAAATTAGGTCAGCCGGAACCGGGAACACTTCCTATAACACCTGATGTACTCGTTACATCAGAAGAAGAATGGCATCTACGCTAATATTAGTCTTTCTGGTTATCCCGAGGTTCACCATAGTCAACCGGATCCGGGCCGTATCCAGGTGAGACCAAGGACCTGCACCTTGACACGACCACAACGCAGCCCTGAAGTATCAGCAGAGATTGAGTCAACTAGATCATCCACTGTGAGGGCCTCATCGACACGACAGCCACAACACAGTTCCTCAACAACCGTCCATACCGGCGTGATGAATACGATCCTCAATTGGATGGAACTGGAATAAATACTTTGAATGTTGCGATCCTATTGGACTTACGATGGCAACCTGAATCGTAACAAAGCACTGTTGGCCAGAGGAGAACTGGCCCCCCGACTAAGCCTGGTTTCTCCCAAGGTTTTTTTTCTCCATTTAAACACCTATTTGCCACTTGTCTGCCACCTGATGTCACCTGATGGAGTTTGGGTTCCTTGCCGCTGTCACCTTTGGCTTGCTTAGTTGGGGACACTTGACATTTGACTTGACATTTGATATTCAACAGTGCTTTGATCTGCCTGCATTGACACTATTCTTTAAGAGCTGCTGTGCAGCCAAATAATGTACCATTTATCAATGTAAAGCTGCTTTGACACAATCTACATTGTAAAAAGCGCTATATAAATAAAGGTGACTTGACTTGACTTGACTTTTGGTTCAGGAGGAACTGTAAAAGTTGGCTACTGTTTGTTTGCGGCTCTCTGTGACTGTCTGTCTACAACTCTGCATTACCTCATGAAACGCTCTGATGACGTGTGATGATTCGGCAGTACACTTTACCATATCTCAAAGACAATATAAGTAATTATGAACTTACATATAAATATGTACTTAAGTCCTACTAAAGTGGGTCGAAAAGCACTCTTAAGTTCAACTATGTTCAACAAATTGCATTAAAAATAACTACAATACAAAAACAATAATACATTTTCATTTAATTGTAAATAATATACAATTAAGTTTACATTCATTTACATTCAGTATATTCTTTTAAAGAATATTATTTCCATAATAAGTACTTTTAAAAGTATGCTAAATTGTACTTCTTTTTCACAAGGGTTGTCAAAGCAGAGAACATTTCCCTTTCTTTGTCCAATACTGGATGGAATATCTTCACTGGGCTCATTGCAATGCATTCTGGGATTGCCTTTTTTTGTGAAGAATACATGATATGCTGCCTTAGACTGTGGACAAAAGAAGACAGTATAATTGTGAACAGCTTTCGAATCGGGAGCATGCCAAGGAGGCCTTAAGATGCTGCCTACATGGGCAGCTCACTAGAAACAGTGTTAGGCGGGAGATTTACAGGTTGTTGTGATTTACCCAAGTGACCAAGATGAACATGTTTAGATACACAAATGGTTTGTGTGGTAGCAGAAAGTGCTCAGAGCATGGGTCATTGAGGACAGATGAGGCAGATACAACATCACTGCCAACATTTGCGATCTGCATTTGATACCAGTGGCATTTCAGAATTCCTAGATGCCAACAGGTCTTTGATGGGAATTTTCTCAACATGCCAACTGCTTATCTTTCAGTCAGATTCAAATTGCTCCAGAGCAACTTTTGGAACAAAATATCAGTATTGTTTTTAGGACATTTATACTGACTTCAGACTAGTGCTTAATTTGAGCCGGATCCTGTTCCTATTCAAAATATCAGATTTTGCGTTCTGGTTTTTGTTTTTAAACGATCCAGGTGATTAACAAGTGCATTACATAGTAACAGTGTGTGTGAAACAGAGCACACGTATTTAGAGGTTATGTTTTCCTACTGGCCCTCAACATATATTTTAACCAATCTGCTTTCTTAAGTTTAAAATCATTCTCACTGGTTGGTGCTAACCGCTTATTGTTTTGCGCACAGTGAGCAGGGGAAAGTTTGGAGTGTGTATATACCTGACAAATTATTATATTAAGAATTAGTTAATTTCACCAAAATATCAAAAAGACAATCAAGCATATTTTCATTTTTCAATGTAGCTCTATACGTGACAGAATAATACAATTTTGTACATTTTAGTGCATTGTAATTACATTTAAAGGACTTTTAATTAACATTTGTAGTTACACTGTTAACTTTACTCTGTAACAACCCTCACCCCAAAGCCTAATCCGACACTTACTCCTAAACCTAACCTAACCAAACCTCAAACTCATTAGCTATAAATATGGGAATTTTCCAGAACATGTACAGTAGTTAGTAAAGCCATCGTCATGTAGGTATTTATTATTAGTGCATAGTAGTTAAGGCCACCTAATATAAAATATGACCACTTTTTTTAAAAAAATTGATATGGTCATAAAAAGAAAAGTGTTCATTTTAAGCATTGTGATGATTATTATGATTTTAGAAAAGTATCCGATTTTAATCACCTTTTTTAGTTCACTAAAAGTCCTGAGGTGGGCAAATGAATTTCTGTAACTTTAAACATTACATGTTGTCTCTCAAAGAATTTGAGCTCCTGAAACTACATGTGTAATTAAAAGAACCAGAAAACGTTGTTAAAATAATTGCAGATGAAGCATGTGAAACTGCAGGGCGCTGCTGTCACTGCTTGACATTTCATTTCTTGTGCACACACACACCCATATGGACTAATGCTTGATAAATTGGGCTTCTGTGCTGTACACACATATACAGTATACACACACACACACACACACACACAGAGACAGACATCTAGCTTTACTGTTTACTTACTTATGGTGACCCATTGGTTTTCCAGGGTTGTATTGCGGGACGCTCCCAGACTTGTGTAGATTGTATCTGTATGGACTTCCATAGAGAGTTCCTTTGGCATCCACTGAAGTCAGTAGCAACGTGACTAACAGAAGACCCTCACATGTGAATATCCCCCTCATCTTTAAGCAGCAGAGCAAAGCTTGATAAATACACTTAAAGTGGAGGAAGACAGAGAAAGTGTATAGAAAGCTAAAGCTGGTGAGGATAAGGAGACGGGGGGAAAAAGCAAAGTCAGCTGGGCTGCAGAGTCCGGAGGTTGTGAAGTGTTGCTTGTTTTCCTTGCTGAGTCCCACAAGGTTTCTCTGGAGCACTGACTTCAGTTGTTGGCGGGCAAGCAGTGCTGCAATCGAAACATCTGCTGTTCTGGCACCATCCTGCCCACTTTACCACTCACACGAGAGAGAGACAGGCAGACAGAGGAGAAAGTGAAGAGGAAAGACAGAGCGACAGGGCAGCAGTAGCAGAATACTAAAGCAGGAGTCGCTGTGAGCGCTCAGATCCCTCTGTCAACAGTCGGCCGCGTGAGCTCGACCCTGCAGCTGCAGCTCTGAGGGGGCCGCAGTCAGGACGGCTGCATTTGCATATCCCTCCCCAAACTCCTGCCTGAAATGAGACCCAGCAGGCGACAGCAGGGGTGAACCCGCTCACTTTATGTTTCTCTCAAAACAGAAACCCAACGAACTCCTCAAAAACAAGAGCACATTTTGAAAAATTAACCAATCTCCCCACTCGTTTATTTCAGTGCAGCTTTAATCTGTGGCTCAATTGTAAAAGCACACTGGGATTAGGAATATTTTCTTTGGGTTCCTCTGTGCCAAATCTACACCCCCCTTCATTGACCTCAGCCCATAACCTTCTCACGTGCCTGCAGCTATAAATCTCCAAACATTTCTTTTGCTCTGTGATTTTCCTTCATTTCTGCAGAAAAAAAAATGCGAGCAGGCTCCATCTCTGCATCTCTTTCTGAGAGTAAAAGCCAAACTTTTGTGAAAATGTTTTCATGCAACTTTATGCTTTTCTTTTTTTTTAATTATGATTCTCCATGTCACTGCATCTAATATGACTCATTTGCATATTAACTTAAAGGGTTAGATCACCCAAAAATAAAAATGATCCCATAATTTACTTACCCTCAAGCCATCCTAGGTTTATATGACTTTCTTCTTTCAGCCAAACACAATCAGAGTCATATTAAAAAATATTGACTGTTCCATGCTTTATAATGGGAGTAAATGGTACCCGAGATTTTGAAGCACAAAAAAGCTCATCCATCCATCATAAAAGTAATTCATATGGCTCCAAGGGTTAATATCCATTAAAATATCCATATTTATCAAATCATCAAGATTTGATTGAATTGTAAAAAGTGGGCTATAATATAATTGGTCAATAATTTTTTGGCCACACATGGCCTTGGTTTACGTGATTTCATATGACATTTTTTTGATAGAAGTTGATTATGAATAATAATTTTGATTTTTGTAAACATTTTCTGCGTAAACATGCAGTGTATGCATGCTGTTACATGCTTGATGTTATGGTGGGATGATTACGTAACGTGCAAAAAGCAGAATCTCACGGAAGGAGATCTGTATGAATAAAAGGAGCGATGACAGAGCAAGACGAGAGAGGACCAGGCCTGGACTTTATGTTGTGTTTTGTTTTTTTGGGTTGGTTGAGCGGAACGACGTCACAATGATGAATGACAGGCAGGGTGTCCAGTGATCGTACACCAAGGAGCGGAATAAAGAAACAATGGGGACAAGAAAAACAGAGGAGCAAAAAAAAAAAAAAAACCCACAAAACACTTGTGGAACGTAACAATGCAGTTATAAATTATATACTGTAAGACCAGGGACAGTTTGGTGGCCGCGTGTCCACCAAAGTGTTTTTAGCCAGGTGAAAAGCTGGACGCTCTGCTGAAAATGTCTAGCTGTGAGCGCTTGAGAGCGCTTTGGCATAGCAACGTTTTTTTCAGTTGATGGACGCCGCGACGCCGCTTCCTTCCATTGTAATGAACTGAACGTAAAACGTTCGACGACGAGCGTTGACATGTTACGCAAAAACATTAGTTTGGAGCCTGGGCATGCGCAGAAGAATCGTCAGCGGAGCCTGGAGGCGGAGTCGCGGTATCAAACTTCCGCCCAGACGTCTGCATCATCATTCAAGATCAGATCACCTATTTGTTTTATTATCTATTATTATATTTTTCTTTTCCTCCTTCCTTTTTTCATTTGGCTTAAACTATGGCTTAATTACATCTGGCAAAGAGGAATTTACATTTATTTGAAAGTTTAATAATGTACATTGTTCGTTTTCAAATAAATTACTAGTAACTACAATACATTGGGATAGGTCAAAACAACATATCGTAATTGATGTATTTTAAATATATAAATTATACACAGTTTAAAATTCTACGTGTAAAATAATATTCTGTTTCTAGAGCAATAATATTTTTGAAACAGCAAATTCAGTAGATAAACTCAATAGAAACAACTCTATAATGTCAGAAACGGTCCTGCCATTTTAAATCAAGTTCAACTAACGTTACAGATCGATTGCTGTAGACAGTGCTCTATAATTAATTAGAGTAGGCTATCATTAGTTTTGTCCTGCTAATTATTATTTTATACCCATAAAAATAATTAGTAACTGCCAGATAACGATCACCTTTTTTTTAATTTCCCGTCATGGCTAACGTTAGGCGTGTTATCTTAGCTAATAACATTTATTAATTAGCTTATAAAGCCCACATTTAACGTTACTGAAAAAAGCTCAGTGATCCGTCAGATCCTGTAGGTCGGTTAGTACAGTTTACTGCTGAACAACTAATTTTGTCGGTGTGAAATAACACAGAAATCGAAAAATAATAGTTAGTTATTATCTTCAATCTCCCCTCAAAGCTCCGACAGTCCTTAGAGAAGCTGTCAATCATAACGATACGCCCCGTTTCTATAGCATCAAATTGCTAGCTAAAATCAAACTTGTCACAAAAACGAACATTTGAACATAAGCATGATAACAACTACCTTAAATGACCAAAACCATCGTTCGGAAAACTTTATTGGAAATGTAATTTATTTTTTATTTTGACTCAAGTGCCATTCGTTTGCATGGAGAGGGCGGGGTTTATGACCTGTACTGCATCCAGCCACCAGGGGGCGATCAAAGAGCTTTCAGCTTCACTTTTCAGGACGTATGAGGCACACCCAGTTGTGACAGTTGGTTGGTGTTGTATTTGTCCCGCCTCTCCTCCACTCTGATTGGATGACTGGCTAAAAAGTGATAGTGATGAGCACAGCGTTTTACTCAAAGTTGAACATTCTTCAAGTCGAGGCGACCGGTAAAAAAATGCTGAGCTCTCAGTGCTTGAGCATGAAAAAGACGCTCAGTGCCTCGTTACGCTCCTGGCGTTTAAAAAATGTGGCGCTCCCATTAAAAACAATTGGAAAAGTACGCTAGCCGCTGGAAAAAAAACCCGCTTTGGTGGACACACGGCCTTAGAAAGGAAATAGAGATGATTTGATTTCGTGTTGTTTTAAAACACCAGAAAGAACAAACTAAACAGCCAGAACTGGTTTGGTAAGTATCAGAAATGTATAATTTTATAAACTGATTCACGAGGACAGGATTTGGACCTGATCTCCACCGATCAATCAGTGACCAAACGACTGGAAATGCAGTTTTAGGTTATTGTGGGGCATGACAAGACGGTATGTTACCGGATCAGGAGTATTTCCTCATCCACTAACAGCTGTTCAATGTTTACTTAAACCAGAGGAAAAGCACTTCTCTCATAGGTGTCAGGAGATCACATTTACAGTGTCATGTTTGCTTTTCATTCACACATAATTATCTAAAGCAAAGAGCACCAAGCAGTCTTATTTGCAGAAAGTTTCTTGCAAGAACGCACCAATGGAAAGAGACCAAATGCACTCAGTTTTACTCACACATACTGATGACAAACTTGATGTGAAAAGTTCAGTTCATATATATTTAATATGCCTGCTTGACACATTGTGTACATACCCTTGTGAAAAATAAGTGTTCTTAATTTTATTGAATTTGCACTTGTAGTGTTCTTCAAATCTTAAAAGTATATTTTTAAAAAACTGTACTTAAGCAGATAATATAATATTGATAATGAAATAAAAGTCCACACAACCCTCTTAAAATTGCAGGTCTTTGAGATGTAAAAAACAAATCTAAGGTAAATTGTGTCAGATCTGTTTTCACCCTTAATATAATAATGATTTTTGGAAATACTTCTGTATCCTTCTTCCTGGTTGGTACCTCTTCACAATAAGATCTCAACACATCCTCTATGATCCCATCTTCAGCAATCAGGTATGATCAAGAAGATGCTAAAAAAAAAAAAATCCTAAAGAGACAGCTGTAGAATCTGTTAATTACAAACAGAGTAACATGCCCCGTTTAAAAAAAAAAAAAAAAAAAAAAAAAATGAGCACATTTTTGCAACCAGGCAATTTTAAGTTTTTATTTTTTCCCCCTTGAAAGTTTCTGTTTGTTAGTTGAATTTTCATTTAATTTAACTGCAATTAAAATGCAGTTAAGTGTCTGAAAACATTACATTTTGTACTTAAGTGTATACTTTTAAATTATATTATAATGAGAATTCTTTTTAAAAACATATTCTAAAATGTACTTCTTTTTCACAAGGGTAGACCAGCTATTAAAATGTCTACCAATTAAGATTAAACTAGACTTTACATAGTGGCAGTCATCTGTCAAGTTCAAAAAAGGACCATAAAAGTGGTCCATAATCTTGTGCATTATTCTTCATCTTCTGAAGTCCTTCTTTGTGTGATGAGAATTAAGTTGGTCACTGATAATCTTCCCCTCCAGCAAAGAGACTAACTGGAGACTTCAGAAGATTCAAAATATAGCACACAAACTGAATTGACTTTTTAATGATATTTATGCTGCTTTTGGGGTGTTTTTAGAACTTGATACATTATGAACTGTGGTTAAGACATTCATGATACATTTCTAGATTGATACAACTGATAATTTTAAACCACAATTTACATTTTTTCATCCTGGGTCATTACAGTTTGGTGGTTTTTTGGACTGAGCAAGTTTGTTGTCAATGTAAAATTCTGTTATTTTTTAGTCTTATCAGAGGGAGAAAATGTCTGTCGATCAGAAAGCACACTGTTCGAGCTTAGGCCTCAAGCTCAAGCTCATAACCTAATAATTATGATCACATATTTCATATAAATATATACAAAGTTGCCACCCTGTTACATGACAATTTTCCAATGCAAAGTGTAACAGGGTGGATATGTTATGTTTAGCACTATTAGATAAGTCTTCTAAAAATGAGGAGAAGAGAGAAAAGTTTATGACTAAAACTTACTTTGTTCTTGGAGTTGCTTTCCCTCTAAAGAAATTGTTACTTCTAGCAAGTCATATGATTTAGGACATATGCTTAAGATTTTGAAGGGCAGTTAGCACCAATGTAACAGGGTGGACAAACTAATTTAATAGTTTACACATTAAAATAATGTATCATAATAAGTTGTATTTTATGTCAAAGAGAATAAGTTAATGTATATTAATATTCAGAATTGCACATTTAGAAATATACTTTATTTCAAAGTTAAGTTGAGAAACATGATTGGGGACATGGGAATTTGTCTGTCAAGTGCTTCAAAATTATATTTATATATTATAAAAATTATTCTTAGGTGCCAATCATTATGATGTTTTGTTAATGGGGTGCATCTATGCATGGACAACCATGTGGCTTGAAAGCTGATAAACATTTTATGCCAAACTGTTGGAATGACCCTCTCCTGCATCACTTTGTGAAACACAATGCCAGCAAACATTCAATCTATAAATTTAAATTATTCCATTTAATTGTGTTCAGTCATTTTATTATTTAGTTCTCTGGACTCCTCACCACCCATGAACCATGAAACATCTGTGAATAGTTTCAGATAAGCACACTTATCTCTACTGCCAAATCACTTCCATGCACAGATGAGAAATGTACTTTCATTAACATATTTGCAATGTATTGTTCACCACATGAAAATGTTAATACATAGCAGACATGTAGAAAACTCACATGGTCACTGTTTTCTGACTGCAGCGAGGGATTTAATTTAATGCAATAATTTTTAAATTGGGTGTCTCTGCGGATTCTTGAAATGTGTCCCGAACTGACAAGTTGTTAAAAGAACCACAGATTTATAGAGAATGTGTAAAACATGAGCTAGAAACACAATGCACACACATTCACACACACTACACATGAGCACACCACTGTCCTATGTAGTGAGAAACTGAAGAGTGATCTATTATAATGAAAATGATACTGATACCTTTCTCTACAGAAATGAGGCCCATTTCTCCCCAGTATACTTTTTTTACTCTCATTTCTTTACAGCAGTTGTTCTGAAACAACCTTTGGAAGGACACCAGAGAAATGACAGAAGCTATTTAACAAAGCAGTTGCTGGCCAAATTTTTCTAATGGTGACCTGCTCCCCATCAAATGAAATAAAAGCTGAGAAGACATGACAACTATATTGGTTTAATAATGTGGGCATGTTGACAGATCCAGTCATAACATGTTAAATCATGAAAAAGGTAAATTGCCCTGTGTACACATAACAGAGGAGGAGATCTGTGATAGCTGGAGAGAGCTACCAGTTAGCATTTCATCTCAATGATGCCTGACCCTTCAGAAATGTGTGACCTGCATGCATAAACTGATAAAATGTGTATAATGTACCTTTAATGCACTGTCTGGATAAAAAAAAAAAATTGTAATGCCTCTTGGGAAGAAAGTGTAATGCCTCTCGCAATTCAAAACCCTTCCGCTACATCCTACGCCTTCCGTATTCAAATTACAAAAAAGTAAGTTAAGTAAGTTGAATATGGAAAGCAGTCTGGCAGAAACTAGATATTTTACTTTATAACTTGTTAAATATGGATATTTTTCTTACACAAACGCATCGCTTCGCTTCAGAAGGACTTTATTAACCCCCCAGAGCCGTGTGGAGCAAGTTTATAATGGATGGATGCACTTTCTTGAGCTTCATACTTGTTGGTCCTGTTCACTGCCATTATAAAGCTTGGACGCGTCAGGATGTTTAATAATATAACTCCGATTGTGTTCATCAGAAAGAAGAAAGTCATATACACCTAGGATGGCTTGAGGTGTGAGTAAAGCTTGGGGTAATTTTCATTTTAAAGTGAACTGATCCTTTAATATCTGCTAACACTTTATTTTGATGCTCCCCAACAGACATTTGGTAATAACTAACATGAACTAACCATGAGCAATACTGTTATTACTGTATTTGTTAATCTTTGTTAACGTTAGATAATAAAAACAGCTGTTCATAATTTGTTCATGTTAGTTCACAGTGTATTAACTAATGTTAACAATTACAACTTTTGATTTTAATAATGTATTAGTAAATGTTGAAATTAACATTAACAAAGATTAATAAATGTTGTAGAAGTGCAGTTCATTATTAGTTCATGTTAAATAATGTAGTTAACTAATGTTAACTAATGAACCTTACTGTAAAGTGTTACCAGACATTCTACTGACTGTAAGCAACTTTGCAACTACATATCAACTTATTGCTCTAACTCTAACTCTAACCCTAACGCAACAGACTAATACTCTAATGATTGGTAGTTGACATGTAGTTGGACCATCGAAATAAAGTATTACCTTAGTTTTAAATGAAAATTCTACTTTTATATTATAGCTAATTTAGCTTTTGTTTATGGTGAAATTTAGTTGTAAAAGCAAAGAAAAAACTGTATTGACCTACGTTAAGTAATATTAAAAAGAAAATATATTGGAGCATATGGTCTTTATAATCATTTTACTTTGTAAGAATGTTTGTCTTTGGGAAAATAAATATGTTTGATTAATACTAAATTAAAATTTAAGGTTTGAATCAAACCAAATAATTATTATTATTATTTTTTTTAAGTTGGTCCAAAGTATAATTTTTCTTTTTCAGCTTATGGTTTTGGACTATAGATTGATGGGTGGGATGCTGCTGGTCTCTGCAACAATAACGATAGAGGCAGGGGGAAAATGGACATGGCTACCAGAGATAGCATGGATAATATGCCATGCTTTACTAAACAATTTCTGTCACCTGGTGGAAAACAAACACTTTTAACAGGAAATTACCACTACAACAAGTAGATGGCTGCAGAGGATCACTCATTAGCTTATTTGCTATTTCCACTCCCTTTTATAGTTCTTTTCAAGTGTTTTGATTTTAGATTTATTATAAAATGACTATTACAACAAATTTTTAGCAATTTTATTGTACTGAAGTACACTGTAAAACTTTTCGCTGTAAATTTACAGTAAAATACTGGCAGCTGGGTTGCCAGCCACTTACTGTATTTTTACAGTACTACTTCTGTAAACAACATTTACAGTAATGTAATTACCAAATACAGTATCCTGCTGTAATATTATGTACTTTTACAGTATTATACTGTTTATCTACAGCTATTAACTGCATTTATACAGCTTTCATACTGCACTTATATTTGTGCATAAAAATATAATAATTAAAAATATACTTTTGTTATTATGTTATGGCAAAGGAAATGGAAAGCAACATACTCTGAGTTTTAAAACTTTTATTATTTTTTTTTACGGAAAAAAGCAGAAAATTGCAACGTTGAAAGGTCAACATTTTAAATGCACTCAACAGTTATCAATGAACAATACAGCAATCTTATTTACTTTTAACATTTTTCCAAATGTGGAGTAAAAACAAATAGTAGGCCTACAAGTTTTTCAGTACAGCTGCTTTTTTGCACAGTGTTGCCAGTCTTGGAAGTCACTTTCCCTTCTTGTTTCTTGAGCCGTGTTCATGGTTGATGTCAAAGTGCCTAAAAAAGCAGAAAAGAAAGAGAAAAAAAAGGAGAGAGAGAAAACAGTAATGAATATTGTGAATATATGCACCATAGCATTTTTGTGAACACAAGGACTAACAGCCTAAGCATTTGATTGCAGTAAGTTAAAATGTCCAATTAACACTTCAGAAAAGATGCAACTAAAAAATAATGCTTATAATTGTATTCAATGAAATCGTTCATTCATTGAATGGACTATATGCACAACTGCTTCCGCGTTGTACGTCGTACTACATCTCGGGAGTTTCTGGTAAAAGCATTCAGCTCACCTACATACACCACTAACCTGCTGCAGTCCAATGCTCGTCTTCTCATTAACTGTTTTTCTCTTACTGTTTTTCTCATATTTTATACCTGTTGAATTTACATTTTAAATTAATTTGATAAAATAAGGATAAGTACAAGCTTATGTGTGTTGGTGCTCTTATCCCAGTCTTTTAAAATAGTTAAATAAGTAAGTGGTAACTGCCTCAAGACATTTAGCAATGTTAAATATTTAAATTAATCTTTAAGGGTTAGTTTACACAAAAATTAAATTTCTGTTGTTCATTACTTGCCCTTGTGTCGTTCCACACCCGTAAGACCTTTGTTCATCTTTGGAACACAAATGGAGATATGTTTTGATGAAATCTGAGAGCTTTCTGTTCCTCCATAGGCAGCAGCACAACTTACACATTCAAGGTCAAGAATGGTAGGAAACACATTGTTAAAGTAATCCATGTGTCTTTGTGACATGTGACAGAAAGCTCTCGCATCAAAAATATCTTAATTTGTGTTCCGAAGATGAACGAAGGTCTTACGGGTGTGGAACGACATGAGGGTGAGTAATAAATGAAAGAAATTTCATTTTTGGGTGAACTAACCCTTTAAACAAAAACGCACTGACAGCGGACTGACAAATATACTTTGAATATTAAGAATTTGAATACTAAGAATTGTGTGAATTACAGTGAAATGACTGTCAATGAAAAATAGGGATTAAAATATTTAATAAAAATAAATGAAGGTTTGTTCTGATCTTATTCATCAGGTCTCACACACACTGCAGCATCGATCACTAAACGGAAATAGGCAAGTTGTATTATTTCAAAACATAAGTGTGTTACAAGCCTCAGTGCAAGTAGTCCATTCTTTGCCATAAACCTGATGACATCACATGTGAAATTAGGTGCAATACTTACGTTAACAAAACCATATTTCACAGAAGGTCATTTTCCCCCCTTCCTGGTTCTTGAGCCATGTTTAGGGTATATGTCAAAGTGCCTAAAAGCAGAAAAGGAGAGAGAGAGAGAGAGAGAGAGAAGTGAATATTGTGCATTCATTCACCATAGCATTTTTGTGAACACAAGGACTCACAGCTAAGCATATGATCTCAGTAATGTGTCCTGTTACACTTCAGAAAAGATGCATCTTAAAATAATACTTAAAATAATTGACTAAATAAAATCGTTTATTCACTGAATTCTTTGTCATAAACCTGATACACGTGAAAATAAGCACAACACTTACGTAAACAATGGAGCTACATCAGATGATTCAGCCTGAAACGAGAAAAAAAAAAAATGCAAAAAAAACAAAACAGTTTAAAAATCAGGTTGTAAGATACATGCTAAGGTTTGTCTATAACATGAAACATCAGTGTTACTGCGTGAAGCGCTGAGAACAGAGTAACGTTAACCGTTTGCTCATGAGAAACAAAAGTTTAATATTTCAAGATCAAACCATTCGTGACAAAGTAGAAACGCGAACGAAAAGCTCCAGAAAAGACTGACTTACCATATTCTCAGCCGAACAATCATTTATCCGTCTTCTCGACAGGCGCAAACGTTTTGATTAATCAGGCGGAAAATAACATCTCCGTCTTCTCAGCAGCGCCGTCAAGTCCGTCAAACTGACGCTTCAAAAGCTTAAAACTGCACACTATATTCACTCAAATATCGTTTAATGATAACATTAAACCCTGAAGAGTCGACGTGAAACACTAAAAGCGTTGGGAGAGAAGCTAAAATGTATGCCTGGCGTAGAAATTTGAAATGAGTGCGGGAAAAAAAAAAAAAAAAAATCAATCCCATAATGCAATGCCTCTACAGTATTGATACTGTATTACGAGTGAAACGGGCTGAAAACAGAAAACTACTGTATATTTACAGACATTCTTTAAAATATACAGCATGTTACTGTTTTCTGAAAATACAGTATAATACTGTTAGAAACTACCTGTAAATTTACAGTAAAGTTTTACAGTGTATGAAGTATAGCAAGTAAAGGTAAAGTCACAAAGTCTCATGCCATTTAAGATGAAGAGAAGAAAAAAAAAACGCCCAGATCCCAGCAACCTAGAAGGGATTATTTTTTAAAATATTTTTATTTAAATGTTTAATGTAAAAATGACATTTTAAAATGAAAATAGCATCATGATCATTTTTACAGTATGCCTTCATGCATGTGAAGTGCTCCATTTTCGCTGGAGGAAAACAGCTATCATGTGATGAGGGGTGAACTGTGGAAATTTATAAGAGTGGATGGGAAACTGTTTTGTTTTGCTGCTGCATCACATTATGGAGTAACACTTTACAATAAACGTACATGAATAATCATGTACTAATACCTGAATTATGATCATGATTAGTGAAGATATAAACTAATCATGAACCAATGAAGAGCTGTCCTTAACCACGACAGGAGTCATAGGGATTCATACATGAATAACAGCAGCCTTACTACATGTTAGTACATGTTTCATAGTTAATGCATTAATTAACATTTCGGGGTAAACTAAATCAATCAGGCTGCAGCTTTGTGACAAATAATTGGAATGGTACATGATTATTTAGCCATTAATAACACAGATCCGTCTAATCAATTAAATGTATTTTTTGTCGTTTAAATGTATGTGCACTCTTACACCGTGTCTACACCGGAAGCGAGAGGCACGTCTGGCACAACGCGACGCAATGCACTGTTCGCCAGAGGAGAACTGGCCCCCCGACTAAGCCTGGTTTCTCCCAAGGTTTTTTTCTCCATTTTAACACCTGTCTGCCACCTGTTTGCCACCTGATGTCACCTTTTGGAGTTTGGGTTCCTTGCCGCTGTCGCCTTTGGCTTGCTTAGTTGGGGACACCTGACATTTGACTTGACATTTGATATTCAACAGTGCTTTGATCTGCCTGCATTGACACCATTTTCTTTAAGAGCTGCTATGCAGCCAAAATTACATACCAGTTATCACTGTAAAGCTGCTTTGACACAATCTGCATTGTAAAAAGCGCTATATAAATAAAGGTGACTTGACTTGACCTGGCAATGCGTCAAAAGACAATAGAACCCATTATAATCAGTGATATTGTCTACACTGGATGCATGGACATGACACAACAAATTCCCGACAGTAAACGGATTTCCCATTCTATTTCTATTGTAGTCCAAGCGCTTTGCAACGGTCGGTCTGTTGCGGCACGGCGCGATGCAACGTGACAAAAGTCGCGTCTGGTGTAGACACCATGTGTATGTTTATTCATATTTTAGTTAATTTGTAAGTTCATCATTGTGTCATGACTTGACTTTGAGGGGCACATCATTACTAACTCATTATTAACTAACCATACACTAACATTAACTCATGGCTTTGTTAATGCATTATTTTGTCATGACTTTACTTCATAATTAATTCACTGTTAACTACTTACTAAATTCAGCTCATGATTTATCATAAACTTACTATCAAATACACATGTTCTAGTACAACTAGTATTCAGCCCAGTTAAGTGATGTTATGTGGCTTTTCAAAAAGTCAGAGAGTGGAGGTACAGTATCATCACAGCCTACATTTGGATGGAGAGTGAACTGTACTGATACCCAGCAAACGTTCCCCTGACCTGAATGTTTCCTGTTTTGGTTATTTTTTTTATTTTTTTTTATTTGCTCAGAACTGTTAAACAAATGTTCTTTGTAGGTTTTAAATTGTTATTTAGCTGTGTATAAGTCACAGCAGGTTGAGGTTGATGGGAAGAGAACAACACAAAACAGATTAAGACCTTTTAAGATCAATTTTTAGTGGATTAGTATTTTCTACGTTTGATAAGGATGATCAGTGAAAATAATGACAAACTAATCCTGTGCCATTCAGTAATGTATATGACAAAGCTTCAGATGTCAATAGTTTAAATTATGACAATAATAAATTGTTTACATTTATTTCAAAGTCAACATATTTTTTATTCCTTCTTATGGAGCCTGACTGATTTAGTTTACCCCTAACTGTTAATTAATCCATTAACTACAGTTGTGGTCAGAATTATTGGCACCCTTGATAAATATTATCAAAGATGACTGTAAAAATAAATCTGCATGGTTTATCCTTTTGATCTTGAATTCCTAAAATTAGCAAAAATCTAACCTTTCATTGAAGGAAAAGAATTGAAAGTGGGGGGGAAATCACATTATAAAATAAATGTTTTTCTCCAAAACACGTTGGCCACAATTATTGGCACCCTTTTATTCAATACTTTTTGCAACCTCCTTTTGCCAAGATAACAGCTCTGAGTCTTCACCTATAATGCCTGATGAGTTTGGAGAACACCTGACAAGAGATCAGAGACCGTTCCTTCTTGCAGAATCTTTACAGATCCTTCAGATGCCCAGCTCCATGTTGGTGCTTCTTCTCTTCAGTTCACTCAAATCATTTTCTTTAGGGTTCAGGTCAGGGGACTGGGATGGTCATGGCAAAAGCTTCATTTTGTGCTCAGTGACACATTTTTGTGTTGGTTTTGATGTTTGTTTTGGATCATTGTCCTGATGGAAGATCAAACCACGGCCCATTATTGGATTTCTAGCAGAAGCGGTTAGGTTTTGATTTTTTATCTGTTGGTATTTGATAGAATCCATGATACCATGTATCTGAACAAGATGTCCAGGACCTCCAGCAGAAAAATAGGCCCACATCATTAAAGATCCAGCAGTATATTTAACCGTGGGCATGGGGTACTTTTTATCCATGTGTGCACCAAACCCATCTGGTGGGTTTGATGCCAAAAAGCTCTTTTTTTAGATTCATCTGACCATAGAAGCTGGTCCCGTTTGAAGTTCCAGTCTTGTCTGACAACTGAATATGCTGGAGATTGTTTCTGGATGAGAGCAGAGGATTTTTCTTGAAACCCTCCTGAACAACTTGTGGGGATGTAGGTGCTGTTTGATAATTTTTTTAGGCTTTCTGAGACTCAAGACTCAACTAATCTCTGCAATTCTCCAGTTGTGATCCTTGGAGAGTCTTTGGCCACTCAAACTGTCCTCCTCACTGCGCATTAGGACGATTTAGACACACGTCCTCTTCCAGGCAGATTTGTAACATCTTTAGTTGATTGGAACTTCTTAATTATTGCCCTGATAGTGGAAATGGGAATTTTCAATGCTTTAGCTATTTTCTTACAGCCACTTTCTATTTTGTGAAGCTCAACAATCTTTTGCTGCACATCAGAACTATATTCTTTGGTTTTACTCATTGTGATGAATGATTAAGGGAATTTGGCCTTTGTGTTTCCTCGTGTTTATATTCCTGTGAAACAGGAAGTCATGGCTGGACAATTTCATGTTCATGATCACCTTGGTATGCTAAATAATGTAAATATGAATGGGAATATACTTCAGAGATATTTTACTCATTAAAAATTCTAGGGGTGCCAATAATTGTGGCCAACGTGTTTTGGAGAAAAACATTTATTTCATAATGTGATTTTCCCCCCACTTTCAATTCTTTTCCTTCAATGAAAGGTTAGATTTTTGCTAATTTTATGAATTAAAGATCAAAAGGATAAACAATGCAGATTTATTTTTATAGTCATCTTTGATCATATTTACCAATGGTGCCAATAATTCTGACCACAACTGTATCAAACATGTAGTTAAGGCTGCTGTTATTCATTTATGAATCCATATGACTACTGTTGTAGTTAAGGATAGCTCTTCATTGGTTCATGATTAGCTCATACAGTACATGATTATTCATGTACGTTTATTGTAAAGTGTTACCTATATGTTAACTACATTTATGACAAAGAATTGCACAGATGTAGGTGTCATGATAATCTATCAGTAAATACACACACCTTGTCCTCTGCTGCTGACGTTAGTGATGTGCTGCAATAGGCTTGGACTGAAGGTGACAATACAAAAAAGGACACTGACTGTGAGTTAGATTTATCTGTTTGAACCCATAAATACCTCAGCTCAGAGTCTGTGTGTGTACAAAACTTCTTGACAATACAGCTAAGGACAGAAGGTTTGTGACTTCCTCACACAGATAAGGAATGTTTAGAAGGTTTGGGAAGCACATACTGTAGGTTCCTCAGTGCTTTAGAAGGCTGGGAAAGAATAGCTTTTCTCACACCTGGACTCAATGATTGCAGTTCTTTGTTGATGAATACCTGGACAGCTTTAACACTGTTAATTTGACATCTTGATCTTCAGCAGACACTGGCCTAAACCTGACCTAGCAAATATTCTAGGTATTCAGTGTTTGAAGAGTTGTTTGTTTCTTTTACCTGTCAACCCGTAGGAAAGAAAAATCTCTAAAGAGATTAAATCCCTTGTGAAAAAGAAGTGTGCTTACTTGTACTGAAGCGCACTTGTAGCGTACTTCAAATCTTAAAAGTATATTTGTAAAAAACTGAATTTGCAGATAATATAATTTTAATTAAATAAAAGACCAATTAAGTGTAGGCCTACTTAAAGAGACACTTTCAGTACACTTAAAAAAGTAATGAGGTAATGATGTCGAATTAAAAGTTTTACTTTAAAGTACATTTTAAATTAAATTAAAGTACATTTTAAATTAAATAAAGTATTTTGTCTTGCATTAAACAAGAACACTTACTTTGATGTAACATTCTATAAAGCACATGTAAAGTACTTCATTTTTAATTTGAACTGAAGTGTGTTATTCAGTATCACAATTAATACATTTTAAATGTACTAAATTCATGTTTTACACAAGTATAAACATGAGGAAACACAAAGGCCAAATTCCCTTAATCATTCATCACAATGAGAAAAACCAAATAATATAGTTCTGATATGCAGCAAAAGGTTGTTGAGCTTTACAAAATAGAAAGTAGCTGTAAGAAAATAGCTAAAGCATTGAAAATCCCCATTTCCACTATCAGAGTGTCACGGTTCTGTTCAGTTAGTTTCTTTTTCATGGACTTTTAGTTTGTTACCTTCAGTCACTAGTGCTTCCTTTGTCTAGTTTCCTGCCACAATCTGTCACCATGGACACTAATCCCAATCATCACAGCTGTTCGTCATATGAGTTAATTATCTGTGTATTTAAGTTCCCTGGTTTCTGTTCATTGTTGTCGGATCTCGTCTTTGTTTGGATGTGTGTTACGTTCCTCTCTTCCTGTGGACTTATTGCATTCCTTGCATTCTTCATCTACGTGTTTGCGTAAGTTTTACCAGCACAATCCCTGACAGAAGACCTGACCTAGAATAGATACGTTACCTCAACAGTTTTGTGTCATTTTTGTTTCCTTTTGTTACCCCCCCGAGTTCGTTGAGTGGGTGCTGGTGAACAACATGTCATCGTTCACCATCTGCTCCGCCGAGGATGAACTCACCAGCCCCGCTCCGACTCCAGCGCCGCCAGAAACCAGTCTACCACCACCGGCGAGTGAACCGACGGAGATGTTACATGAGCCCACCGCAGACTGAGGAGGTATGCCCGCTGCGATGGATAAGCCAGGGCCGAGGACAAGGTCGGATGGTAACATCGCCGTGGAGCCCATTCCATCGCAAGGTTCTGACCAGGTGCGTGAGTCGGCTACATCCATCATCGATGAGGGAGTGCTCATGGAGCTTGAGGGCTGGGAAGAAAGCCCCGCCCACAACTCCACCGCAGTGGATAAGACTTGCTTCATCTCTGGAAAATAGGATTTGAATAGGAATATTTGAGGAAAATATAGGATATAGGAGGATTTGAAGGACATTTTTGATGAGGATCTTATTGATTTTTGTGGTGAGGTTTTTTTCTAGTTCCCCTGTCTCTCCAGCGTCTTCTGATTCTCCAGCGTTCCAAGGATCTCCAGAATTCCCTCCCTGCCTTCCTCTCCCACCACCTCAGTCAGCCAGCTTCTCAGCCCCATCACCGCTGATGTCCTTCAGCCCCTCATCATCTCCTACATGCCATGTAGGGCCTCCTAGTGTCTTCAGGCCATCACCTCCATTCTGCACTGAGGATCCCCTGTCTCCGCCTCCGGCCTCTGTGCCCCCTGCTCCGTCTCGGCCCAGAGACGCGTCGGATCCGCCTTGGCTCCACCCTCCCTCGGCTCCACCGGAATCCAACGGTCATACGGCTTCTCCGGGCTCCCTCGTCTCTCCGGCTCCGCCTTGGTCAGCCGTCGACCTGCCTGCACCTTCGGCTCCGTCTGGCTCCGCCTTCCCCCCAGCTCTGCCTCCGTCCTCGGTCCTACCGGCTCAGCCTCTGCCCTCTTGTCTTCCGCCTCCACCTCAGACGCTCGTCACCATGGTTCCTCCTCGGTCTCCTGGACCATCGACTACGCGTGGGCTCATCGGCTTCTTCTGGGTCTCCATCCTCGGCTGCATCGCCGTTGGTCGTCCCCAGGGTGTCGTCATCCATCATGTCGACACCACCCAGGCTCCTCCCATCTTCGACTCCGCCCTGGGGCCTCGTCCTGGCTGGTCTCTGGACCACCACCTGGCTCCTCCTGCTCCAGGCTCCTCCCTGGCCTTCTACACCACCTGCACCACCCTGGACTTTTATGTTCCGCCCCCTCCCGGTTGGCCGTCCACCTCCAGAACCACCACCTGCATCATCTGCCAATCTGCCTGCATCTGCCATCCAGCCACCTCCCCTTCTCTCCAGCCCTTCGCCACATCCTCGTCCTCCTCCCAAACCTCCACCATCTCTCCATCTGTCATCATCCTTCCACGGCGCGAGGACACGCCTTGCCGGAGGGGGCGTAATGTCACGGTTCTGTTCAGTTAGTTTCTTTTTCATGGACTTTTAGTTTGTTACCTTCAGTCACTAGTGCTTCCTTTGTCTAGTTTCCCGCCACAATCTGTCACCATGGACACTAATCCCAATCATCACAGCTGTTCGTCATATGAGTTAATTATCTGTGTATTTAAGTTCCCTGGTTTCTGTTCATTGTTGTCGGGTCTTGTCTTTGTTTGGATGTTTGTTACATTCCTCTCTTCCTGTGGATTTATTAAAGACTGCCTTGCATTCTTCATCTACGTGTTTGCGTGAGTTTTACCAGCACAATCCCTGACACAGGGCAATAATTAAGAAGTTCCAATCAACCAAAGATGTTACAAATCTTTCTGGAAGAGGATGTGTGTTTAAATCATCCTAATGTGCGGTGAGGAGGAAAGTTTGAGTGGCCCAAGACTCTCCAAGGATCACAGCTGGAGAATTGCAGAGATTAGTTGAGTCTTGAGTCTCAGAAAGTTGAAAAAAAAAAAAAAAAAAAATTCTCAAACAACACCTACATCCCCACAAGTTGTTCAGGAGGGTTTTAAGAAAAATCCTCTGCTCTCATCCAGAAACAATCTCCAGCATATTCAGCTGTCAGACAAGACTGGAACTTCAAACAGGACCAGCTTCTATGGTCAGATGAAACTAAAAAAAGAGCTTTTTGGCAGCAAACCCACCAGATGGGTTTGTTGCAAACAGGGATAAAAAGTACCCCATGCCCAATGTTAAATATACTGCTGGATCTTTAATGGTGTGGGCCTATTTTTCTGCTGGAGGTCCTGGACATCTTGTCCAGATACATGGTATCTTGGATTCTATCAAATACCAACAGAGAAAAAAACAAACAAACAAAAAAAAACCTTACTGCTTCTGCTAGAAATCCAATAATGGGCCGTGGTTGGATCTTCCATCAGGACAATGATCCAAAACAAACATCAAAACCAACACAAAAATGTGTCACTGAGCACAAAATGAAGCTTCTGCCATGGTCGTCCCAGTTCCCTGACCTGAACCATATAGAAAATGAGTGGAGTGAACTGAAGAGAAGAAGCACCAACACGGAGCTGGGAATCTGAAGGATCTGGAGAGATTCTGCATGAAGGAATGGTCTCTGATCTCTTGTCAGGTGTTCTCCAAACTCATCAGGCATTATAGGAGAAAACTCAGAGCTGTTATCTTGGCAAAAGGAGGTTGCAAAAAGTATTGAATAAAACGGTGCCAATAATTGTGGCCAACGTGTTTTGAAGAAAAACATTTATTTCATAATGTGATTTTCCCCCCACTTTCAATTCTTTTTGTTTAATGAAAGATTAGATTTTTGCTAATTTTATGAATTAAAGATCAAAAGGATAAACAATGCAGATTTATTTTTACAGCCATCTTTGATCATATTTACCAAGGGTGCCAATAATTCTGAGCACAACTGTATAAACGCAATAGAAATAATTAAGAAATTACATTTAAAGATGCACTTATGTCCTACTTAATTTCGAGTGCATTTAACTGCATTTAATAAATGTTTAAACTATAATACATTTTCTTTTAATTGCAATTAACATGCAATTAAGTGTTAAAATTACATTTAGTTTGCAGACCTTAGAAATCGCTTGTGTGTTTCTGAGGGTGATCAGAATTTTAAAGTCTAAAACGGGACATCCAAACAGGGGTGCAAATAAATTATATACCAAAGCACAATGAAATATTTAATACAAAATATTTTGTATAGCAATATACTAGATATTTTCAGGTGATGAACAAAGAAAAGAATACGATTATTTCAGGCCGTCATTGAAAACGTCGACAGATCAGCTTGCAGTTATGACTAAGAAATAGAGTTTTTAAAAGACAAAAAGACACCAAAACCATTAATTAAAGGATGTCAAATGCATTTAAGTTAAAGTCAGTGAGACTAACAGCTGAATTCAGGACATATTTACAGTTTTTCGGGACACCTGGACACACCTAGTGTGAAGGGTAAAGCGGGACATGTTGACACCCTATTCTGAAGAGCACAGAATTCAGGATGTCAATAATTCTAGAATGTCAATAATGTCTCAAACTGTGCTCACATTTGTCAAAATGCCAAGTCTGCAGTCAAAAGTCAGAGATCTCAATAGTAACCACCACATTATCTGAGCTGCTATCCAGATTCATGTTATAGCTCTGTGCTTTTAATTAAAAAAAAAAAAAAAATTCTTAATTTAGTTTAATTCAGCTTAACTTTGTCATAGAAAAAAAAAATCTGTGACAAAGTTTAGCTGAATTAAACTGAGAACTAAATTAAATCAGGGGAAAATTTCAATTAAATCCTCTGAGCAATGAAAGAGCAACTATAGATTTCCTCTTGGAATGCATTTTCTAATTAGATGCTTTTCTTTTAAAGGTAGAAAATGTTGAAGAAACAGTCAGACAAACCAGAAAGGCAACCAGAGATCATGTGCCAAAATCTCCGTCACATAAACGGGAAGGGTTTAGCATTTGAGTAGATCTCATATCACTGTAATGCAGAGGGAGACTAAACCTCAAAAGATTGAATTAAACATGAATACTCTTGTTGTAATCAGACTGTTGTCAGCATGTATGTACAGGTATGTATGATGTTTCTCTTATATCAGAGCTTGTAGTGAGAAATTATTCTTTGAGATCCATAAGAAGGCTGAGATCATGTTTACTGTCATGATCATTTCTCATTTAAGCTATTGTGGTTTAGATGAAATTATATTGGATTGTTAATCAGTTGTCTATGCTTTGTTTCACACACAAACAGTATACTACCCTGTGTAAACTAAGCATCTGGACTTAATTACCTTCCTAACCCACACACACACTCACATACATACATCTCACCCGCTACTGAAACTTCAGCGATGACGTGCATGCAAGCTCAACACAATGTCTCTCTTTATTTAACACACAGGCCTTTCTCACTGTTCAAACTCACTCCAGAGCCCGTCCACCGATTATGTCTCCTGTTCATAGAGCAGCTGTGTGTGTACATCCATCCATCAACATGTGTACCAACACAAACGTGCTGGTCAACACAATTGTTTGTGCAGACCCATGGACAGCTGAGGCCTTGAGCTTTGTCATTAGTAAGTTGTATGATAAAAGCTACATCCGCTGTCTAGAAAAAGGCATTTAATTATGCTTTTGGCCACATTTCTTCTATCTCAAAATCTTGCATGATTGCTGATACAAATCCAACAGACATCCTGTAGCACAAACAGTAAAGAGTAAAATAAAGGGACTGATGTATCTATCATGTTTAGTGTTGTGGATTTGAACATAATAGCAACAGTCTAGCAAAACCCTTGCAGAGTGGCTCTGACTTTTGCACAGGTAAGCATTAAGGCACCTTTAACTGCACTGCGGAATTCTGCAGACGAAAAAGGCAGGAGCGGATGTGAAGCGTTTGTGAAACACACCTTCCAAACAATGAATGCATTCTTCTTCATAATAGTGCCGTTTTACAGAAGTGATTGAGAAGACAACACCTCTTTCATTGTGGATGTTTAGTGTAGCTTTGATGAAGCACTGACCACAAAAAGGTCACTGCCAAATCAAACAACTTCTACTGGTCAGTGCTGTGAATTAAAGTTTCAAAGTTCACCAAACTTGAACCTGATGAGAAGTTCAGGTAGGTAGCATTTCACCGGAAAAAATACAGGGAAAAATCATATGAATTCCCATTGAGATTATGGTGATTTTGACTGTAATATTTTGCCAAACGAAGGTAAATTTGACCACGCTTTTTCTCTCGTTTTCTTCAAAAGATGTCCAAATCTAATTTTACTTATTCAAACATACATATATTGAAGGCTTAGTACTCCAGTCTTAATTGAAATAGTTTCAACAGTCTAATAATAAAAAAAAAAAAAAAAATAATAAAAAATAAAAAAATAATCCCTGCTAAGAGTCAGTCTTGGTTTGTAATTGATCTTAAAATGAATTGATACAATGATGACTTCTAGAGGAGTGAGGAAAACCCCATACTAAGTACAACTTCAGTTGAGAGTTCTGTTGTAAATTTTCAGTCAGTGGACTAACCTGGATACCCATCACCTAAACCACCCATACCATACCACCTCCAATATACCAGTCCCTAAGCCCTCCCAGAACAGACCTATAACACAATGTTCAGGTGCCTGAGAAACAGAAAAGATCAGACTGTGAAATCCCATCCTCCCTCAAGCACTGGGATCACAGACGGTCTCTGGAACTCTGCACTGATTTAGAGTGCTTTAAAAGCTCATTCATTGTTCCAGCCCATGATAATGAACTTAAATGACCTTACTCCACATTAGCAGACGCTCACTGTTTAGTGAGTTAGGATAAAACTGAATTACATTCAATAAACAGATAAGATTATGTGGGCTAATATGATTTTTCATTGATTTCATCATTATGCCACATGACTGTTTTTTAACCAGTGTCCAAGCAAAAACCATCTGCTGTACCAAAATTCTATAAAACAAGACTTATATTATATCTAAAATGAAACATATTTTCCTAAAAGGTATCAGGGGAGTTGGATTCTCTTTTCAAATTCTCTTGTCAAGAAAAGCACATTTTCATGTACAGTAAATCCATTCCAGCAAAATGTCAATGTGCATTCCACCGTAAGACATTCTTTAATAAATCACATTAATATCGACAGTAGGCTCTGAAAGTATTCCAGATCAAGGTCTTCCTTTGATTTCTCTTCTTTTCTGGTCTCTATGAATAGCACATTGTCTCAGTGTTCTGGCAATGACAAACACATCTGTCAACACCTTGTCATCTTTTTTCCTTTTTTTTTTTTTTTTTTTACAAAAAAAGAGCCTTGTTTAGCTTCTTTCTGTCTACTTGAAAAGCCGTAAGCTGCTCAGATAATTATCTGGGAAATTTATGAGGGCAGATTGGAAAAACAGAGCCTTCAGGAAAAGAGAGTTAAGCTTTCAAAGCTTCCCCAAAGACTCAGACTGCAACTCCCATGATGCACCAGTGTCGGAGGTGACAGGGAAGCAAATTCTCAGACAGCTGGTTCTGTATTTTAATACGTGATGTGTTTGTTCTACCAGGATCAGACATCATTTACATGCTTCCATACTAAAGCAACAGATTTTGATCTACACATCACCAAATTTGTCATATAATGTTACTACAGAATGGTGCCATGAACTTATTGCAGGGACAATCCCCCAAGAGTAAACTGGGGGTTAAGTGTCTTACTCAATGGAGATATTTCATGGCATGTTCCTTTCTGGAATCAAACCAGCAACCTTCTGGTTACAAGTCCTGAGCTTTAGTCACCCTGTTAAATAACATTAATTATTATTACTGAGAAAATAAAGTGCTTACTAAGCAAGGCAATTGTACATATTGAGCAACTGTAAACCAATACCAAGACAAGAGGCTGGAGCTTGACCATGAGATGAAAGGTAGATATCAGGTTTAGTATGTTGAAAGGCAAGCAAAGATTCTTTCTGTAACAGAGACGAAATCAGGAATGTTATGTACAATTGAATGTCATCAGCATAACAGTGGTCAGAGAAGTCGCCAGTCTGGAGATCAGCTTGGTTTGGTTTGGCAGTGTTGAAAACTGCAGACAGTTCCATAAGAATTAGTGTGAACTTAAAAGAAGATTCCACACAAAAATTTCTGTCATCATTTACTCATTCTCATCTCGTTCCAAACTCATGAATATTTGAGGAATTATACTGGTTGTTCTGTACTTGTACATGCCATTACAATAAATGGAGAATTGAGGCTTTCAACAACCAGAAAGTAAAAATGTCATGTATTTACTAGAAAAAACAAATACGATGACGGATTATCTTTGATTGATGAATATTTATTTGCTGATTAACTAAAAGAATTACCAATAAAGAACTCGGGTACCATTCACATGAAGGACTCTCTTATTCTGCGCCCCTTTTTTATATTGTGTTCTCACAGCCAATCACAAACAAGTTCAAAAGTCAACTCAAACAAGTTAACAGTATTATTCAATTATACCATAGTTACAACAAAGCTTAGACAATAATGTTAATACACAACAAAAAACATTATAAATGTATCATAAAAGTAGTGAATATGACTTGTGTGCTATATTCCAAGTCTACTGAAGTCATATGATAGCTTTGTGTGACCCATATTTAAGCTATTCACTGAAAATATTTCCTTCCAATGAGCTGCTGCAACTGAATTATTGAGATCAGATCAGTCTGATTCATTACAAATTCAATTTCATCAACTTATTAATTAAATACATCAGACGATGTATTGGACTTTGCTAGCAAGGAGTGCACCAATGAGATCTTACTAAGCTACAATATATATGGCTTCAGAAAACTTATAAAAGAACATGAGTCATGTGACCAATGTTTACGGTGCTTTTGCTTTTTTTCTGAAGTTAACCACAGAAAAGAGTCATATGTGTTTGGAACAAGATTAGGGTGAGTAAATAATAACTGACTTTTGGCTGAACTACATGTAAAAGATGATGCTTTGGCTGACATCATAAATGCTTGCTTATAAGTGGAGAAGGGACTGAGTTTGAAGACTGATTGATCTGCTGTAAGTAGTTTTGGATGATGTGTGATGGGTCTTCAGAGAGGGGTGTTGCACAGTTTTGAGACTGGACTTTTTGCAGGATAGTGTTGATGAATAGAAAGAGTTTAGGGGGAGGTGGTTATATAAGAAAGAAGATTAGAAGAGGATGACTTTTATGCAGAGGAATGAAGAGTCTCCTGAAATCTATGAAAACAGTCAGGTCAGAGCTGGGTTTGTCTTAATTTCCCCTCAATGGAAGGGTTTCAGAGGGAGCTCATATGGCTTGCATACAGGCATGAGCTCTTCCTGGAGTGCCAGGGCAGCAGAGACAGGAAGTCAGAGTAAAGACTGTGAGTGCATAAAAATGGTGAATGCATAAAGCAGCAGCTGCAGTTGGCAGACATAAGCCTGAGCTCCAGTAATGTGGGCTGGCAATCAAATCCACTAAAACACAATTATATACCATCGCAGGAAATATGGTTCACCCCAAAATTCTGTCATCATTTGTGCACCCTGATGTTGTTCCAAACCTGTATCAGCAGAGCATTAGCAGAATGTTCATGCTGCTCTTTCCCATTCAATGAAAGTTAATGTTTGCCAGAGCAGGTGATTCAAGCACCTACCTAAGTCAAGTCAAGTCAAGTCAGGTCACCTTTATTTATATAGCACTTTTTACAATGCAGATTGTGTCATCAAGAGAAATCATAATCTCACTTTATATTCTTATATTAAGGGTTCAGTGTATATGTACTATGAAAACATACTGTATACAGCATTTCTTGAAACTAAGCTGCAAAATGCACAAAACTGAAATCCTAGGATGTACACATCAACAGTCCCTATTCAGTGTTCAGCAACTTGGCTTGTGAGTCCATGGTTTAAGTACTGTCTGCTACTCATTTCACATGCGAAGGGGGCATTTAAATAGAATTCCTAAAGTTATGTTGTGTTTTGGATGCTGGGGTGCTGGTGTTCCAACAAGACTACTGCTGCGCCACAGCTCCCACAACACAGTCCTCTTGATTTAAACCCAATTATTACATGTAAAGTAAAGAACACTGGTAATTCTTTAGGTTTCATTCATTTAACATTAGTTAACTACATTAGTTAACATGACCTAAACATTGATGTTATTGTTAACAAAAGCTACAACTATTAAAAGTTGTTTTCAGTCATTTAAATAAAGCTAATAAAATATGAATATTAGATGAAAAACTTAAACTTAAAAAAAAAATGTTGCCTTGGCATCTACAGTAGCTCATATTTAAACAACTATTGCTTTGTGTTGTTGGCCAGATAAATGAAAGAGAAAAGAAAAATGGACACAAGATCATTTTTCAGTCCACCAAAACAGCACACATATATCCTTACATTTTTAAACAAATTTGTCTCCTTCAAAAATTGCGCTTGAGAAATTTTATGTTTATTGCCCCTCACAACTGTTAAATGAAATCTATGCCCATGCATGCTAACATTATACCACTGCAAAGGTATTTCAAACGTGCTTTTACCCCTAAGCAAAGAATGAAAAAGAAGCCCTACAGCAACCAGAGGTGTAGCTATATATCGCCAGCCAAACTGGCACGGGGGTTATTTTCCAAACCATTTACCCTCTAAAAGTTTTTTTTTACTAAATATATAAAAATCGACAGCCACTGAAATAGTCACTAATTGTAGACTCACATATTTTAATATAAAGTAGCTGTCAAACTAAGTTAATCACGTCTCAAAAAACAAAATCAAAGGCATTGTGCTTTTATTCTTCACACAATAGTAAAACAGCATGCTTTCAGACCACTAGTCCAGGCTCCAGCCCCTATCTTACACACATGTAGTCCAACACACATTGGTCACTTTACCTTATTCTGGGATTGCTTCCAGTAACCCACTAACATAAATAGGGTGCCACTATTTTGTTAAGACTTGTAAATTTTTTGTGCCTGGTTTTTCTCTTTCCTCACTGCATGAAGTACCATTTTTTATTACTGTGGCTAGAAATGAGTATGATCCATGCCTGACGTTACCAAAACCACAACGAAACCCCAAAACGTATTGAAATTAAGACTTCGATCAAAAATTAAAAATGATTGCAAAGTTACACTAAACACAAGGTTTTTGCCACTCTTATCATTCATCAAAGCAAAAGCAAATACCTGAAGGTTTGCTTACCAACAGTGCTAGTCATAAGTTTCCATCCAAGTTGCAAATGTATTTTCAAAATTCAAATAACACAAAAACAGTTAGTGTTAGTTTTCTGTTGTTGTCGTGATTACTACAGGTCAGTCATGTTTGTCTTATGTAGATTACTTTGTACCGCACACTCTTTTAAACCAGTTTCATTTGAACAGTGCTCATTTCACAACAGTTCAAGCCCTCATAACATTCTACATCACACAGTCTAATAACCCCATCAAACACCCCCTGCTGCCAACAGCAATGGCCAATTAGCCTCTCCCTCAATAGGTGACAGAACCAATATCATCAAAGAGTGTTTTCACATCTGTACTGAGGTTGAAGAGATGCACCTGTGTACACTCACACACAGATCCAAACCAAATCATGTGCTTATAACACCTGAAAACCTTGCTTTAAACAAAACCTGCTCAGTATGTTTAGGCTTCTGCATGAGATATATATTTTTTTTTTCTTCCAAAATTGCAATTACAGTGCTCAGCGTAAATGAGTACACCCCCTTTGAAAAGTAACATTTTAAACAATCTCAATGAACACAAAAACAATTGCCAAAATGTTGACAAGACTAAGTTTAATATAACATCTGTTTAACTTATAACATGAAAGTAAGGTTAATAATATAACTTAGATTACACATTTCTCAGTTTTACTCAAATTAGGGTGATGCAAAACAGTTTTGAATGCCATACAGTTTTGAAGCCATCAGTTCCAAAAACATTTATCTTGGTCTCATCACTCCAGAGTGTAGAGTCCCAGTAGTCTTCATCTTTGTCAGCATGGGCCCTGGCAAACTCTAGGCGTGCTTTTTTGTGCCTGGGCTTTAGGAGAGGCTTCTTTCATAGACGGCACCCATGCATGCCATTCCTCTGCAGTGTACGCCGAATTGTGTCACAGGAAATAGTCACCCCAGTTTGGCTTTCTACTTCTTTAGATAACTGCAGTGAACTTGCATGCCGATTTTCTTCAACCCTTCTCATCAGAAGATACTCCTGTCGAGGTGTTAACTTCCGTGGATGACCTGGACGTCTCTGTGAGATGGTTGCAGTTCCATCTTTTTAAAATTTTTGTACCACTTTTGCTACAGTATTCTGACTGATAAGTAAAGCTTTGCTGATTTTCTTGTAGCCTTCACCTTTCTGGTGTAAAGAAATTATTTTCTTTCTCAGGTCTTGTGACATTTCTCTTCCATGTGGTGCCATTGCTGATAGCATTAAATGGGAAGGGGTTTTAACACCCTTTTATAGTCAACTGTCTGCTGGACACCTGTGTAATGAATAATTAGACTCACCTGTTGTTGAATTCTTGTTAAATTAGACATTTGTAGTCTAAAATTTAGCTTTGCTCCAGAGACTTTCAGTGGGGTGTACTCATTTTTGCATCACCCTAATTTGAGTAAAACTGAAAATTATTATTATATTATTAACCTTACTTTCATGTTATAAGTTAAACAGCTATAAAACTTAGTCTTGTCAACATTTTGGAAATTGTTTTTGTGTTCATTGAGATATTGTTTAAAATGTTACTTTTCAAAGGGGGTGTACTCATTTACAGTGAGCACTGTAGCATTTTCTTGTATGTCTATTTTAAAGTCTTAAAAGTGTATTTTTTTATTAAAATACTGCAGAATGTTGTGTTAATGGAATGTTTTCACTTTTAAAAGCTGACATTTACCCAAAACAGGAACCAAAAATAAGACATCTTCTCTAAAATCACCAATTTTACTATAGCTTTACAATAATAGTCTATGTAGTCTACACAAATGACAAAGTAAATCTATAATCTACTTATTAATCACACTATAATATGTCTATAATAAGAGAAATGTAATATTTAAATTTAAGAAAATTAAGATGAGTTTTAAGGGATAAAGTTGACTACAGGGGGACTGTAGTCAATAATTTCATCCTTTAAAACTCATCTTTAATCACCAAAATGACATTTAAAAAATTTTGTGAAAAAAAAAAAAAATGAATTCATGCCTTACCATAGCTTGAATGTAACTCTACACCCATGCTTCACTTAGTATACATGGATACTAATGATTCAGAAGAAGTGGAAGAGTGAATTATACAGGCTCGTCTACATAGTCGATGTATCAGAAAGGTAATGCATTTTATGTATCACTCTCTACAACGTAATCTTTACACTATGAATTAAATATAAATTATCATTATTAAAGTTACTAAGTCAAGAGCAGTGAATCATTCTCTCTTTTTCTTTTGTAGTTTGATTATCATTAAGGACACAGACAGCAGCAAGTTCATTAGGCTGCTGTCACTTTAAGATCTAATGCACAGATCGAATATACTGACATGCTGCGTCCCAATTCAGAGGCTGCATCCTTCTAAGGTCACAATGACAGGCCGATTGTGTCACCGCAGCGTGACGAAGGCTGTCCCAATTCAAAGGCTCCTCCAAATGCGTCCTTCGTTCCCCTTGCCTATCCCAGAATTCTCTTTATTATATGCAGAAATGGATCATGTTGGACATATTTAGACAGTGTGTAAACCCTGTTTTGTTTTCAGGCAGTTTAATATAACTTTCAAAAAAGTCTAATAGTTGACTAACCGTTAGTCGACTAGAAGAGGCTTGGTCAGCCAAGATTTTGGACCATGTTGAACATATTTAGACAGTTTGTGAACCCTGTTTTGTTTTCAGACAGTTTAATATAACTTTCAAAAAAGTCTAATAGTTGACTAACCGTCAGTCGACTAGAAGAGGCTTGGTCCACCAAGATTTTATTAGTCGGTTAGTCGTAGAAAAAAATAACTCCACAAGAAGTGGTGAAGCCACGCAGTCCGTGAGGGAGAGATCATTAACGGCAGGAAATCCAAACATTTGCCTATCATTCATCAACCTCAAATATGGCTTATCACTTGCAACATGTAAGTATTAGCAACTCATCAAGTCTGCTCACTCTAATGTTAGCCTAGTCCTAGATAAATGTGTGCTATTATTAGGTGCATATCCATGCTTGTGTAGAGAGCACGCTTACTGCATGACATGTAGGCACCGGTGCGATCACTTGCATTTAACTTAAAATACTCATAGTCATTTTGGTCATACAGATAAGAGTAATGCAAACTGTAAAGGGTCCACTTTTACTTCTGTAAACTCACAATAACAGCAAAATGTTGTGCTTTTGTAAAATAATGAAAACAAGAAGGATGCGCTTTCTGCCGTCTCGGTTTCAGTGAACTTGAGCATGTAACAAACATGAACTGAAACTCAGCATATACTTGCCTCACAAGTACGAGAAATATATCTATAGAAAGCTTGGAATGTCTACTTTTAAACGAACCATTCAAATGGAAAATAAATATTCTTAGATTATGTAATCCGTATGAAACAGGCATATAGACATCCACTACTGCGGAGATGACGAGTCAGCATCGTTGACTTAATCACTGCAGCCAAAAACACAGAAAAAAAATTGTCACTGAATTATTGAAATGTTTAAACAGTCTTCTTCTGTTTTTTTTACAACACACTCATAATCATTACGTTTGCTGATGCGCTGTGGCAAACTTTATGTGCGCTTATAAACTACAAGCACACATATTACATATATTACATATAAACTGTCGACTAATTAGTTGACTAATGGCTTAAATTAATGACTACTAGTCGACTAGAAAAAACTTTAATCATGGGCAGCCCTAAAAAAGTCTAGTACAAACATTGCAGTCACTCATCAACGGCAGCTGTCACAGTTGCTGATAAGAGCAGTCCTCCGTAGGCTGGACCATCCCATTTAACAAAGCTCAGTCCGACCTTTGGGGCCTTTGAAGGCATGGCCTTTGAAGTCCGAGTCCTGCAGCCTCTGAATTGGGACACAGCTATTGTGATACATCCAATTTTCTCCCAACTGTTTACATTCACTTAATGATGCTTCTTATCAATGAATGTTATTATGAAACCATTGTTTCCTGTAATATAGGCTTCCATGGTGCAACTAATTGGTGAATGCACACTGAGAAATACGTCAGACCCTGAGCACACACAGAAATGAGCCCAATGCAAAGCAGAAATGAGAGACAACACAATACAGCTCCTGTTGTTAAAGACTCCGCTCCCTCCCCCCAACATCTGCAGAATCATTAACAGATGTCTGAACCCTCTGAACACACACACACATATACCCGCGCACATACAAAATTCTGAATGGTGCACACACAGTTGGGCACAGTTATGCCCAAAAAATCCATATACCCCTGCAGAATCTGTAAAAGCGTTTGATTATCTTAAGTCTCACTGTTGTTTGTTGCCTCCTTGCATCAATGATGTTTGTGTCTCTCAAACATTTTGCACTCTTAATATAATGACATCGTTATGCATGTTAGTAAATGGGTTATTTATACAAGTTATTATGATAATGTTCAAAAAA
>CM077446.1:28361867-28494367 GCA_039654765.1 Mylopharyngodon piceus
ATAAGAAAAGACACCAGAATTGGGCATATTTTGTAATTTTACTTCTATTTCCATGCAGAATGCATATGTGGGGTATTTCCCCACTGACAGTGACATACATTTAGTGCATCTTTAGGCAGGCAGTGTTCGTGAATTGTTCATGCTGTGAGTAGAGCTAAGGGGAACATTCTTTATAGTGATTAAAGCTCAGACAAGCATGTGCTCAACTAGTAAACTAAATATGCAGATCCATTAGAGTACATCTAAGCAGAGTAATACTGACGTAACAGCACAGCTCAGGTTCCACTAAATCTGTGCAAACTCAAGTGATCATCCTATGTGAGCAGATTAAGTGTTAATCCCGTGTTCTGTTTACATACTTGACGTTCTTCCAAGCATTTAGCAGTGTTCAAGAGTTAAGAAGAGATGTTTATGGGTTTAAGACAATGACATGGCGTCTTGTGGAATGTGTTGACGTGGAATGTGTCGTCTTGTTTAAGAATTAGAAGCATCTGAACTCATTTTTCCTTCTCGACTGACACCAGTCTTTGGTGTTCAGGTGTTCAGCTGCTTCTACAGATAGGGTAAATTGTGGTTGATCTATTGAGTGTGTGACAGCGCCCCAGCACCTTGACCATATCCAAAGCCTTTTGGTCCAAAGCTTTTGGCATAGCAACCTGTGTAGAGAACAAGATGAGGAGGTTAACATGACACCAATGGCAACGGTAAAGATTTTTACAAATGATGTAGAAAATGTGAGTGGTGCTAGCCGTGCAAATCTTTCCACCATGATTAGAGGGCTGAGTATTGACACAGATTTCACAAATCAATTCTAATTCACAAGCTCTTGATTTGATTTTGATTAGTTTGGATATATATCAAGTACAGTATGTACATTTTCCTTAGGGACAGTTCACCCAAAAAATGGGGGGGATACTGTGGAAGTCAGTGGAGCCCATTAACTGTTTTGCTGTTTTGGGTGAACTGTCCCTTTAAGGAAAAAAATCTCTCAACTAATGCTGTAAACCTTACAGAAACCCTTTCGGATTGTACATTAATAATATTAAAGGTTAAAAATAACAACCAAATTCAGTTGCTATTTATTTTAAAATATAATAATCAACACTCAAATACAAACTGAGTTGTATACAAACATTTAAATCGCACATAAGGCAGTTTTTATCTCAAATTTTGAAATAAATTTATTTCTACTCCAGTTCATTGTTGAAATATATACGGTGGTGGATGTAATAACTTGTGTTCATGAGATTTATTCAAACACGAGACATCGCTTGCAGGTTAAACATATATCTGCATATATTTATAAATTCTCCTCTCTAGAGTTTTTCTTGCTAACTATCAAGTTTATGGACAATAAATGGCTTTCCTGAGGTAAATGTAACATTACGCGACATTGTTGACAACCAGTGTAGGGGAAAGTTACTTTTAAAAGTAATGCACTACAATATTGCGTTACTCCCTAAAAAAGTAACTAATTGTGTTACTAAGTTACTTTTTATGGAAAGTAATGCGTTACATTACTTTTGTGTTACTTTTTTCACCTGGGCTGGGCTGGGCTTGCTTGTTTGTTTTTTAATAACAACAAAAAGGTTCTTTTTTTGGTAAATGAAAAGACCCTTTCACACCAAGCGTAAAATGAATAAGCCTCAGGCTGATCACAAATGTGATGTTTATCTAAAGTCATTTTTGCTTATTAGTATGGTTGATTTGGATAATCGAAGGTCAGCAGCAAAGAAACTGGTGAATAAAGTGAGATTAAATACATAAAGTATATTTGTTTAATTTAATATATTTAATTATTGCAGGTTTGTGCAATATTCTGAGATTGCATTTCACAGGTTTTTTTTTTTTCTCTTTCATTTTCAGGAATACTGACTGCTGTTTTTGTGCAAGTGATATGAGTAAAGGCTCACATTTAGTCTAGAACTACAATATTCATCATGTTCACACAAGACGCGTCTGCACTTCTGATTTCTCTCAACATGGGGACAGGAGAGCTGTCAGTCAATAAATGGGAAATCAAAGTAACTTGCGTTACTTATATTAAAAAGTAACTCAGATATTTTGTTGTAAATTTAAAAGGCGTTACTTTACTAGTTACTTGAAAAAAGTAATCTGATTACTTAACTCAAGTTACTTGTAATGCGTTACCCACAACAATGTTTACAAGCTGTTTTATTGATGACTATAAATCTGAGCTTGAAACACTGATTAAACAATTACATGAGACATTATACATTTCAGTAAGCTGTAATGTATCATTCAACATACAATACCTTCTGATGTTTATTCATGTTTATTTTGTGCTGTAACTAGTAGTAAAGCGCAAGAGATGATCGGTTCATGTGCTCTTTGCTGCCGTTTCGCTTGAACTGCAGCGGCTACAGCGACATTAAAGTATGGCAAAACAGCATTTAATGTTTGAATTATGTCATAAAACTGACAGAATTTGAACACTGAGACTTTGTTTTATATCAAAAGTAACAAAGCACAAAGCTTATTGCGAGTTTTGGATGGGAGGAAGTTTTGTTCACGCATCATCTGAAAACATTATAGACTAAGATTGATCTGGGGATTTAAGAAATGATAACGGTTCTTTAAAATAAAGATTAATTCAAATGTAATATTTGATATTGTCAACTCAGCCCTTCTTGCGATGCCATTGCTAACATTTTCTGAATGTTTTTTAGTGTCTTTGCTAGTGTGTTCTGTGTGGTTTCTTGGTGGGTTGCTTGACAAGAACCACTAAAAAGAGATAGGATAACATTTGATACTCTGCCTTTGCAGTAGATTTCTCCATCCTTGTCAGCTAAAGTTGTGGATTCCAGCCCCTTGCCGCACTTTGCACATCGGAAACAACCCTTGTGCCACGCCTGCAGAGGAAGGAAGACAACGGTCACCAAATGCAGACCATGTCCAAAGTTTACAGAACCATAAACAGTGGCTTATTTAATTTTGTCATTTCTGCTATCGGCTTACATTTCCTGCCCCTATGACTTTTTCAGCCGCGTAGACGGCCTTGCTACACCGTGGACAAACATCAGAGCCGCCAAGCTTTTGAGCGAACTTGGATGTGTTGGGGTTATTGGTTGGCCGGTGCTCTTGAGGCCTGCAATCAAGAGACACAATTCCGTTAAATTCCGTTATCACTATAACCCATTCCAAATCTGTCTGACTTTCTTTTCCAAAAAGGCCAAAAATGCCATAAAGATATTATAAGATGTTATAAAGATATTATAAAAGTGGTCTTTACAAATATATTCTGAATTTTCTGTAGTCATATGATTGCTTCGTGTTCAAAATAAGGCAACATTTAGGTAATTATTCACTGAAAATCTTGTTCTACAGCCATGGTCAACATTCACTTTCATTGTATAGAAAAGAACAGCTGGTATGCTTTGCTATAAATGTGTAAAATATAGGTTTAATCTTGTTTTTACACATTTATAGCAGAACAACCAAGCAGAGGATCCAAGACATATAGATGGTTACTTTATAAATCATTCAGACGATGCATTTCCATATACTCTAAGTGAGTGGTTCTTAGCCAGAATAAGCTAAAATGTACATTATTCAGTCAAAAGTCTGAGCTTGTAAGACAACCATAAAATATGTAGTAATATTTAAGAATCAAAATGCAAAGCAAGTGTATTCTTACTCCTCAGCTTTAATGCCCAGTGACTCTCCTTTGTCCATGCTCAGAGTTCCTGCACCAGCGCCGTAGCCGTAGCCTTTGGGCCCATATTTTTTGCCGTAACAGGCCTTGCAGTAGATCTCATTCTCATGGACGGCCACTGTAGTGCTGTCTAGATTTTTCCTGCACACCACTGAAATTAAAAAGGATGAGTGAAAATGAAAAAATCACATAGATAAAAGTGTTCTGCAGTGACCTTGAGCTTCAAGATTTCAATGACAGTAACTTGTTTACCAAAGGAAACCTGTTGCTTTAGCCGATATAGATGTCTGAAGTGTGTTGAGCAGAAGGATATCATAATATATGATTGTTAGAAAGATATACATTATTTAGATGAGAAACTATGAATATGTTGTGTTTTATATATGAAAATAATTGTATAATTACTTTCTTCTGAAATATTGATATGCAGTAGATCTAGACTCTATAGTTTTTTTTTTATATATATCTATAGTTTTGTGCATTGTGCGATCCTAAATCCTTGTCTCTAGGAACACCTCGGCAGGGTGCTGTGTTTGAGTTTTTGATTAAAGAAGACAGTCTGTCTGGAATGCAGAGCCCTTTGAGGCCCCAATGCAGGGTAATATTACACATCATACAGTGGTTTATAAAGTCAAACAGAAGAGGGCGCCAGAGTATAGTCTTCACTTCACATAGTAGTCTGAAACTGTTGGAAAAAGACTGATCTTACCACCTGCCTGATTTGCATACTATCCATTATAAACAGTATCCAGAATTAGAATTAGTTTCTCCCAAATCATATTTTAAATGTAAGAAAAAAGTAAATTAACAATGAACAGATGTTAATACCTAATTCCAACTTGCAAGAAGTATGTGGTTTGTGGTATCAAGACAATTTTATGTCATGGATATGTTCCTATATTGCCTACTACTTTTCACACACACAAAAAAGTGTGTACTTTTCCATCATCAAAGAGCAAGCGTTTTACTGTGTATTTCGTAAACCAGTGGTTTTCAACCCATGGCCTGTCATGAATGCAAATGCGGACGCAATATGCAGACCACATTTTAAAAATAAATTCCACTTTTACAATTTATTTTTGTTTTTAAATTAAATTAAAATATATTAAATGAATATAAGTTTGAACTCTAATGTTTTTTTGTTGTGTTTTTTTTTTTTTTTTTTTTTGATCATATAAAATCATTTTGGTGATCATTTATTATTTTCAGACATGCGCAGACCTACTATCCATGGGTTTCATGTGACGTCACTGTGTTTTATCGCCGCCATTTTTGTGTCGGGTCACAGCTGCGCAACTAGTTTCAGTCTATGGTCACAGCAGCTACAGCTACCAGAGGAAGATCAACGAAACGCTCCCAGAAAGTTCACAACAAGGTTACAATACGCCTGGGATAAGTGGTGCTGTTAGCTGTTTTAACAGTCGTCAGAGAAACCTCGAACTACAATTTTATTCGATCCCAAAGGAGTTAGATTGGCGGAATTGTTGGCTTCAATCACAAGGGACCACACCACTGGCAGCCAAACAGCAATGCACAACATTAATAACTACTGGGACTGTCAATTTACATAACATTATAATGAGAACACTATTGTAATAAAACGTTGTGAATTCTCTGTGTTGTTTCAGCTCGTTGTTGTGGGAAGTGCGCGTCTACTGGAGTTAAACATACTGATTAGCACAACTCAGTTAAAGCTTCACTTGTGCATTCGCGTGATTTTGTGCAGATAAAAGTCGTAATATTAAATTTATAGCCTATAAATATCTGATTAATCTCATATAGGATGCGTTTCGTTGAGGTTAACCGCAAAGCTTTATTGTACTGATGATCATCTTGCTCTCAAACAGCAACGCAAAACATTAATAACTGATTGGGGCTGTATCATTAATAACATTATAATTGTATATATAATTGTATAATTGTAAAACTTTGTGAATTCTTTGGGCTTACTGTGTTTCGGAGTGTTGTTACAGGAAGAACGTATCCACAACAGCTTTATTCTGACTACGTTACTTAGTTCAGGTTCATCTGTGCGTGATTTTGTGCAAATAGTTGTAATTTTATTTTTATTTTGTATAAATATCTGAATTATTATATAGGATGTGTTCCATTGAGTTAATTAACCTTCTAGCTTCAGTTTATGGGTGTTCATTCTCTTCAGCGTGCGCAGTTCAAACAGCAATGATGATATTTCAAACAGTCATTAAAGATGTTTACTATTACTGTAATATTAAAAATGTTTCATATTTTTTCAAAAACATTAATGCATTATTTTTAATAACTAGCACTTGTATTGTTCTCGTATTATTTTCATCAACATATGGTTTGATTAAAATCATTTCCTTATTTCCAATTATTTATTCCACCATGGCACATGCATTTTGTTTCTTTATTGACTAAATAATGTTGTCAAATGACTTGTTTGCATTTAGGTATTTTATGTTATTTTATTTATATTTTTGTTAGGTAATAGATTTTTTGGTAACACTTTCTCCGGTTTATGGCGATGAATATGTACAAGATATGACCTTATTCTCGTGGGCACTACTGTAGAAATGTTTTTAAGGGACAAAACACAGTTGGAGGTAATAAAATAAGGATCACAAACAATAACAGATGTTTTTTTTCCAAATATCGATATTTTTCCCAAATAGTCTCATTTAGATAACGTCATTGCTGTTTGAGCTGCGTGCGCTGAAGCTGAAGAGATGAACACCCATAAACTAAAGGGCTTTGCTAGAAGGTTAATTAACTCAGCAGAACACATTCTATATGGGATAATTCAGATATATTTATACAAGATAAACATAATATTACAACTTAAATTTGCACAAAATCATGCACGCATGAACTTGAACTAAGAAACGTGAATGTAGCTCCTGTTGTGGATGCATTCTTCCTGTAACAACACACCGAAACACAGCAAGTAAGCCCAAAGAATTCACAACATTTTATTACAATAGTGTATACAATTATAATGTTATTAATATGACAGCCACAATCATAGTTATTAATGTTTTGTGTTGCTGTTTGAGTGCTTGCTGGAAGCTAAAGATGATCATCAGTACAATAAAGCGCTGCTGTGTTAATTGCCACGTCGGACACAAAAATGGCGGCTGGCATAGCGGAAGTGATGTCTTTGAAACCCATGGATATGAGTACTCATTAACGAACCGTTATTTTTGTAAATTTATAGGGATCAAAATGGACAGATTTGTTATTAGAGAAGAAAAACGAAATGAGGAACGTACCAATGAAGGAACACATTGCAAACAAGAAGAGTCGTAGCATCAGCATCGAAGGTAAGAAGAATGGAAGGATCAGTTTGCTGTCAGTGAGCGAGTCTTTGTTTGCTCTGTGGTAAAGTACTTGGCATGCAAAACCTACAATGTCAAAAGACATGTGATTTCGATGTGTTTGTTTGATGTAGGCCTACTTGTATTTTAAATCGATAAAAATAACTGAATCGGCACACCCGCGGCTGCTGCGCGAGGGATTGCGACGAGACAGAATGGTTGATGTTGTCAGAGATTGTTATTACAATGCGCTCAATGTTGTTTGTAAAAAGTTGAGGAATATTTTTGCTTATTAAGGCGTTTGTGGCCTATATAACATTCTGTCATTGTTTGGTGATTGTTACAATGCTGTTGGAGAGAATTTACATCCAGAGTTAAATAGTTACTTAAAGTGCTTGTATACATTTTGTGTATGTTCATTGAGCATTATTATCTGATGACTGTAATGCTAATGTCAGTAAGTTAGTTTATATTTGCTGGAATACATTGTTCTCATTTTCTGTGATTATGCTGTATATTAGGGGATTGTGTAATGTGAGTTTATTGAACAACAGAGTTTCACTTTGATATGAAGAAATCACACTGCCAGTCATTTCAACACAATTTCTTACAGTAATATTTCAGTATTACAGTGTGACAGAAATAAAATACCATATGTGCCACCAGAAAACACAGACTCTTCTGTGTGTTCAACATCTAGGTATAATAATAATAATAATAATAATATCTGCTAATACCATAACATTAAATCTGATTGGTTTTCATTGTTGACGTCATATGTAAATGATATGCGGCTGTGAGACTTGCACTTGGACCATAGTGCGGCCCACTGGGGTTGAGAACCACTGTCGTAAACTATGAAACAACCAAAGGGTTTCATGCAGTTTGCTTTCTGTACAGCTTTAAAAGCATTCTGGCACACAATTTTTACCTCAGTGCAGTGTGTTGTGCCTGCTATTGTACAAAAGATGATAATTATTAACAGACAAATTATGTATTAATCATGAGACATCAAAAAGAGTTTGCCCTTGGTAAACTTTGTTAAACATACTGATCAGCTGGTATCGTGTGGACTCATGGCCCATGTCATGGCACTGGACACAGGAAAAAGAGCAGGACTTACTGCACAGGAAGCAGGATCGGTGGAAGCTCCGTCCTTCACACTGCACTTCCTCTGCAAAGTACACCGTTTTCTGGCAGCAGCCACATTTGTTTCCACCCCCAAGAGGCATCCTGCAACACACACAAACACACAGCAGAGTGGCTCACAACATATGTCTTGAAATCACCTATTTTTGGGGACCTCCTAATGGTCACCACAATAAAAACAACATAGGGTCTTAAATTCAAATCCAGAAAATGCATTGTAAAGGTTAATTTTAGAGGTAGGTGTAGGATAAGGGTGTAGAATATCTAAAAACAATTGACGTCAATGAGAAGTCCTAAAGTTCTGTAAATACATAATTATAGTTGGTCTTTAGCATAGAAAAAAGGATAACTTTACATAAAAGTGACGTCAAACCACAAGAGAAAAATCATGCCAAAAAAGCAATTGAGATTAGTAAAGTATGTTTGTCTGAAATCTGAAATAGGGCGGTTCTGATATAAAAGGCTTTCAAAAGCACATATTTGTTGTGATTCCAGAATACAGCTTGAACGTCACTGCAAGATTATGTGTTCCTTTTTCTAAATATTTCTCCTGCATTACTAAGATCACAACCTCTACTCAAAAAAAAAATTTGGCTTGATTTGTCATTTTTACAGAGGTAGAAAATTAATAAACAACTTGAATATTCGATCTCATGTGGGCAGGAATGAAACACACCTTTCCACTGATTATTGGTCTATTTGAAGATCAAACCGTGCAGTCATCAGTTGTTCCCCAGTTCCAACAGTGCAACAGAATAATAGTCTTCCGCTGTTACAGTCGAACTGATTCTTAAAGCATTTATTGTAACTACATTTAATCTCTTTCTTATCAAACAACCAGACTAATGAATGGCTTGCGTAACTGGTCCTACTCGACCCACTCTGAGTAGGATTCGAACCAGTGTCTCCGGCAGGGGAGGCAGGCACGCTATCAAGGACGCTAAAGACTGCAGTCCCTAGTGTCAGTCCCCAGTGTGCCTCTTGAGGCCAGTGGAGTGAGGTTTACCCGCACAGCTCATACTAGCTGGCCTCCGTTACACTTTACACAAACCACACCACAGGAGAGCCTACAAGGCTTTCTTCTGTGTAGGCATAAATTCAGCAACCTACAGGTGAAACATTAGTTTATCTCATAAATATTAATTTACTGCACATCTGCACCCACAACTACCCCGTAGCCTACATCTTTGAGCACACTGCCTGTTTTACTTAGCTGACCAACTATCAAAATCTGTGTGGCTACATTCTAGTGAAGCGCAGATCAGTATCGATCTAAAGGTAGGGTAGGCAATTTGTTTTATAAACACTTTTTGTTATACTGGTTGAAACTCTCTTCACATCCTGATAGCAATCAATCATAGAAGTGGTCTAAATATTAAAACATGTACATATATGTTCTGTGGAAGTCTTAGGATCAAAAAATGCTCATCTAATCATTGCATTCAGTCCTGTCAACATATGTATTTCCATACCTCCTCACACTTGCTCAGACATCACAAATTATCAGCGCGATAAAGGCTATGCAGAGTTGTAGACAGATAGTCACTGAGTGCCAAAAACAAACAGCAGCCGTCTTTCACAGTTCCTCCTGAACCATAACAATGATCTTATGCTGCATTCATACCATCGTAACCATAATTACGAGATGGCAACCCGTGACGTTCTACCCAGAGCTGTTCATGTCCTCAGACTTGTATTTATGTTTCTATGGCAACACTAGTAATGCTGAAATGAATCTGCAGCAGTTAGGTGGTACAAGTAGAGCTCTGTAAGTTGTTTACGTTGATTATTATTGTAATGTTATGTGCTTTGAGACATGAGGTAGTTTAACGCCATCTCTCCTGATGCTTTGCAGACTCTGCTGTGTGCGTTCATGTGTTTTGGAGGAGGCGTGGCTTTGGAGACGCTCTGAAGGGAGGGTGGGATCTTATGCTTTCAAAGCTAGCTTGCTATTGCTAGCCATTCCGAAATTGCCTACCCTACCTTTAAGTGTAAATATGCAGCAGTCTTAACTTTTGTTCAGAGCCTGCATTGAGGCAGACACACAACACAAAACAAAGCAAAAACAAATCTGCCCTGAGACTGACACATTACAATAAACAAATCAAATAAAAACCCAAACAACACAAAACAAAATATGAATAATTTGTTTTGGTTTTAGTCCCAATATGGGTTCTGGATTTTAAAATTCTCTAAAATAAAATAAAATAAAATAAAATAAATAAAATAAAATTCTCTAAAATAAAATAAAATAAAATAAGAGTTGTTTTGTTTTTTGTTTTGTGGGTTCATGGAGTCATTGTGGGTTTTGGAATGTAAAATTCTCATTGAATTTCAATACCTTTGATAATGAATCAAGTTCCTCTGATCTGCTGTAATTGCTGGGAAATGTCTCATTGATTTTGTCCATAAAAGGGCTTGTTGGTTGTAATCGAGACATTCCTGCATAGTTCTGATGTCTGCAGTCTAAACACTAACTCCAGCCCCCGACTACAAACATGTTGGGTTGTCATGGATGTGAGGAAATGACACAGCCACACATGCAGATAACATTCTCTAGTATAGTACAAGCCTGTTAAACATACCAAAACAGAAATGCCTATTTCCCTTTATTTCACAAACAGTGCAGAAGGTCATAAAAAGTTTGATAGATAGTCTCATAGCCAGACTCGAGGACGTTTGACAGTATTTTGATAACACTGTGAAAGTGTTTTAGACAGTGGCAGTTGAATCTGATTAAATCTACTTAACACTTCCTGTGATATCAGAATTCTCAGAGTTTTCTGGATGCCTACAATTTAATCCACTGTGCCGCATTAGTTTCATTTCCCTATGGAGAAAGCCAAGGTCACTGCATGTCTCCAAGCTCGCCCACAAAAGCCATGAACCCACATACGGTCTAAACTCACTTAAAAAAAACAAAAAAAAACCCCCAACAAAACAATATTTTACAACCTATTGTATAGGGCCATAGGCGGAGGGTGAACTAACTACTAACTCCAGGGTAAGGCTAAGGAGAAGCGCTTCCCCTTTAAAAACACATTTAAATAGATTTCCTTGAAATAGTTTGTTACGTGAAAAAATTCACATTCCAGCATAAACGCTCCTGATATATTATTTAGTATTAGAGCATCTATGTCCACAATCCACTGTCAATTTTAACAGTAAAGCAAGCTGTATGCGGGATTTGGCAGAAAGCATAATTACTAAAAAGCTGTCACTCATCTTAGTTCATCGCGATCTCACAAAGTTCTGTTATAATAAATGAAGCTGTCTGCACAATGAATCTCTTATTTACATACTTGTTTGTTATAATGAGTGGATTTGCGAGCATGCAAAACTCACCACTCAATTTTTTTTTTTTTTTTTTTTTTTTTTCAGGGCTAACTTTAGCACATCTAATTGGCCATTGCATTCAAGAAATCAACAGATATGTTTGTGATTGTCTACATTGCTCAACGCCACAAAAATGTGTTGTAAATAGAAACCTTTGACAGTCTCCAAAGCGTTTGCAAGATATGTTTTGCCAATATGCTATTATTACAGAGAAAACTGATTCTAGACCAGCAGTTATGGGCAGATTTTCCCTCTAAAAGCAAGCAGAAGCAGTCAGTAGATTGAGTGCAAAAATTTCAAGTCCGTGGCCAGGGGAAGGTAAGTCTAGCCCAGCCTTACACATGCTCTGCCTAAGACTAGGACTGGATGTCACCTGCTGTTTATAACCAATTTAAAAATCTAAATTGAGTTACATGTGAAATGTTGTTGTTGTTTCCCCATGTCTTAACCCTCACATTGTGTTCCAATCATTTTGACCTGGAGATGATTTTCTTTTTTCCAAAAATGCTAGTTAATGTTATGATATTGGACTAAAACTTACTGACTTTGCTCACACAGGGTATAACAAGGTTGTTTTTTTTTTTTTTTAATAATAATTTTCACCACCTTGTGACACTTGTGGTGTTTCGGGTCAAAAATATCCTACAACAAATTGCTTATGAATCTCTCATTATGCTGTGTTATTGGATTGTATTGGATTCAAGCTTTTTATTATCTACTTGTTTTCTTTTAATTTGCGCAGGTTTTGTATTTCTTTTTGGAACTGATTGATTGTAGACCTCATTGATCTGAGCTTATGCAATTCAAAAAATTTTTTGGTAAATAAGCTTGAGTGAACTTTTTCTAGTTGCATAAGCTCAGATCAATGAGACCTTCAATCAATTGATAACCTGTGAGAATTGAAAGAAAACAAGCTGACAAAAAGTTTGAATCCCATATTATGTGAGATTTACAAGAAGTTTAAAAGACATTTGACTGAGAACACCAAATTTGGTAAAGGATTTTCAACACAGCACAAGGGTTTTAAATGAAAGCTCAGTTTAAAAGTCTAGGTCTTCTTTTTGAGAATCTTAGTCAAAATGTTCCTTCTCAGACTGAATGATTTTTAGAGTTCAGTTATTCTACTAGAAAACAAGACTAGACAAGTCACATTCCTGATTCCAGATCAAAAAGAAGTTAAGTAGTAATAGTTTGTCACTGTGAGAGAGAAGAATTGGACTTAGTGAAGGTTCACACAAGTTGTTGCTTCTCTGCCAAGAATTTTGTCAGCTCAACAAAACCGAACAGTTCTGATGAGGTGGAAGGAATTTAAAGAATTACAGGAAAACAAAACCTCAAAAAGCCTCACAAGCTGCACGCAAGTTTGCAGAGCCATTACGCAAGAGAAGCGGAAAAGGCATGTAGAGGACAGAAAAAGACTGTGATGAGCTGCTTACCTGAAGTGATTGTTGGTAGGTATGTGGATATGGACAGAAAATCTACACTCAAAGTCCAACTGACTGTGGGAATGAGAACAGCTTCTTCTGTCCTAACACATGCAGTCTAAGTCAAACTTCAGCGCAGGAGCTTAGGGTGGGGCAGTGAGGGAAGTGAGTCTAACTATGAGCTGTGGTTAGATGTTAAAGGAACAGCAGTACCTCATGACCCTGCTCTCTGACGCCCCCCTCTGTGGCTCACACACATCTATTCATCCTGAACGCGACCTGTCACACATTGGTGCTCTGAGAGAGGAGGAAAAATGTCAAAAAAAAAAAAAAAAAAAAAATATATATATATATATATATATAATATTTATTTATTAATTTATTTATTATTTAAAGGGTCATGAAACCCCAAAACACATTTTGTGAGATGTAAACAGATATGTACAGGCTGCAGATAACTGAAAACACTAAAAGCACTCATAAATTTAACCAACAAGTGGAAATTGGTTATTTTTGCGTTTGTCTGCAGATTGAAAAGCAAAGTCGAAGCAATGTCATGGAATCTGACGTAGAAGCGTTCCTCCGGAGCGTGTGATTGGCTGCTGGGACTGGAGAGGCACAAGTCTACGTCATCTGGTTCTGAGCGCTTCTCTTTCAACGGTTTCTGCGTGTAACGCCGTGATGAGTTTACAATGCTCTCAACGCGGATCAAAGATCATATACGGACTGGAGTAAGTGTGTTTTAAGTTTTTAGGGATTTATTTCACATACTCAAGTGCTCTAAACATGAACCATAAACCTTTTTATTGGTTGTTGACACTTTAATATAGGTTTATTGTGGTTGTTCTTTCATACCTCAAGAGACCTGGAAATATTAAAATACAAAAAAAGCAGAATACAATTTAAGACACTGCAACTTGTGGAGTGCCACAGGGCTATGTCTTATCACCAGCTCTTTTTTCACTACTTATGCTTCCCCTGGGTTCCATCTTTAGGAAACATGAGGTTTCTTTTCATTGCTACGCTGGCTCGGAATAATCAAATTGCTTTAAATTCCCTGTTTGGATGAGGTTAAATGTTGGCTTTCTTAAAAACTTCCTTTTTTGAATGTAGATAAAACAGAGGTTATTGTTTTTGGCCCCTCTGTTTCTTCGGGTCGATCTTAGATATCTACAACCTTTTGTTTCTCCTTATGTGAGGAATTTAGGTGTGGAGTTTGACAATTCTCTCAAGTTTAATAAACATATTAGCTCTGTAATAGGTTCTAGTTTCTTTCATTTTACTTGCTAAAATTAAGCCGTTTCTATCCGAAACGTCTTTGGAAGTTGCAATTCATGCTTTTATTACAACTAGGCTACCTTATCTGCATTCAAATCTAGTTTTAAAATATATCTAATATCTCTTTTAATTGCCTTTTATACATTCTAATGTCCTGTTTTGTTCTTCTCTGCTTCGTTTTATCTGTTATCCTATGGTCTTTTTATTTTTTGCATTGTACAGCACTTTGGTCAGCCTTGTTGCTGTGTTTAAATGTGCTTAAGAAATAAACTAAACTCAGTTTAAAAGGTTTTGTAAAAGACTTTTACATTGAAAAGACTAAATTGTTGTGAACATGGAACAAGACGCAACTGACAAATGCTTTGACTAGCGCTGTCAGTCACGGGAAAACCCTTTAACTGTTAAAAGGACAAGATATTGCAGTGGACATTTAAACATATTTTTATTATGAACATAGGACTGACCTTAAGGAAAATGCTAAATCTGAATGCAGGTAATAAACTCGTTCAATCGATCTCTTTCTCACAATACTCTTCTACAGTAAGCAGTAAGCTTCAATGAACAATATCAATTGAGAACAAAAACAGTTTACGTTGCTAAGAGTGGTTGCTAAGGGTGTTGTGTAGTGATACACAGAACCGTTGGGTGAAGCGGTCATAGCCATGTTTTATCGTGAATGAAACACAGCTATTGGCCAATCAGAATCAAGGACAGGAACTAACCGTTTTATAAAATATTTTATATAGTATATATAATTTATTATAATATAATAAATAATATAATTTTTATAAAAGTATATATGATAGATTCCGAATTTGGGTTAAGCAAGGAATTACTAATTACTACACTTCCTTTAGTAAAGGTAAAATCCAAAGTTTTGAATCATTAAAGGTAAAATATGCTTAATCAAATCTATTTTTAAAGATAAATTCAAGTAAGACATTGTATTGATTGTAATATCAGACTAGTATTAGAAATCGCTGAGACAGGAATATTAAAGGTGTTTTTAGTAGTAAGCAAGGCTCAATCATGTAATAATATTATTTCAAAATTATATGATGGATTTCTCCAAACAGTGTCTGATAATAGATTATATGTTAAAGACAAATGGAGGGTGGGGGGAAATATGAATTTCTCTGATGATGATTGGGGGAAAATTTGTAAGACACAATGGAAATCTACAAGCTCATCCATGTGGAGAGAATTCTGTTGGAAGAATGTTATTAGGTTTTTTATTACACTAAAGCCCCGTTCACACCGCCAACTACTTTTTCGCTGCATGTCGCTAGTCTCTGTACTGTGAAGTCGCTTGTGGGCGTTCCTAGTGCTGTCGCTCTAATGTTATTGGTAGACTGCACGTCTGATCATATCTATAGAAAATGCGATCACAAATGATATATAAAACTAAGAAATCATTCTAATTTGACTAGGAATTAGGCTTAAAAGAATTAAAGATGACATTCTGCTGTTGTAGAGTGTTGTGACTGTAGAGCTCAGTGCATTAAATCATCAACTAGATTAACGATCGTTCTATCAACAAATTAAACTCACTCATACTGTCAAAAATAACTAAAATGTCATTTGAATTTGACAAATAATCAATTTTCTTGTCCCTAATAATCAACATAATGCGGGGGAAACTGTAATATGAACTGCAGCAGTGCTAAACTGCTCACAGCATCACATAATTAACAACACAAACTATCAATGTATGAATCAAACTCACAAGACTGCCGACCGCTTTTTTTCCACGCATCATTTTATTATATCCATGTATGTGGTTATAGTCAAATCATATAAAACATTGAAATCGCACCGGAACTATGTCCTGTCTGTCTGTCTTGCCTGCACTCGAGACGGTAACGTGAGCTCCAGAGAGCCTTCACTCCTATTGGTTTTCGCTCGCGAAATTCGCTTCTCATTTGCATAAAGTTGAAATTTCTGAAACTTTTGTCGCGTCTCCCGTCGCTTGACACGCCTACATTCTGTCGCCAACGGTCACTGTCGCTCTTGTCGCCGGAAGTCGCCAGCGCTCCATTGTAATAAATTTGATCATGTCACTTTGTTGCGGTGCGAACGGGGCGTAAAACAGAAAATATACAAAGGGAAGGGTGCCTGCTGTTGGAGATTATGTGCTGAAAGGGAAAATAATCACTATCATACTTTTGGGAGTGTCAGAAATTAACCCAGTTTTGGCAAGAGATCAAAAGGAATTTAGAAGCTGTTTTTGTTTTTAATTGTGAATCTTTATACCTGGCTAATATTTCTTTTGATTGGTGGATAAGAAACTGATGTTAATTCTTCTGGCATCCATTAAATGTGGGGTAAGTAGATTTTCAAAAACGCTGTTGCTGATATTTGAAATCAACCCAAACAAACCCCTCTCTTCATTGCTCCGCCTCAAAAACTTACTCTTCAATGACATTTCTAACCACTCTGCTCCGAGTCGGTCTTGAACCCCAGCCTGTTCACTGCTGGCAGGCGAGGCGAGTGCACTAACAATGACGCTAAACACAGCATTCTCTAGCGGTCGTCAGTGTGCAGTGGTTTACCTGCTCAACTCTCACTATCTGGCCACTGTTACATCCGCTCTCGCATTGCGTGTGTCTGTTTATCACGGCTGATGCGCAACAAAATGCTTCACGAAAAATAAAGCGCAGATGATGAACGAACGAAAAGGAAGCACAAAAAATTAACGTACAGTACACAAGAGTAAATACAAACAAGAGTTCGTTGTTAGTCGCCAACAGCACAGCAGCTCCAGTCAATCAAAACCCAGTATTACTCATGTGAAGCGGAATCAAAGCAGCCTCGGCGTCTGTTTTCAGGCCTTCCCGCTTGGCTCTCTCCAGTGCTGGAAAGCTTTTCTAATATTAACACAGGTCCTAAAGCACTTGCCCAGTCATAAACCTTCATTCCAGTGATATTCTTTTGAGCTGTTTTGTATTGTCTCATCTCTCTTTCTGCAGTTTTTTTTTTTTTTTTTTTCTTTTCTCACTCTCTCTCCTCGACCGTCATACACCCCATAATGCTGATTGGTTACATGTTTGTTGTTAGTGTCGGCCTGACTAACTTCCAAAGAGTGTTTTTGATAATATACTTACTCCACCTTTAAAAGAGTAATGATAAAGAAATGGAGCCACCTACAGTTGAAGATTGGATTGATGTATTACTTAATATATACGTAATTAAAAAGCTTTCCTTTTCAAGAACCCAGATAGATTTTTTTTCTTTTTTTTTTTTATCAATTTGGAGAAAATGGACTGATTACATAAAACCAATTCGCCAGGCTTTTCTTGAAGCATAAATGGTCTGTAAGGTAATGCTTTTAAGAATTATAGATAACAGCTCCCCTTGTTCTTTTGTACACAGTTGCTTTGTTCAACATAGTTCGTGTCTGCCTTGTTCTTTATGTATTTTCCTTCTGAAATGTAAAAAATGAAATAAAAAAGTATATGTTTACTGAGTTTACATTTATATATTGGTCTTTCGTAATGAAATACTTGTGCTTGTTCTGTCAACATTTCTGTGACTTTGCTGACAACTTACAGTCCATTATTTTATGGTCCGTTGACATCGACAGATGGAGTCCAGCTGCTGAAAACAAATGAAGCTGCTTTGACCTTCATATTTTGATGCTTGGGTGGGTCTGGAAATGCCAAGAGCATGTAGGCAATGTACTACTGCTCCTCTTCAGAGTGATTAAATATCCCATCAGGCACCGCTCGCACACACCCGGCTGTCAGAGTATCTCTTTCAGTAGCAGGATAATTACAATGTTAGAGTGATCTACTGTAGAGAGTGGGACTCTGGTTTTGAAGGGGCTATTAGCTCCGGTGAAAGCAAGGTAAGTTTTCAGATACTAACTTCAAAAGGAACTTCAGAACAGTCATTTATTAAAAGCATCTTCTGTAGCTTGCAGCAGACACCTGTGACACTGTGACACTGAAGTACTGTCTGGGTCCTAATTCATAATTTTGCCCTCTCCTCAGGGTATATTTGTACAAGAGTTTCTTGGATCTTTACGGAAATGGATTTATGTTTCTCTAGGGAGCTCATTTTTTTTGCTAAATCTGGAGACTGAATAAAAGCCATATTAGATAACTTATATAAAAGATGTAATATTTAAGTGTTAAACATCCTGGGTGGAAAGAGGATGTTGTGATTACACCGAGTCATGTTAGGACTCACTGGCTCCATCTTGTGGCATCAAATGAGTTTGAGAAATGGACACAGAAGCTGTCACTCTGTTGCCTCTGTATAAGATGTGTAACTTAATTGCATCAGTCTTGTAACAATTTGTGATTTAACCAGTTGTCAAATCATAAGACGAGTAAGCTTGTATAAAAACATAATTTAACTTTCATTGAGGCAAATGTCATATTGATGTCACTGGCCCAACAAATGCTCTATCATCATAAAATGAAAATCTTCCCCAAAAAAAAAAAAATAAAAAAAAATGCATTGTAAGATATAGGAAGTGTATTTACAGATATTTGGGTTACTGGGCAATTTATACTTTGGCTATACATTAGGAGCCAGTGGATCCTGCCACATTCAACATTTTGTAATTTGCTGGTCTGTGGTGTAGAGATATAGGGCCACATCTCACAGTCTCACTGCCCTTATGAAAAAGAAGTGTGCTTAATTTTATACTACGGGGCTGTTGAATGCTTGAATCTGATTGGTTGACCAACGTTCTAAGGTGTGCAATTATTTTCAGGGAAATGTAGTAACCGTAAGTATTATTAGTATTAGGGTAACTGTGGTATAAGGGGAATAAGCGGACGCTTCGCGTCGGGGCCGCATTACCACCTCGGGTGTGCATTATTTTCTAAGAATTCAACGGCCCGTCGTCAATTATTCCTTACATACTGAATGTGCACTTGTAGTGTACTTAAAATTTTAAAAATAATATTAAATAAATAAACACTTTCATGATATGAGGGTGAGTAATAAATTACAGAATTTTCATTTTTGGGTGAACTAACCCTTTAATATAAGTTCAAACTATAAAACATTTTCAAGTGTAAACAACATAAAATTAAGTGTCCGAAAACATTACATTAAGTTTACAGAAGTATATTTTTTTAAAGTAAGGGAGAGAGTGAGCCAATCAGCAGTAGGGGTGTGTCCACTCATGATGGGGAGGAGAGATAGACAGTGAGCCAATCAGCAGTAGGGGGTGTGTCCACTCATGATGGGGGAGGGAAGACAGTGAGCCAATCAGCAGTATAGGGCGTGTGAGGTTGCATTGTTTCTTCTCCAGACGCGAGTAACATTGGTTTTGCGTGTGTGCTGCTGGCGACTAACAAACTTTTGCTTGTATACTCTTGTGTACTGTATGTTAATTTTTTGTTCATTCATCATCTTCGCTTTATTTTGCGCAAAGCTTTATTTTAGTTCACTTCTGCTATGATAAAGAGACATCCTCTCTTTCATTGAGTGTTTGTACATTTTGGAGGCGGAGCAATGAAGGGAGGGGCGTGTTTGTTTGGATTGATTTCAAATATCAACAGTGTTCAACAATGATTCTCAGAAATCTGGAACAGACTTTGAAGGAAACTCTATCGCCCACTTGAGGTGTTTTACTGCCACAGCAGGTTTGTACAACAGGGGCATTGGTCCTCATTTATGAAACGAACTTATAGCCGCGTTTCCACCGAAATTACCCGGAACAAATTTGTCCCAGGAACTTTTTTTCCCCCTTGCTAGCTGCGTTTCCATAGCGGTCTAAAGTACCGTGAAGATAGTCCAGTGACGTAGGACTGCGTGTGTCTTTCCAGTTCCCGCTGGATTTTGTCCTCCGCATATAAGCTTAATAAAGCCTGAACCTCATCGTCAGTCCATCAGTCGTATTTTTTAAACTCCATTGTTGATTCGAATAGCAAACAACTCTTACTGCATGCACAGCAACAGACTTTAAAAAACGATGGTTGAAATAAAATGCTGCATGTGTAACCCCTCACCCAGGTCCTACTTGCCCCGCTCTGTGCAGGCTGCGAACTTGTCTCCGGCGTGGGAGTCGGATGCTCTAACAAGGAGGCTAATGGCTGCAACCTCTAACATCAGTCACTAGAGCATCTCTTGAGATCAGAGGAGTGAGGTTTACTCATACAGCGACTACTAGCTGGCATCCGTTACACTCACCCCCCTAAACCTCACTCCCATCCGGGTCACAGCACCAATGTAACCCCCTTTTTTGGTTCTTTCTTTCGACCCTTCCGGAAAGGACCACACAGAGACGTAGGCTGAGCTCACTCAATAACACTGGAATACATGAAATGACACCAAACAGATGTGAAATACAGCTCATCCGGTCATGTAAAATTCTCCTCAACACCTTAATGCAACTGTTTCACCAGTTCAACAAACAATAAATACATTTTTCAATAATTAAGAGCTCAGTTTCTTTTTTCTTTTCTGAACATAGAAAACATAACATCGAACAAACATTTTGGCACAATTCATTACAAATTTCTTTTCCCCATTACACGTGGAGTCAACCAATCAAACTCTTGCGTGAAAACAACGTAGTGTTTGTTAATGTCTCTTTCCTCACAAGCTGGAGGCTCAAAACGTGGTCGTACCTGTTGCTGCCCCACAAGCTGTAGACTCAGCTCATGGGATCTGTTGTTGTCTCTCTGGATGAACCAGAGGCTCAGACTGTTCGGTTAGTGTCTCACCCAATGGGAGACTCAGAACGGCATATCTGTTATGTCTCACTGGATGAACCGGAGACTCAGAACTTGTTGATCTGTTTTTGTCTCGCCTTCGCAGGCTAGAGACTCAGAACTGTTTATCTGTTAGTGTCTATCCCCTTACAAGACAGACTCAGAACAAGGAATGTCTGTTGAAAGGGTACCTTTATCCCTTTCCGATTAGGATGAGATTGCAATTTGGCGCCTTTCCATTCAAGTGCTGTGATTGGCTGCTGGTATCAGAAGGGACACACACAGTGTGGCCCACCCTTCTTTCCCCTGTGGAACTCATTCGCATAAAGCACAAAGATGGAAGTCTTTAAAGTGTTTTTAAAGTTTACCAATGCATTTCTCACTTTCCAAACCACCACCAGAACACCTTTGGCAATATTCTAAATAAATAGAGTCCAAACATGATGGAAAAAGACTGAACTGTCATGCATTCATTCATTTGTACATTAACAGCTGAATTTGTGTAAGATGTTGCATTAGAAATAGCTGTCACTGAGAATACTTATTTCTTTGAATAAGAATGAAATGGATGTGTGTAGTTTACATCACTTTTAAGGTTTCCAAACATAGTTATGAATGGATTTGGAGGGATCACTGTGATCTCTCTTTGTTTCACCCATTGCTGCTGAGGTCCTGAGGAATTTTTATGGCAGTCTCTGGCCAACCTTAGGAAGTAGTCTCTAGATGGATGAAGGGCAGAAACTGCATGTGGACCAATGAGAAGTCTTGTCCTTCCTCGGCTTGGTACCAGAGGTCTTCTTCTTGCCCTCTAAGAAGTGTCTGGATGTTGTCCTTGCATCTTTATCTGATGACGTTGGACAGTTTGTTTGTATTAGTCCACCAAGATCCAATCAAAATGTAGCAAACCTTTGTCCACTGTTACGGACAGAGAGGGACCCGGCCATAAACTGGACCCTGGAATGTGCTGTTCCCTACACCACTATGACTATCTAAGCTATGTTTTATTTTATAGTTTAGTATATAATTTTATAGCTTCTTTTTCATTCTTGTTCTGTTATGAATACCGTTAAACTTAAAGCTACAATATGTACATTTTTTGCCACTAGAGGTCGCCTACTCAAAACAAAGGCTTACTTGATGACGCTGAGTTTGACCGCGGATTCTTGGGAGATGTCGTCTTCACCTCACAGTTAGTGGAAAAGAATCGGGATGGGACTCGGGCAGAAATCATAATCATGGACGAGATTATTAACATTACTGTAGTATGAAGCAGTGCAGGGCGAGTGATGTTGGAGCGGAACGAGGCCATTGGAACAATTGTTAATGAGAGATGAACGCGACGCCTCGTGAGCAGCGGAACTTTTATTATGCCGCTTTCACTTCTTCTGGTCAAATGTATGAGGTAACACAGCGCTGTTTATCATATTAGATACATTTGACTGTGTTGAAAATTGTTATGACGTTACTTGTTTGCAATTACGAGGTTAACGGGTGTTTTTGGTGTAAAATGAATTACTCTTTCATGAGATTACTTCCTCTTCTTGGCCAGGTTACATTTCTTTGTGTCGTAAACTCTAGGGGCGAGGCTTAAACCATGGCTTTGTCCAAAATCGCCCCCTATACACTTCAATAGGGCACTATTTGAGGGGACAGCCATTTGTAGTGGTGTCCGAAACCATAGTGGACGATATCGAGTGCACTCATTCAATCCCACAATGCACCGCACCGCACTGCATCTGAAAACCTAGGCAGCTGACTTGCTGCCTCGTTGCCTTATCAGGCAATGATTTGTAAGGCAGCGTTTGTGCATGAAGGCATCTCACGAAACTGATTTCGGACAGACTTCTGAGGCAGCGTAACAGTTTAATTAAGGTTTAAGGTTTGTACATAGTTTCCAAGACAGTTCAAGATAAATATTTTAACCTTCCTTCTGGAGCTGCCAGTTTAAGTTTCAAATGATTATTAAACAGCAAACACAAACTATGCAAAAGCAGCAGCCCTTCCGGTGCACTCAGTGTCTGAATTCACTCGCTCGTTTTCATTCACTCCTTCAGGTGCACTATATTAGTGAGGTAGTGCAGGGAATAGTGAATGAGGGTATAGGGTGCGATTTTAGGGTCACACTATGCGCTCTGAACCGTGCCCGAGCGTGTTTGACCTCCAAAGCCCGGTTCGTTTGACTAGTGTGACCGCTCCGTTCCGTGCCCGGGTGCGGTTCGTTTAGCCGTCCCTGACCCGCTTGGAAGAGGTGGGCCAGAGCACGGTTCAGTTGGGCTCAAGAGCGGTACGCATGCAGTGTGAGCGCTAACCACGCCGGAGCACGAGACAGCTACTACTTTTGTATGCACTACTGTCATCATTATGATGGCAAACATCTTTATTACTACTTTGATAGTACACTTTTCAATTCATGTACTTAATTAGAGTGTATTTGGGTTTATAACGGGTCTGGTTCTCACCTTATTGATGAACAGGAATTGTAGTTTCTGAGTAAACCTGCAAATTCCTTCACTAACGTCAGCTGCCTTCGTAATAATCCTCTGATACGTGGAAATAAGTGAAAAACGCTGCACGGCATAAATGATAAATCTATTAGGCAGTATCTTAGCGAACGTGCATTTCTTCCTGTTACAAAAAGTTGCATCGTATATGACATAAGTGCGCTCCGGCCCGGAACGTTAAAGGGAACCCCTGGTATTAAGACTTGTATGGCTTAATATAACGTAAATGATGTCTTACTGAAATATGTAGCAGAAAACCCATGAAAGATTTACGTTATTTAAAAAAATCCATGACATATTTGGACAATGGGGGGCGCCATTTTGTTTAGGTGCACAGTGCGTTCTATGTCGATGACGTCAAATGGTTGCACTCGGTGAGCTACTGACATTGCCCTGTTGCTATTTTTACCGCAACACAACTTGGAATATAATATACGATGCCACATTGTGCTGCTTTTGGTTGTAATTTTCAGTCGATGAGCAACAAGAGAAGCGATGTAAGTCTTCACTGCTTTACAAGCGATAAGAAGAGAAAAGAATGGGAAGTTGTGAAGAATGTGGACGAATGAATCTTCCTAAAGATCCGCGTCTTTGTTCTCTTCACTTTACCTGATGCTTTGAGGCTTTTAGTAGACCACAGCTACTGAAAGAGCTTACAGCTGGCGATGAATATAAGCGTATGCTTTAACCAAATGCCGCGCCTGTCGTGGAGCCTGACGAGGGCAGCCCATAAAACAAAAATCGCGCTTGGGCTTGGTTCAAGGCAACCGTGCCTAGTGTGAGTACACCCTCAGACACAGCACATGAATTTTTAGTGGCGTGATATTTAAATGACAATTGTTTTCAGCTAGCACATTTTTCAACGTATGATCATTCGTACGATAGGATTGCCAGCATACAAATGTTTGATAAATCACACATGAACCCTGTCGTAAGACGATTTCTGCACTAGTTGATAAATGAGGCCCACTGTGTTTGCAATGTGTTGGCCAAGTATTTATAACTGAATCTAGCTGTTTGAATGCATTAACAACTCTAAAAACCTCTTAGAGTGAGTTAGACTCTACAAAGTGCTAGCTTAGCCTTATACATTTGTTATATGTAAGCATAAAGATTTTTTAATTAGTGAAAGTGTGCTTGTTGGAGAGATTTATTAGTGTGCGAGTTTATGCCGAGTGCGCAGGATGACATGATGTGTGTTACCGCAGCTGTGACCTGCTTTCTCCTGAACCTGGCCTGCGCGTCCGCCATACTAAACAGAGCGCAACTGTACTAATCCTGAGCATTACAATAATTGATTGCTGTTGATGATTATTGCCCTTGGATGTGGCATATGGGTGAAAAAAAAAAATGTCTGAAATCATTCAATTTATTTGAATTACACTTTCAAATATGAGTCAGTGTTTGTGTGAAATCCCCTTATGACAAAAATCCCATTTCATTTCCTTCAGTCAATCCTTTCCTTATTTGCATGTAATTTGCATAATGCTGCCAAAACAATTGAAAGCACTTGATAAAGATCCGTATAATCATCTCATACCAACTTTGCTTTGTACTGCCTCCTTAATCTGTCTGTCTCTCTCTTGTTATCTACTCATTTGTGTCCGCTCAGAAAAGGCCCCTGCACACAGATGGCCGTGTTCATCATTAGCGGGCTGTAAAATGAAGTGGGGGCCCCTTACAAAGGCCCGGGGTGACACTGGCACAGCCGCACCATTGTGGTGGCGTCTGCCGGGCTTCCCCTAATAGTGCTGGCACAAAGCGTGCCTGGGGGCGACAAGTAGTTTGGCTTCGGCCCACTTTACCCCCAACACACACACACACACTGCGCCCCACCCATTGCACTGCACACTCTCATATGGGAATGTGTGTAATCTGTGCACAAGCCACTCTATAGGCCTTGTGTAAGAGCCTTATGGTGCTACGCAACAGATATTTCAGTGTGTTCATTTGTGTTAGTGTGAGTGCGTCCTTCATTTGAAGAGCTTCTGCTTCCACACACACTCCAGAGGAGAGTGAAACACACACAGGTTGAACAGCTCTGCAGTGAAAGGACAGTCTTCATGCTGTGAGTAGCTCCTTATTGATTATTTCTCAAATCTTCATAAACAGTCGGATGAGTTTGTGGTTTGATAGCATGCTCTGAATATATACCTTGCATTCTTTTTTATATATATTTTCATGTATTTCCTTACAGCTGTTTCAGCTTGATCTGAAATCAGTCAGCTTAGCTACTGTTTTTTCTTTCAGAGCTCGTTCTGTTTTTATCCATTAGATATTTGTGATGGCTGAACGTGTGCTGTGCATGATTACTATGATTTATGAAAAGAAATCATGGTACCATAGTATTCTTTGAGGTTCACTACCATTAAAAAAACAGTAATATTGTAAAATATTACTATTTCAAATAACTGTTTTCTATTTTAATATATTATAAAATGTAATTTTTTCCTGCGATCAAAGCTGTATTTTCAGCATCATTACTCCAGTCTTCAGTGTCACATGATCCTTCAGAAATCATTCTAATATGATGATTTGATGCTCAAGAAACATTATTATTATCAATGTTAAAAACAGTTGTGTTGCTTCATATTTCTGTGGAAACTAGACATGTGCCGATATTCGGTAATACAATATATCACGATAATGTTATCGTGGGCACTTCGAAATACCGTGAATAATTATTTATTACGAATTATTCAAATTTGTATAATGCCTAGTGGAAACTTGATACATTTTTTCAGGATTATGAATAGAAAGTTCAAAAGTACGGCGTTCATTTGAAATATAATAAATATTTTTAAACATTATTAATAACTTTACTGTCACTTTTGATCAGTTTAATGAGGCCTTGCTGAAATAAAAGTAAATTAAATCTTAGTTAATTAAATCTTACTTAGTCCAAACTTTTAAATGGTATAGTGTAGGTAACACAGCGACAAGTGACTGTCTTTATGAGTCATTTGAGTCATTCACTGAGTGGCGGCTGGTGCTAACATCTAAAACAAACCGAATTAGTAATGCAGGACTGAATGTAATTGTTAAATAACCATTTAACAAGTGATATTATAATGTATCATTATTGCTTAGTTAAAACATGGACAATTCACCATTTAAAGCATGCCATAAGGTAGGGCTGGGCAATATGGGCAAAAAATCATATCTCTATTTTTTGGGCTGAATGGCGATGTACAGTATAATCTTAGTATTTTCTACATTTTTCTATTTGAATTAAAAAAAAAAAAAAAAAATCTGTATTTAATTTAAAAAATGTTATGTCACAACCTGCCAAATACTGTCCTACAAACAATGTTCATATTGAAGCAAGGCTATGAAAATAAACACAGTGAATGTAACCGTCTATGCTATATATTATGTGCAAAAAAAAGGGGGTCAAATCACATTACTGATTCTAACATTGTAACATTACAATCTAAAAACAAAATAATGCTTTTTAAAGCAGAAATTAAATTCATTAAACTAAAAATGAAAATAAAAACAAAAGCACAGACTAATTATTAGGCTATTTTGATTACCCTACAATAGTCACTTTACAGTTAGGCCTTCTGCTATCATAAAAACACACTTACTTGTAGGTTTGAAATTCTACATATTATGTTCACCAACAACAATTTATATTCATCAACAGTATTTTAGCAAAATGTATATTTTAGTCAGAATTATAGAGTGGTGGCAGTTAGCATCTCAATGGTTCCCTCGACAAAACCCAATAGGATTTTCCCATTGGCTTTTGGATTATCGCAAAACATAAGTTTTGTGATCAACAAAAGTTTATGATACTTGCACGTTTTGTCCATCAAGATCATTTTCACAGATGAACACAACTTTTATGAATTTTGAAGCCTAAATGCAATCAGCAGAAGTCAAAAGCTAAAGGTAGGCTATAAGCGAACTACACCATGGTCGCATGATTTCAACGTCACCACCACTAAGCTTCTGACAACTCTTTCAGTCTTTATCTAAAGACATTTTTCCCTGAAATTTTGAATTAGTATAGTTTGTAAGAGGGCAGTTATGAGCATAACTAGACTGTAAAAGTGGACTGAGCGATCAGGCGGCTCCATTTGCTTTTGAATCGTTCTCGTGGTACTTTGATATCATACACCGATCGGTCTACGCAGTGCCACTTCAAGTCGAACACACCTGAAAGCTGTACATCCATTACATCCACACTAACATCCATTTCAATGGTTCAACCACTAGGGGGCGATGATCTCTGTGAACCCATGAACCAGTGTCTATAAGTTTTATAAATGTGCAGACATTTTTATTGACACTTTTGTATAATAAAAGAGTTTTGGTTAATAGTCTCTTATTGGCCTGATTAACCAAGCTCTCCACAAAACAACCCCTGCAATTTAATAAAATAACACATATTATACAGATACTTCATATTTAATGGTATTAGATGATTTGATGAATGCATTTAATAGATGCACTTTCAATAAAACATTTGCAGTTGGTTTGTAAAAGGTGTTTTTATACATTTGTTGCATTTACACTTATTTGACCAGCTGGCGACACCAGCGTGTGGAGTGTCGAGTGCTTCGAAAAAATGAATCATTTTGCGAAGCAGTTGGTTCAGTTGATTCAAAGTTTTGAAAAGCCTTTGTTTCTCCCATCACTACAACACCACTATACAACATGTGGTTGATTCTTTTGTGGCTTCGTTTGGAACAGTTTTCATTATCAGAGCATATACGAAACTGGGAATATTGTGTCTAAAATAGGGTGACCAGACGTCCCCGCTTTCCGGGGACAGTCCCGGTTTTTGGTGCTCCGTCCCCGACTAGAGCTGTCCCCGGAAATGTCCCCGTTTTATAGCTCGTTCAAAATAGCCCGCAAATACATTGCAAAAAAGTCCGACCAGCATACAGCAGCCTGCTGGTTATCGGAGCAATCGTGTAGTGATTATTTTCACCAACAGAGGGAGCTGTGCAGCCACACTACACTTGGTCGCGCGCGCGCCGCTACTTCATGAAAAACGTGAGAGCAGAGCGCCATTATCATCAGTTATCAAAAGAAACATCGTTTTCAGCTTTCAAGGTAGTAACATACTAACTATTCATGTTAAATGAAAGTAATACGGTTATGTGTTTTATAACAGGGCCTCAACAGGGTGCGGGATTGTTTTGGGCAATTTTAAACGTCCCCAGTCACAACGCAGCGATTTCCACACACGGCTTTACTATATCACGTGGTGAAGGTGCACTGATATAAATAAATAATAATAAAATATTAACAATACACTTGCAACTTACTTAGTGCTTAAAATGAGTCTAAAATGCAAAATAATAGTTAAAAATAGTTAAAAGTTTAAAAAGTTGTAATTTCTGTACAGTATAAACAGATCGTGAAAATGAAAATATTAAATTCAATAATAAATGTTAAAAATATTTGTTAAATGCTGTTTTATTTATCTCATATTTATGTTGTTTTAATTTGTAATGTGACTTTTCAAAATAGTGTAAAAGTTTAATAGTTTTTTGTAGTTAGGCCTACTGGTTAGTTTTTTTTTTGGTGAATTGTATTAAAACCAGACCAAAAATCCTAATAATAAAATTAAATAATAATAATCATTAATGTATTGTCCACGTTTTTTAATTAATAGATAATAACAAATGAGATTTCGGTGATATTTTGACCACTCAAATACGAAATGTCCCCGGTTTCCATTTCAGAAATCTGGTCACCTTAGTCTAAAATATATTAACTTATTTTTCATGACTTGCAGTCGTATTAATTAGATTACACCATTGAAATTAATTTAGAATTCAACTCTGCTAGTAATATAACAACTACACATTGTCAATTTTCACAGTGTGTATGAAAATACTTTAGAGGTGCCATATTTACAGGGTTGCCAGGTCTGTGAGACAATAGTAGCCCAATGGCCAGTCAAAAGTAGCCCAGAAATAGCCCAAAGCGATTTTCTCCATCGGGCGGCTGAATTCTCCACTGAATTTGTGTGTCTGGGGGGTATTTTGGGGGTGTTGGAGCGCCAAAATCGTACATACGGGGATGGAAATCTACCCGCAAAAACATTTTTTCCCTACGGCAACAACTTAAGAGTAGCCGCGGGAAAATCGTGGACTTGGCAACACTGAGTATGCAATGTTTAGGATTTTAGGTCAGGTAGAATCTGCGATGGTGTCGAAATACTATTGGGTAAATTGCAGTGGGTGTGATCACACAGACCAATCAAAAACAGACATTCCGGAATGCACATTTTTAAACTAGAATAACTGGCCGTAGCATTGTTTTTCGGAGAAACAAGTTAGCTATTTGAACTTAGCATGTTTCCTAAATCTCTGCAAACATGTTATGGTGTTTTTATGCTTTAGTTCAGTCAAAAAAAATGACATACAGCACCTTTAAAGGTGGAAATACTTTCAATGTCCGGAAGAAACCGATCCTACAGTGCTGTAATGGACAATATATTATGAGAGATGAGTTTCAGTCGATTGCAATGTGAGAGGATGCTTTTCCCACAAGGAGAAATGTTTCTGAAGACTGAACTTTTAGCACACTCCTCTCTGTTTAAAGGCGCCCAATACTTCTGCTGTTGAACGTACTGATGAATGAGTTGGGGTGCTGATTTTCATCTGTCCTCTTGTGTTCTCCTGCTGTGCGTGTTCATTGTTTGAAATTCATTATGGATTCATCACTGATGCCCACATGACGCCTCCCATGCCAGGAGGTGCCAGATTTGTAAGAGCTTCATGCCATGCGGTGAATTAGTCACTGCCATTGCTTTTGATCAGCTTTGTGTCACTTAATGGATTGCCTCTTTTAAAAAGGAAGCTGATTATGTTTAGCTAATGTCTTATCTATAAACTATTGATGAGTAAAATCGTGTTTACCACCAAAGATTAGAGAGTTATTTGTATTTTTTTTTTTCATGCTTGACAAGGTTAGTCAAGCATAATATATTCACATATCAAATAAAATAGACAGTGTTTATGGTTTCTAATGACAGAAGTTCATAAACTTTTTTGCCTTTTTGTCAAAAATAAATAAATCGATTTTTGCTTCTTATTGCTTCTACATTTATACATTAAAATACATTAAAATGAGCTAAACCAACACAATTTAAAAAAAAAAAAATATGACAACTTAATTTCTTTATGTTCAGTCCACTGGCATTTATAAAACGGAGGTTAATTTAAAATTTTTGGGGGGACTACATGACTCATTAGTTCAAAGTAAGTGTAATTTTATGTGTTTATGAGCTAGTACTTATCTGACACAAGAACGGAAATTTATTATATTTCAACAAAACATTATTTGTTTAAATGGACTTGTTTTACAACCCTAAATTAATTGTGTGGAAAAGTGTAATGTTCACTGAACAATTTTTTTTCTTCTGTTCAGAATATCCCAACATTTTATTGGGATATGTATTTTATCAATTTACCTTGAGACGATGACACTTGCCATTTTCAGCACTTAAAGATGATAATTTAAAATATATATATATATATTTTTTTTTTTTTACCATTCTCAGTCGCACTAATGGGTGTGCAGTTCCACTATTGTCTTGTAGGGGGCAACAGAGAGACCAAAACAAACGTCTTTATCATGTCATTTCATTATTTCTGCCCTGTTTAAATGTTAGATGAGCATATCATGTTATTTTTCTCTATATATCCAATGTACCCCCCAGCTCTAGCAGTCCTGTGTTTATTTTCTACACAAGACATATTATTCTCTCCCTGAATCCCAGGAATGGCACCGTAAATTACTGTCAGACAGCTGCCAGCGAGATAGATGTTGTTTACTGGCTTTGCTCAACTCCACACAGACCACAAATGTGTACAGTATCTGTATATGTTTGTTAATTTAAATAGATGTACAGCTCCCATTGCTCTGTTGTGTGTCTGAGTACATCGAATTGTCTCTTGATGCATTTTTTATTCTGATGACCAAACACTTTGGTCATCCTCAAAGAGCCATTCGGTCAATTTGATCCATTTTATCAGGATCAGTTACTCATCTGCTGAGTCACCCTAGCACTTTCTGGGATAAATTGGTCTCGGGTGATATTGCCTGTAAAATAATCCTGCAGCCAAGATTGAGGGCCGCGACAAAGGTTAAATCACCAAGGATTCAGCTAGTGACCTTCCCAATCTGTTCAAAACAAAGGAATCTGTCAGCATTTCATTTGTTCTTTAGACTTGTATGTTTTACTGCATCATAATAATATTACTCATGCTGGTCTGATTCATCAGTGACAACTGAATCACCCCTTCCAACGATGAGGAACTCAAAAATGTGATGTGTTTATGAGTTCATCATTTTAATCCATCATTAACTATGGCCAGTTTCCGGAGAATTGTGTAATGCATTGTACTTTAATTCATCCTCTCGTTTATATTAGGTAAAATATATTAAAGGGGTCATGAACTGCAGTTTTATTATTTTATAATGTTTCCTGGGGTGCACTTATAATGTTAGTATGCTTTTTACATCAAAAATGGTCATAATTTAGAAATAAAAGGCATTTTTCCTACCCTGATTTTAGCTCTCTTATTTGAACGCTCAATATGAATTTGCAATATGAAATAGTTAAGTATTACTCTCTCAAAAACTTTTAGCACATTTTTACTATTACAGCTCTCAAGGTTAACTAATCGTGAAAAGTGTTGATTATAGCATTACATTTAGATCTATGGCATTATATTTAGATCGTGGCATGAAAGGTTGCAGTGATGAAGATTGTAGCCGATCACAGGCATGTTGTTGAGCGCATGAAAGCAGTGATCTCGTCATTGCAACTCAATTTCTGCACACTAACGAATGCTTTAATCATAACTAACAGTGCAAACACGATATAACTAAGAGATTCATTGAGTTTTGGCGAGAGTCCAGAACTCAGTCACTGATAAACTCGTGCTGTTTGATTGACAGCTCCAGCACGCGCTGTTTGATTGACAGCTCCAGCGATTGTAAAGGGAGCGTTCTTCGATTCTATATATAATTTAATCACTGTTTAAATAACAGATTATTTTCATCCTACTAAGAGAAACAATGTGAAGTTGACCGTTTAGTCACTGGTTTGATTTACTGACACATAGACAAAGAACATCTGACTGTACATGAATCATTAATATCAGATCAGGCATTAGAATTAATACAGTTACTTACATGTTGTTGCATCACTGTCGAGTCCATATCGTAAAAGTCTGTTTGCAAAGCCTGTGTCAAAATGCGATTGATTTACCAAAGAATCCACAGTGAAATATACCGAATATAAATAAATAAAGCTCAACTGAGACATTCACATTGTTAAAAATAAATAACCAGATTACTAGCATTAGGATCCTTTGAAAGGTAATGTTATTTTTAGTCCTGTATTGCTCTTCTCTCCTCCTCATCTCACTAACACGCCAGTGGGCGGGGCTAACGTTGTAATGATGAAGTAGGCGTTGATTTCTTCTGCGGAGGCGGCGTTTCAGCTATAGGCACATTCCAGAATCAGTCGTTCGCTGGGCCTGGTGTCAATAAAAGCTTTTATTAGACTAACAAGGAAGTTTTCAGTTCTGAAACTTACAGGATATTCTTATAGTACGATGACCTCTTATATCAAAAGCTCAAGGAAAAGTTGATTTCTCAATTCATGACCCCTTTAATACATTTTCAGGGGTGGTCAGAGAAAAAGTGTAAATTAATTCCAAGTGCACAAAAATATTGTTTAGGCTATACATGGTTGATAACCACAGATAGCATCGTGTTGCTATACAGCACCATTCATACTGTAAATGTACACTGGAAGTGAATGGGGACTGGGGCTGTTTACCTCTAAAATTGACAAAAATAACCCATGGCTCATTGGAAAAATTTGCCTCTACCTACATTTTTGTGAAACTCCAAAAACTTATAATACCAATACATATAGTTCACTGCAGTTTCCAGCTCAAATGAACACTATTGGCAGTAAAACACTAACAACATTTATTCCTTTTCACAAAAAAAAAAAAAAAAAAAGATTATTAATTATGATTATTAATAACTATTTATTTTTGCATGGTTCCTTGCACAATAATATGTTATGATCTCAAAACACTTACTGTTGAAAATCCCTATGACACTGTTGATGTCATTGAAGCCCCGCCCACTGTTGACAGCTGCAGTCTGTTGTGATTCCAATTAGTGGCCTTTAAGAAGGGTTGCTTTAGTTGAGCGGTTTACTCTCTGTTCTTGTCTTTGCTGCTCTGGATTTTTCATATGGTGTTGTGGTGCTGTGTACAAATGTAAGTTATAATGATTTTATGGTTTGAATTGTTTGTTATGGAGTTGATTGTTGGTTTAACTTGTCTTTGTTTATCCACATTCTTCATGTATTTAAGTTTAGAAACCAGTCTGATGCACCTATGTAATGACTTATGTACTGGCATTGGTGAAAATAAAACATTAAATGGATGTTGTCTCAAGGTATTTTAACTGACGCCCCAATGTGATGTTCCCCCTGCGAATATGCAGTATTCTAGAGTCTTTTACACTTACCATAGTGCATAATACATTTTGATATTTGCATTACATGATCAGCTCTTTATGTATGGCTTTTCAGACATTGTAAACTTGCTAAGTAGTGCTTCGGTTAGGGTAGGTGGTATGTTATTTTCCAGCGTGATAGAGCATTAATCTTTCAGTGCCACTCACTAACGTCATCACATTTCATTTCCAAACTGCTGTGATGCTTTGTCATTCATCTGAATGATAAAACTGAATGCATTTTTAGCATCACTCTCACTCCTCATTTCACATTGAAAGTCTCACAAAACATGCAAGAAGCAACAAAATATCATTTTGCAGAACTGTCAATACAGGCACATTTTTTTTTTTTTTTTTTTTGTTTTTTTGTTTTTTTGTTTTTGGGGGAATTTTTGCCTATTCATCCAGTAGAGCATTTCTGAGGTTAGGCACTGATGTTGGACGAGAAGGCCTGGCTCACAGTCTCCATTCCAAATAATTTTAAAATGTTTATTTATTTTTTATTTATTTATTTATTTATTTTTTACAATAGTTTAGTAGGGCCCTGACTGTTCCCCTCTGAAATATATGGACAAAAGTATTGGACACACTGCTTCACAAGTGAGATTGAGCAGAAATTTCACTTTTGGGAGTACTGTTTCTTTAAACGTCAAATAGCTTCTCAATAGTGTCCTTTGCTGACCTCTGAATATAAGCAGGACCGTTACCACAGCGTCATTAAGCACTGTTGTGATTTTATATTTTTGTAACCTTTAGTTTCCTTAAGTTAGCATGTTGATAATGTATAAGTCTCACAGCTAGCAATGATGGCCCACTGCTCTGTAAACCTTCATCACCCACTGCTTTAATTAGTGTTTCCTGCACCCTATTCAGAGCACATCGTAATGAAACTGAGAAGATGCCCGTTTACAAGCACAGCTGTGTCTCTACAAAGCCTTCCTGTGGTCCTCATTAAAACATCCCCTCTGTCGCTAACAGCTAGTTAGCATTGACTGGGTTTTACTCCCAGTCCCTATCAAACGGGCCTAAATTACTGTTATTCACCACTTTAAAAAAAAAGTCTTCTTATTTTAGCACCTTTTACTTGATTCTGATGCAGAATTACAGTGATTGAAGCAGATATTTTAAGTATGTCAAAATGAAGGGGCTGTTGGTTGTATGCTTATTTGTTAGACCAGTGTCAAAGCTAATGAGGCAATATGTTGCTCAATGTACTCGCAAGATGAGGTTATTGAATATTAAATCCTGCAGCTTGTAGGGGATTTTAATTCTAAGAGCTAGTGTTCATTTAGTAATGTTCCCAACGCTATTACACTACAAACTGTTAATGGCCATGTACAAATGTCAGATTATGAAATGTAGACTAATAAAGAAATTAAACCATTAAAATAAACCCAACACAAGCCTTCGAAAATATTGTTGGTCATTACCTTTTTATTAGTTTTACCACTTTTGATCAGTCACTTTTTTTTTTTTTTTTTTTTTTTAAGCTGCTAGCATTGCGAAAAAAGCATTGTCTTAAACCAGATGCTAATTTGTGCTGCTCTTGGTAGATTGCATTGGTCATTATGGAAATGTTCCGACTGAGTTTGTGTTCTTTAATGTGTTCGTTCACGCAAAAATAAAAATTATCCCATGATTTACTCACCCTCAAGTCATCCTAGGTGTATATGACTTTCCTCTTTCAGACGAACACAATCTGAGTTATATTAAAAATATCCTGGCTCTTCCAAGCTTTATAATGGTAGTGAATGGGGGGCATGATTTTCAAGCCAAAAAAAAAATCCATCATAAAAATAATCCATACGGCTCCAGTGGGTTAATAAAGGCCTTCTGAAGTGAAGTGATGGGTAAGAAAAGATTTTGGTAAGAAAAATATGGGTAAGATTTTGTAAGAAAAATATCCAAATTCAAAACTTTATTAACTATAATAACTAGCTTCCGACAGACGACCATACGCATCGATTTGCGGCGGAAGAATAACCTCTCACCTCGCAGAGGATAGAGCAAAACAAAACAAAACACCAGTCATAGAAGTCTAAAACGTGAATTTTTAAAGAGAAATATCAGAGATTTTTCGATATAAGAGAAGAGCTTGAGTTTGTTGCACAACCCTATTTGTTTGAACCGTGAGAGGCGTCTAAGCTTACGCTACTCCTACATCCTGCGTCATACATCGCGTCAAGGGTTACTCTTGTGGCGCAAATCGACTTGCGCAGTATGCGTATGGTCGTTCGCCGGAAGCTAGTTATTTAAATTTATAAAGATTTAAATAGGGATATTTTTCTGACAAAAAAGCATTGCTTCACTTTAAAAGGCCTTTATTAAACTGGAGCTATGTGGATTATTTTTTTTATAATGGATGGATGAATTTTTTTTTTTTTTTTTTTTTTTTTTTTGGGCTTCAAAATCTCCCCCCCCCCCTTCACTAACATTATAAAGCTTGGATGCGTAAGGATATTTTTAAACATATCTCTGATTGTGTTCATCAGAAAGAAGATAGTCATATACACCTAGGATGACTTGAGGGTGAGTAAATCATTATAAAATTTTTCATTTTTGGGTGAACTATCCCTTTAATTTTCACGTTGTTAGTAGATCACGTGCAAAACTTTCCACTCCCATCGGTGCTGTTTTGGAATTGTGTGCTCATGCTGATTTGCCGTGTTTAGTAAATCTGGCCCTTGATCTTGTAGTGTGACAAATGAATTACAAGTACAAGTATTTCTTGTAGTTTTAGATGGAGTACAGTAAGTCAACTTCCCAAAAGTATTTAATGTCAACTACTCATAAAAAAAAAAAAAAAAAGTTAACAAAAAAGCTGTTTATAACATAAAAATAATAGCAAAACCAGACAAGAGAAATTACAGTTCAATCTTTAACCTCAAAACCCACACTTCAGATAGACTAAGCCTGGATTATTTACAACCTTATCATTCTGCCACTGCTTTTATTGCCACACACACACACACACACACACACACAGTGTCAGTTGTATTTGCAGCATCAGGAGTCTTTATCAGAGTCTTTCACCCGCATCCCGAATTTGTTCTTCATGTCCGTTAGCTTCATCCTCCTAATGGCCCAGGTAGCGACTGCTGTACAGTAGGAGAGTACTAATATTTCACTCTGAGCAGGAACCCAGCCAACGGCTCCATTTACTGGCAGATAGAGAGAGAGAAAGCAAAAGAGGGAGCGATAAGGGAGGGGGAGGATCTGGACTGCAGGCGGACTGCGGCAGGAGGGCTGTGACGTGATCGAGAGAGAGAGAGAGCGAGAAAGAGAGATGTATGGCATGATACAGCCTCAGATACAGTCTCTGTAGCAGAAGGGCAGCAGAGATGCTCGGATTCCAAACACAAAATTCTGTGTGTCATAAGTGAATGTAGTTTTTCATCAGTCGACTGAGGTATAATGAGTGTGTTCTGAGTCAGGGCTGTGCGGGACGGATGAGTCAGTGTGACACTTGTTAGTGACCCAGCATGTGCGACGAGACAGTGAGTTTGAGTAGTGCAGAGTGCGTGTGTTTACTACCAGAGAGCCACGCTTTCATTATAAGGAATATAACTGCTTCAGTTTAGCTTAGTCTGGTTTAACTGTTTAATTTAACTGTATTTTGTTGGGCTGTATGGTGTTTTAACATTGTCATTGTGTGTCATATCAGAAATATGATGTTAGAGTTAGGTCAGCTTTCAATAACTTTTGTGAATGAGTAAGACTTCCTCGCGTTCACAGAATTGAAAGCTGTTGATTGGCCGAGGGCTTTGCTGCCCTGCAAGAAAACTTCCTGTTTCCTCCAAGTGGACTTTGTGTTTCATTGGAAAAGCACGCCAAAGGATGCAAGTGTAATCCAGGAAAAAACACATCCCATTGTTTCTTAGGATCGCAACACGGATCAACAGCCCGCGCTTCTCAACGGCATTCCTAAGAAACGAGAGCTTACAGTGGAACAGTAAGGTAAGACTTACTTATTGAACTAATATTAAGACATATTAGTTATTGAAATTGCCATTATGAGAATGATTGCGATATGGGAAGAAGTGAATCGTTTATTAAGACAATTGTGGGTTGTTTTTTTCAGGACAGAGGAAATGTTTAAAATTTGAATGAGATGTGTAATTTTTCTCATGCCAGTGATGTCTGATGGGTCTGTGATATCGGTGGATGTCATGTTTGGAGGCAGGGCTGTCATCATCTGTACTGTATTTGACTAATATACAGTCAAACCAAAAATTATTCAGACATTTTTGATATTTTTGATATATTTTTACTATTGGGTGCAGGACACTATAGTTCATTTATGTAAGTGAGGATAGCAAAATAAAGTAAACTGTGACATATTATACCCAAAAATTCTTCATACAGTGAACTACCAGTAAAATTGATAAAAATTTGGAACCAAAAATTATTTTGACACTTTGACCTAACCATATTTTGCTTAAGTGTTATCTGACATAATTTTTTTCTGACACAGTTTAACTATGAGATCTTGTCATATTTTATTACCATTTTTTAAATGATAGTGAATAAACTGTATTAATGAATGCAATGTTCAAGGTTTGACTGTATGTATATATATATATATGTGTGGGTATTTCAGTACTGGTTTTTCTTCAGGACCTGCATTTTATATTGCACATCAACAGTACCAAACTTGCTTATCAAAAATTGACATCAACATTTAACTGAAGCTTCTGCAATTTTGAGGGGCTTTTGCGCTTTGAGGTGTGATGCAGTTTAGTACACACTTATTTAAGGCGTCATTAGGTTGTTTGATCTGTTGAGATCCTGTGGCTTTCATGTCAGTAAATCAACAGGCTTGTCTTAATAGTTTGAGTGTTTGGATTCTAAATGTCTCTTGAATTTCAATGGCTTCATGGTCACAGCAGCCAGTAATACAGAGTATGGTCGTCACAAACTGCATCTAAACCTGTGTTAATTTGATCTGGGACTGGGTCAAATTTTCTTTAACCTTGAGTGGTTTTGTTCAGATTTCTTGAGGATGAGGGCATGCTGTGCTACCTGCCATCTTGTCTAATTTGGCATTTGTCTAATTGTCTAATTTGCTTCTGAGTGACAGATGAGTTTATGCCAGTATATATTGTATTATATTACACTCTAAAAAATGGTGGGTTAAAAACAACCCAAGTTGGATTGAAAATGGACAAACCCAGCGGTTGGGTTAAATGTTTGACCAATGTGCTGGTTAGTTTTATTTAACTAAACTATTGTTTAAAATGATTTCATTTCTTGCTTAAAATGAACCCAAAGTATGTTGAAAATTAACATTTATTATTATGTTTAAATTATTAATAAGTTTAATGAATAATAATTAAACAATAAACATATATTAAATTGATTATTAATAAATGTTCACATTTTGATTATTATTGTTGCCTCAAGTAATTGTCTAATTTTTTTATTTTATTTTTTTAATTTCCAACCTATTTCCTATTATATTATATTATATTATATTATATTATATTATATTATATTATATTATATTATATTATATTTTTCCTGAAATATTTTATTGAGATGATTAAATCAACTCTTTACAGAAGAGAAAAGCAACAGATGAATCATTTCCAATTACAGACTAATATAGCGAGATGCTGTAATACAGTAACATTTGTTTGTTATAAGCCATTGATTGTATGAAGTATAAATATTTGTATCCATCATTTTTAAATTAATACACTCTTGTCACACATGCTGTTTGTATTAAGCGTATGACATTGTGGCAACATCAAATATACAGTGTTAATTGAAGTTAACTGATGGATGACAGGGTCACATGCTGCTCTGATGTGGCATAAGTGCTTCAGACCAGCTGACAGGAACACGCGAGAAAGACTCAACCCTCTTTAACCTTTTATCATTACACACACCCTACACACACACTGAGTATATAATGACAATGGTCAGCAGTGGAGGCAGTCAGCGCTCATTCAGAGTCTCTTCAGATGTGCTGAACTGAAGTTAATTGAGTTTAAGGGAGAGGGACTCTGACTGGGTGTCCATTGTGTTTGGCTTCATGAGTCACACTGTTACTCAACAAGTGAAAACACAGCGGTTTGTGATTAACCATCTCATTGTGTGCCGTGTTACTCATACTTTATCTACAGTAGCAGGTCACACAATACCAAGTTTTGAGGAAATAGGAGGAATGTTCAGCACATCTGTTAGGGACAACGAAAGTGAAAAGCTTTTAATGTGGCAGCTGACTGAGTAACAATCACAGCTAATTTGTTGTAAAAAATATTTATAAACTATCATTTTTTTATTTGAGTGAATTATTGATAAAATAAAAATAAAACAAACACAAATAAAACACACATTAGCTACCATCATACACAAAATTAAATAAAAATAAAACATGTTAGCTACCGTCATAGTACCTAGTTTCTGTCAAAACAGTTATTGCAATAAAAGTGGGGTAACTTGATGTAAATGAATTTAATTAAATGATTAAATTACTGTTACTGTAGTAACAATAACTGTAAAATACCTATGATATTTTAACACTTTATTTTAGTGTCCTTGTTACACGTGTTACATGTACAGTAGTTACTGTAGTAATAACTACACTCTAAAAAGTACTTAAATAAATCCATGGTTGCAAGTTATACATTTTAATTAAACCTTTTAAGTTGCAAACATTATTTTCTAGAGTTCTGTTGACATAATAACGTTGATCATTACATTACAACTTAATATTGTCTGTAATTTAAACTTAAATTTCTGTGTTAATTGTTTAAAAAAAAAAAAAAATAGGTTGTAGTAACTTAATGAAATTGTTTTGATAACTTTGGAAATTAGGCAGTGGATTTCTAGTTCCCAGCATGCTTTGCATAGGACTGGATAAGGATAATAAATGTTGAAATTAAGTGTTAATTTATTTTTTAGTGAAGGGAAAGACCTGTTAGTGTTTAATGCTGTTATGTTTGACATTTAAGAGTTTTTGTAATGTTGAAGTTTTTGTGGTTATCATTGTGCTGAAGAGTAGATACATGAAGGTAAACACTGCATACTCTATAAGAAATGACTGCACTAATGCCAGTGACAAGTAATATCTTACATGTTCATTAAATATACATGTTAAATAAGTTATGCTAGCATGTGCTATGATAGCTGCTGATTTGAACTGAAATAGGTAAGATTAACTGGTTCCAGGGCTACAACTCTGGTAAGTTAGAGCGACTTAAAGGATTAGTTCACTTTGAAATGAAAATTACCCCAAGCTTTACTCACCCTCAAGCTATCCTAGATGTATATGACTTTCTTCTTTCTGATGAACATAATTGCAGAAATATTAAATAAATATCCTGACGCATCCGAGCTTTATAATGGCAGTGATGGGGAACAGTTTACACTTTCTTCGTAACTTCAATACGGAAGGCGGTCTGGTGGAAGCTACATATTTTACTTCATAACTCCCCCCCCAGGCCGTGTTTATGATGGATGGCTGTGGATGCAAGCACTTTCTTTAGCTCATACTCATTGATCCCTATCACTGCCATTATAAAGCTCGGATGTGTCAGGATATTTATTAATATTTCTGCGATTATGTTCATCAGAAAGAAGAAAGTCATATACACCTAGGATGGCTTGAGGGTGAGTAAAACTTGGGTTAATTTTAATTTCAAAGTGAACTAATCCTTTATTTTTTTTAATTAATCAACTTAAAAATGTGTGTTTATGCTACAAATTTACAAAAAGTTCCTCTAACTCAATGTAGCTTGTTGGTTGAACGTAAATTCACTCAAAGTTGTCATAACTCAAAAAAATTTATGCAAACTGTTTCGTTAAAGGGCAAATATAATGAAAAACTGACTTTCCCCCGTGTTTAAGTGCTATAATCGGGTCCCCGGTGCATCAACCCAGAAAACGTGAAAAAGGACAACCTAGTAACTTTGTTTTGGCAAACCTTTCTCTGCAAGCATGTGAAAAAACGAGCCGCTCAGATTTCACTCCCCTTGTGACATAGGAAGGGGATCTTATTATAATATTACCGCCCCTTAATGTGCACATTTCCACCCACAGCGCCGCCATTTTGTTTTCGCAAGTGAAAACGGTGTACCAGTTCTAACGCCATGGCAAAAGTTCGAGCAAAGCATGCTAACTGTTCTGTCGTTGGCTGCACAGACGAGCACTAAACACTATTTAGAGTCTCGTTAGCTTGGCTAGCCTGCAAGTTGACCCTGACAAGCTCAAATGCTAAAAAAGGAGCATTTCTATCCGAGCAATATTTTGAAAAATATTAGACATTATTTGCTAGCAATCATAAACATGGCGAAATGAACAATGTAAGGCTGAACACTGTTACTGTCAATCCTCATTTTGGCTGCGTGAGATTCTCCAGTTTTGTTGTTGTTGAGCAACCGAAGCGTGAGCTGTTAAAGCTCCGCCCTCTTCTAGAAAGGGGGCCGGGAGCAGCAGCTCATTTGCATTTAAAGGGACACACAAAACGACGTGTTTTTGCTCACACCCAAATAGGGTCAAATTTGACAAGCTATAATAAATGATCTGTGGGGTATTTTGAGCTGAAACTCAACACATTATTTTTTAGAGTGTATAATTAAGAGTAATCACATGCAACTAACCCTAAACCAAACCCTAATCCTAAATCTAACCCTGTAGTAAGTGCATGTAGTTAATTGATATTTACTCAGACTTAAATGTGCTTAATAAATGTATACTTACTTTGTAACAAGGACACCTTAAAATAATAGGTTACACTTTATTTTAAGGTGTATGTGTTACAGTGTAATTATACATTTAAGTACTGAGTAATAACAACATGTACTTTCTAGGTTTAGGATTAGGGTGAGGGTTTGGTTTAGGGTTAGTTGCATGTAATTATGAATAATTTATAGTTATTACTACAGTAACTATATGTAACATGTAACAATGACAAATGTAAAATAAAGTGTTACCAAATAAAGTGTAGTCAGTATTTTGGTGGAAATTGATGTTACCATGGTACATTTTTGTAAGAGTACACCACAATAATATCTGTTACTGAATTTTCCATTATATTTACCACAAATAGCTGCCTAACTAGTACTTTCATTTGCAACAAGGCCACCATATTAATTCTCTGTTGTGTTCATGAGGGAACAAGGACTCACTTGAAATGCAAATTACATTTGATAATAGGGTTTGTGGACTCGCAGTGCTTTCAGATAAGTACTGAAGACTCAATGTTTTGTGGTCACACTCGTATTCTCATTTATGGAACATAATGATAATGACAAAATTTATTGGAAAATAGAGCTCTGTTCTGTGACACTTCTTATGCCAACCAGTAGGTGGCAGACTTTACACAGATTCAGACTGATCTCAAACCTGTTAGTCTCTCCTTTTCTAGTCAGAGCAGCAGATAACAGAACGGACCAGACTGCAGATTTACCTTCTCATGTGGTCTCTCGGAGTAAATAAGGGTCTGCTGTTAGATTTAGCAGGTAGGTCGGCCTTGAATGTTGTTTGGCTGACAGGATTCATGTCAACCAGTCCAATCCAATGTGTTGACTCGCGATAAGGAGGTTGACATGATGTCAGCACAGGCCGAAATAAACACCATGTGAAACATCCTGTGGTTTTCACCTTTATGAGCGGTGTTGCTTACTAATAAACCCGATGTTGTGTATGTGTAAGTTGTCGGTCTCTGAGGAACACCTTGTGTTTAGTCATATGTCTGTCTGACTGACTTCGGAATGGAAATTTCCATGGCATTACAGACCAGTGTGGGGTCCCATCTGCTGCCGCTGGACTCCTAATGATTATTAATAGGGCATCTGAAGAGCCACAGACCACTCCTGGCATTTATAGGATTATTAAAAAACAAAGAAAATGACGGATATGGATGGGCTTAGTGTCTGTCGGCCGGTCACACATGACCTGTGTGGCTCATTCTTCCTTTTTCGGAATTGAAATATATAAGATGAGACGAAAATAGATAAATAGTCAGAAGTCACACCAGATTAGCTTCTGATCTGACCCGCAACAGTGCTGTTGTAATGTCTGTCTTAGATTGGATAACCTTTCCTCCAGAGCATCCGGACTGAATTGGTAAGACAGAGATTTATTACAAGGTCATGAACCGAAGACATTGTACATGTAATAGGTTCGCTATCCCATCACTTTGTCTGTTTTGGACTGTTTGTGGGATGTCACAGTGAGGAAGTTGTTCAGGCGATGTAATACCTTATTTTCCTTTCCAACGCAGTATTGCTGAGGGTTTGACGAAGAGTCTGAAGATAAAGTTATGTGAAGGCCTGAACAAATGATGCTTCTTGGTGGTAATTAAACTGCAGCTCTTCTCTGTGATAATAGGTATTTACAGTTCAACTGCTGGTTTTAGAGGAACTGACTCAGGGCCCTTTATGAAATGGAAATAGCAAAATGGGTGGGTGAATCCTAGCTGTAGCTGTGCACTCTTAGAAAAGCAAAAAGGTTTAATGGGGTTTAGTATAGAACCAGGGTTCTTGACTTAGTTTTAAAGAACACTTTATGCCAAAAGGGTTCTATATAAGGACAAATGTCTTAGATGTTTGCATAATGCTCATTTTTTCTAGTGATAAAGTACAGTATGTTTACGAGCTGTTTAATTCACAAAATGTAATTAAAATTTAAATTAATTAATTAAAACCAAATCCATAAAATGATTCCATGATGGGAACCCCTAAAAGGTTCTATATATGATGTTCCTGACAGTAGTGTTGGTATCACACTCCCATCCGAATATGTCTACTTCCCTACTGTGTAGTATGTGAAAAAGAGTAGTGCATCTTATTACAGAGTATTTGAAAAGCACTAGGTGAAAACTACCTGAATGACCAACTACTTCCATCTGAGATTCTGAAAGGGTCAGAATAAGCTTTTAATAAAACTGCCATGTCTATGCAGTAGAAAGTCTACTTTTTTTTATTTATTTTTTTTTATTTTAAATCAGTGCTACATGACAAGAGAAAACAGAGGGTATGTACTATATGGAAGCTTGTTTCCACCACTGAAAAAAATAAAAAATGTAATTGCGAAATTTTTCCGCAGAATTGAACTTTATAACTCGCAATTGCGAGTTTATATCTAACAATTGTGAGAAAAGAAGTCAGAATTGCGAGATAAAAAGTCGCAATTATATTTTTTTTATTTTTTATTCAGTGGAGGAAACTTTGGAGGAAAGCTTCCATAGGTATGTTTACATGACAATGATGTACAAAAAACAAAAGTTTTATTTGTACAGACGACAACATTGTGAAAACAATCCTTGTTCACATAAATCCACGAAAATGACTAAAAACGCTGTATTATTCATGCCAGGCCAGTAGATGGCGATGTCAGTTTGTAAAGAAACACTACACGCCTATAGACTGAACATGTAAATGAATACACATACGCGTGTTGCCACCGTTTTCATAGATTCGTGTTTCTGTACTTTACATGGGGACGATAAAGGTATCATTTTCAAAAACTTGCACTTTGAAACCTATTTTCAAAAGTTTGTTTTTAGGCCCTAAGGGCCGTTTACACTAAAATCAACTAAAATCGGAAAACTTAAGCTTTTTGGTTAATTTACATAACAGCAGTGTTTTGGGGACCTGAAGGGTTTCAAAGTGTACGTTTTTGAAAACAATACTGTTATCATCTCTGTGTAAACTACAAAAAAACAAATTTGTGAAAGCGGTGACGTCATGCACAGGCGTATTACGTGTTCAGTCTATAAGCGTGTAGTGTTTCTTTACAAAGTGACATCGCCATCTACTGGCCTGGCAGCAGAATACAGCGATTTTAGATGTTTTTGCGGATCCATGTGAAAACCTTTTCCATTTTTAGCACATCGTTGTTGTTTAAACATGCCCTAAAACTACAACCATAAAAAACATTTGTTGCGTAAAATGATAAAAAACGTTAACTGAATATATATGCGATGCGATCTGGGAAAACCTGTCGGATGTCGCGATAGAACGTTTTCAGTAAAGTAAAAAAATAGGTCGAATGTAGTTTTTTTTTTTTTTTTTTTTTTTTTGTCAAAATTGGGTTTTCATTAAATTATCATAATATAACATCTTGTCTATCATCTCTTAAAATATCTTGGCAAAATTCGCCTGTTAAGTGCAGAAAAATAGAGATTTATAGTGGCAAGGCTGTCTTTAACGTTACGGTTTAAGAACACACCCAGCGGAGGTAAAAAAACAAAACAAAAAAAACAAAACAGCCATAGCTTTCCCTCTCTTAACACTACAAAGACAGTTCACCTATCGAAATAAACCACATAACATGTAGAATGAAGGTGTATTAATGCAAATTTCCCGCCAGTCCTGTATAAAGTACGCACGCATTTTTTTTTTTTTTTTTTTTTTTTTTTTTTTTTCTAATACGTTATCGTGAGAAGGCGGAGCACAAGAGAACAACGGAGCTATAATGAACACACATGTTCTAATTATGTGTTTATTAGAGGTTGAATTCAAATCAAATACTGCCAAACTGACTATACTACTTCTGAATAGGATGTCTACTTCATAAAATGTATGAAAATATGGAAATATACGGTTCAGATCACTGAAATAAATGGAGGCACTCTTAAATGGTCAGATATGGAGCTAGGTGTCATCTAGTGAAAAAGTTTGGTACTGCACCCTAACAAAATCTTACTGAAAGCTCATTTTTGAAATATTTCAACCTAAAATTTGGAATGTTGACATTTTTGGCTTTTATTTTCTTGCAGATTAAGAGTAAAACATGCTTTGTAATACATTATTATAAAATATAAACAATTATATTTTTACATTTTCATAAACTTAAACTTCTATAACTTTTTTTTATTTTTTTTATTTCACTTTCATAATTTCACAATTCACTCACACACACACACACACACACACACATATATATATATAATTTTTCACAATTCATATATATTTATTTATTTATTTATTTATATAATATAATATATGTGTGTGTGTGTGTATATACATGTGTATATACATGTATTAGCTAGTTGCCAAGGAAACATTTCAAATTTTCATTTCATTTAATTTTGATGTATTAAAACAACTAAAACTAAAATAAAAAATAATAAAAAATATAGACATGAACAACTATGACAAATGACACACAACAAAAATTGCCAAAACTAACTAAAATGAAAATGAAAACAGGAAATATAAAAATAAACTAATTTAAATTATTAATAGAAACTATAACAGTATTTCAGTTATACTGGCGTTCTGTTACTGCTGGCGTTTCCTTTTGCAAAACACCCATAATGCACTAAGTGCCACCCCTCTGTCAATATGACTGACCATGGGCATGGATACAAAAATGCAAAAGTGTGATCTGTAGTTTTAACAAAAGCCCTGGAGCTGTCAAAAGTTTGCAAATAAATGGGTAGATCTGGGCATAGGCGCCGATTTATGTTTCTGCCGGTGGATGCCCACACTCCACAAGTCTCTTTTTATGTTGGTCAGACACACTCTTCCTATCGTTCATAGCCAAAAGAAGCTGCAAACTGGTCCAGACTTCATACTGATAATCAAAAGCTTGGCTATGCAAAAAAGACTAATGATGTCCATTAAAAAAAGTGTCTATTCACAGATGTCAGTGACAGATGTCAATGAATCATATTTACAGTGTTTTAATGTGCTTCAAACATTGCTTACACAGAACTGCCTTCAACCGACAATAATCTTCATTTTTAAGTCTCTGCCAACCTGAACAAAGCTTGATTGTGTTGACCCACATTTCTGCCTCTGAAACAGAGTTAATAATTCACCTGTCGTCTGGCTGAGTTTTGAGGAAGCATGCCATATCAAAGTGTACACTACAGTTATATTATGTACTGGATTGTATACAAACAGTATTCAGTGTTATTGACAATATATTAAAGGATTAGTTCACTTCAGAATTAAAATTTCATGATAATTTACTCACCCCATGTCATCCAAGATGTTTATGTCTTTCTTTCTTCAGTCGAAAAGAAATTAAAATTTTTGAGGAAAACATTCCAGGATTTTTCTCCATATAGTGGACTTTACTGAGGTTCAACAGGTTGAAGGTCCAAATGTCAGTTTCAGTGCAGCTTCAAAGGGCTCTACATGATCCCAGACGAGGAATAAGGGTCTTATCTAGCAAAACGATTGGTCATTTTCTAAAAAAAAAATTAAATTTTATATACTTTTTAATCACAAACGCTCGTCTTGCACTGCTCTGCGATGCGCCACGCATTACGTAATCACGCTGGAAAGGTCACGCGAGACGTAGGCGGAAGTACCTATCCAGTGTCTACAAAGTGAACATGCAAAGACTAAGTCAAACGGCCATGACAAAAAAAGGTACAACAACGATGTCGGACAATTTTGAAGTTGGAGGAGAAAATGAGATGGAGTTTTTCGCCCTACCGCGGTACTCCTGTCTATGTCATGCGTGACCTTTCCAACATGATTACGTAATGCGTGGCGCATCGGAGAGCTAGTGCAAGATGATCATTTGTGGTTAAAAAGTATATACATTTTTATTTATTTTTTTTAGAAAATGACTGATCATTTCACTAGATAAGACACTTATTACTCATCTGGGATCATGTAGAGCCCTTTGAAGCTGCACTGAAACTGCAATTTGGACCTTCAGCCCGTTGGTTGAAGTCCTGTTGAAGTCCATTATATGGAGAATAATCCTGGAATGTTTTCCTCAAAATCCTTAATTTCTTTTCGACAGAAGAAAGAAAGACATAAACATCTTGGATGACATGGGAGTGAGTAAATTATCAGGAAATTTTAATTCTGAAGTGAACTAATCCTTTAATATCATTATGAATGTGATTGTAAATGGTAGGTTGCTTTAGTTTTTTAATTTAATCTAGCACAACCCTGCTGAAAAACAAAACGACAAATAAAACCAGCGAAAACCAGCCTATGGTGGTTGGCTGGTCTTAGCTGGTTTAAGCTGGTCTCCCGGACTGGTCAAGCAGGTGTTCAGCAGGTTTTAGCTGGTTGATCAGCTGGTCTGCTAAAGAAGTGGTCAAAACCCCTCTAAACCAGCTATGACCAGGCTGGAATACCAGCTCAAACAGGCTGGTTTTATAAATTGGTCAATATTATAAATGCACACTTAATAATAATGATATTCTGAGCAATTCTTACACTATTTAAATGACATTCCACATAAATGTATAATGATTTAATTTATAAAAAAAATTGTGGCAACCATTTTGACCATAACTACGAATACCATGGTGAATTTTTGTAAGGTTTTTTGGACACTCAGCCTTTATTTGATTACAAAACCAGTAACTGCTTTCAAGGCCCTGTTAATGCTTTAATCGTCAAAAACAAACTTCTCTGTCTGAGTTTTGTGCATCATGTGACTGTAGAACTCACATGGTAGACACATGGTAGACTCTTCTCTCTTGCCTCTCTTCACTCGAGCACAAGCTCATGACATGTTGAGGAACACTGGGTTAGTTTGCTGTAGACCAAAGTCAATGCTCAGGTAAAGATGACAGTTTATGATATTGCTTCTGTTCCATCTCTCTTCAATTGTTTTGGTGATTTTTAAAAAAGGCACTTGCCATGGGATTTGTTTGTAAAAACATCAATCATTAGGCTGAGGGTATGTTTCTCTAATATTTGCTTCTGTAAGACTGGCTTGTCTTGTCAAACTCACTTAATGTTGGACATAATCCTGACTTTTTAGAGTTAATGATAACCTTTTGTATTTGATTCTGTCTGCTTACATTTTTTGGTGGAATTTTAATGCATGTTATCTCTGAAAAGCTATTGATCTACAGTTGAACAACTAAATGATGCACTAAATATTTCAGATGTTTGAATTTCAGTTTTATTGCTTCTCAAATGGTAATTTAAACCTCCTACACTACACTACATTTGACTACATTTGAGCTTTCATTTTATGCTTATTCCAGTATTTATTTATAGGATTAGAGTGGTTAAACAATGATTCGTAAGTGTCAGTGTATTTGTGAATTCCCTGTCTTACGTGACTGGATCTTACCTTGATCCCCTAATTACATTAGAGCAGAATTTGGAAAAAGTTGTGATGAAATTTTGCTGTTTATCAGATGTTCTCTGCTCCTGTAAGTCTACAGTAGAAATAGTGGAGCCTGGGGCTTGTTGTCACACTTTTCAGTTTCCAGTGAATATTTTTCAGGCTATGCTTATTTTATAAAACTCAGTTTCTGTATTCTGTTGGCAGATACCTTAAATCCATGTCTACAGTTATTGCCCAAGAAAAACACGCTGACCTTTTGTGACAACATGGCAAAATTGTGAAATCTTGACCCAACCTGACATTTATAAAAATACTCTTGTCCTGAGAGCACAGTTCACAGTACCTTTATATTTGTATAATGACTGAATGCATGTCCGTATGGTTTTATTGTGTTTATTATTTAACCCAGAATTTGCATATGTAGCAAAAATATGATATTGAAATTTTCATTTGTAGGACAGAATAAAAAAATCCCAATTTATAAGGGTTTTGAACTGGGTTGTTTTAATCTACAACAACAACCTAATACACAAAACCCTTTACTATTAATTTTACTATGATGTAGATCAGTGTTATAGTATTATTTCTACAATTACACTATTTATTAATATTTTGAATTTGTTTTCTTTTAACACCCATAATGCACTTTCGTTACCATGCCGTCATTTTACGACGGACTGTTTCACAAATGAGGGTCAATTCAACACGGGATTTGCACAAAAGATTAACATGACGGCACATGCTAGTTGATGAGTTGAATCAACTCCACAGCAACTACATACATTTATCCACTAACCGTTCAGAAACGTCCAGTTTCATTCTAAAAGTTGTAACTTCTTCCTGAGTCTCTCCATCAGTGTCCGACTCCGGTTTGAACAATGTAAGGCTGAACACCGTTACTGACAATCCTCATTGTGGCTGTGTGAGATTCTCCAGCTTTGTTGTTGAGCAACTGAAGCGCGAGCTGCTAAAGCTCTGTCCTATTCTGGAAAGGGGGCCGGGAGCAGCAGCTCATTTGCATTTAAAGGAGTTTTGTGGCTAAATATTAGGTAAATAAATGTAGCAGGCATAAAAGCTGGGAAACAAAATGAAAATATGTGTAGAAAAGAAGATTGAGACATGAAGAATGTAAGAAATCTTTACTGCCTCCATGTATAGCTGAAGTTGTTTTCTTGTCGTTTAATTCTGTCACAGTCAGATCTCTCAGGGAAAGCTGAACATTCCCATGTCTTGTGTTGAAAACATGCGGGTGCAAACCTTTTAAAGCAGGGCTATTGTATTACATGCTCTCTTAAATGTGAGTTTGGTTTGTGGCTTGAATTCAGACCACAGGCGACTCGGCTTGCATCCCACAACTCATGGGGTCTCCCACACGGTCTGAATCGTAACACTTGCTCTGATTCTGATTTGCCAGAGAGCATTTATGCCTGTTGTTTGCAGGGCCCTGATTTTGATGGATTGAGTTTTGCCTGTACATTTGAAGGTCAATAGTTACCATGGGACTGTTAGTACACAGTGTGGGTTTTGGGCCATCTTGACCAGGCTGTGGGCTGGGATGAAAGCCTCTGGGACATTTGGGCACTGAATGGAAGATATATTTGCCAGACTAACTGAACTGGCAGGGGTTTAAAGGTCTTTGACTGAACCGCAGTGAATCTCTCCATTGCTATTGCTAGTAGATTTATTTTGGTGACCAGATGGAGCTTTACAGTATTTGGGAAGAGTTTCGTTGGCTTAACAAAATGAGATTGATATAATCACCCGTTTTGATTCTGAAGCAAGTATTTCAAATAATGACTGTCCTTTCTCCTGTATTCTTTCACAAGACTCTTAACCACTCGTGCCAAATCCTTCCCCTTGGCAGGATTTTGTTAAGAGAAGCTCTTGAGGAGATTTTCTCAGATTTCGTTAAACAGCCCATGTCATTTGTGTTTGAATATAACAGGTGGGAATTTACATGATATTTGTGAGTACTATTTATGAACAGTTAGTCTCTCTGAACTACTATAGAGTCTTCATTTCTCTTTCTTTAACACTCTTTGGTCAGGGGTTCCCAGTCTTTGTCAGCTAAACCCCAATGATTAAAATTATTTACAGTATTTGTAAACCCTCTGAGATTTCCAGTAATGTTCTAATCTTTCATTAAAAGTAATAATAATAATTGATATGATTTCATTTTTGTATGCAAGATCAAACAAATCAATATATTTCTGATTAATTATCATTTTACAAATTTTTCAAATTTCATTTTGTTGTTTCTTTTGTAATCTGGACTCTCCTGCTTTTAGGGTGTACCCATACTAGGCGATCTGAACCATGTCCAAGCAGGTTTGACCCCAAGTCCAGTTTGTTTGACTAGTGTGATTGCTCCGTACCGTGCCCGCTTGAAGAGTTGGGCTTGGGCATAGATCAGTCATAGACTCAGGCGAGGACGGTATACAAGTAGTGTGATTGCTGACTGCAGCGGAGAACGGAACTAGTGTGCTATACTGTCATCATTACAAAAACATTTTCTATTACTATTTGTATAGTAGCACTGCAACAAAAAATCGATGCTTTTCAAGATTTTCCAAATGCATCGCAATTCTCTCTCGAATCGATTCTGAGCTTAGTTTTTAACAGCAGATGCTGCTCTAGGCTAGTTTTTAACCACACGCTCAAACGCTCACGAAGAAGAGCACTTGTGCATTCGGCTGAGTCTGAGAATGTACTTGCACCTCAGAATGCTTTTATGATGCGAGATTAATGTAAACAGACCACTGCAAACACCTTTGTAATTTGCTTCAACCTTTTCAAATTTTATGAATGATTATTTTATAGAAGGTTCAAATCGTGTGTGTAAGGAACTGGAAGGAAGAAGAGTACGGCTGTTTCTAAAGCACGCAGTGCCAACTGCTGTTAAAAACTAAGCTCAGAATCGATTCGAGAGAGAATCGCGATGCATTCAGAAAATCTCAGAATTGATCCAGAATCATTTCTCGATTTGCGAAGCGTTCATTTATTTTCCTAGCCCTATTGGATAGTACACTTTTCAATAGTATTTTTAGGTTTACAAAAGGTCTGGTTCTCACCTTATTTATGAACAGGAATTATAATTTGCATTTAGAGCCTTTTGCCTTAGTAATAATCTTCTGAAATGTGAAAAAGTCATCATAACCAGGCATATATGGATAGGCTTTTATCCAAAATCCACAATTTCCACCTGAATTTCCACAAAAGTCTGTTTAGCTGTGCGGAGCAATGCCTTTCATGTTTAGTTCAGCATTGGTATTTCTGTTATGATCTCAAGAAACCCCTGCAGTTCCATCACGAGCCCCTAGGAGAGAATCTGTTGTTGAGGAATCAACACAGGCTCATTGGAAAAACGTACCTGTGGAAACATTTTTGCAAAACGCAAAAAACACCTACCAATACATAAAAAACACTGCCGTTTCCAACAGAAATGAACACGAGGCAGTAAAACAGCAAGCACTTTTAATCATTTTCATACAAAATTATGATTGCAAGGGCATATTATGGATTAATAAACACTTTTTACCATAGTGCATGATTTGTAAACAAATACATTTTGGAGTTTGCATCACATAACCAGCTCCTTATGTTTGGCTTTTCTGACATACTAAACTTGCTTGTTAGCTCAGCTGGTACAGAATTGTACTTGTAATGTAGACTTGTAGAAACAAGCTAAAATGGCATGGATGCTTCACGGTCAAGTAGGTTTAGGGTTTAGTGTAGGTGGTACATTATTTTAAAACTTGATGGAGCATTAACCTTTTAGCAACACTCACCGGACATTTCAATTCAGATCTGCGGTGATAAGTATAACAATCAATGTAATAAAACGTTTCCAGATTCCAGATTTTGGATAAAACCGAACACGCTTTTAGTGCCACTCACTGGATATTTCACTTTGAAACCGTTGCAAAACTTGCACAACGCAACGTAATACCATTTTGCAGAAATGTTGCCACAGGTTCATTTTTCTAATGAGCCTGGAGGAACTCTGCTGCAGGCTATACTTAAAGCTTACATGTAGAATCCTCCTTATCATCCAGAATCACTATGGTTGAAGTTATCACTCAGCTTGAATTTGTCTTGAAGGGTTTTCCGTCAACAAACCAATGGCTGTGGAGACGACACAAGGGCATGTGTGTGCATGCAATTCAGGGTCAACCTTTAAAACATGTTTCTTTAAAGAGAACAGCAACATGCATTGATTCAGGTCCTCATGGTGTTTGTTCCCTTTTTCCTCAGCATCTGATTTGGTGCCATCATGAGTGGAGGAGTGAATGTGAAGAGTCTTCCACGAGCCCAGCCTGGCTCCGGCATCCCTCTGCACAGGACCAGACTCCCCTCCCCGAAACCTGAGCCCAAGTGCACCAGCAGCAGCCTTCCGAGACCATCCACACACATCCCTGTTAGCAACAGAAGCCCCTGTAGTAGCAGCCCTACAGCTGTCTCCTCCAAAGATGTACTGAGGGACACCACCCTCAGAAACCAGCATCTGCTTCTAAGAGGCAGTCCACCTATTCAACGTTCTTCCACCAGTCCTCAAACACAGACCCAAGACTCTAGATCAGCCCATAACAGTCCACAGGTTCGACGGAAAGTGTCCCCACTTTCAAGGGGTAATCTGGATGTGCCCAAGACCGAGAGTTTGCTTGACCTTCGGTCCAATGGCAACAAGAACTTCCAGAGTGGGATCTTTTCTTCTCAGACAGGACGAATGGACAATGCTAACCGCTTGATCTCAGAAGAACTCAAGTGCCACGAGGAGAGGGCTGCTTCTGGAAGCAGTCAAAGCAAGACGGGAATCCCTTCGTTCAGATTTAGTAACAACAACTTGAGGCCTGGTCCGGCAGCCACTAACGTAGATACAGGTCTCCTCAGAGTCCATAGAGAGAGAGTGTCCCTGCAGAACAGTGCCTCCAGTAGCTTCTCAGATGAGGAGATGTGCACCCCAGATGACCTCAGCCCGGAGGTCCCACAGAGATCACCACCCGAGGCTATTGCAGTCCCTAAACAGGACGCCTCCAGTGTTGAAATGCTCAAAGCCAAACAGACACCAAAGGTCAATATGGCTGCCGTTGCACCTTTCAGATACAGGTAAGTTATGGCAAATACATTAAAGGATCGAAAGATCAGCTTAGACCACGACCAAAAAAGACCAGGCTGGTTTATTCTGGTTAGTGCAGAGATAGTATAATGTTCACCAGAATAGCTATGCTTTTCACCAGCATGGAGCTGACTGTTCATAATGGTTTTTCTGGTAAAGCTTTTTGACCAAGGAGGGCATTAGGTGCTGATGTCCCCAATCAGTCTTCGTAACTAGCATAAAGCTAGTTAAGAATCCTGATTGGGGACATCAGCACCTAATGCTCGAGACCAATATGTAAAACACAACAGATGCTGGTGGGATCAGATGGTTTCATACAGTAGGTTTACTTCACACGAAGGCTTTTCACACTATGGTTAACGCATTGTTAAATATTAAGAGTGGTTTTAACCCTGGGTTAAGCAAAGTGTCACACTTGTAATTTTGAATGGGAATTAGCACCACACTGTCATCCTTGTTGACCTCCTTGTTGATCCTGGAACAACATTCCAATCAACCAGTCAGATTTGAGGGATAGGTTTACAGTTGATGTCAAGTTTAGGCTTAGAACAAGGGTTAAGGGCTTCTACGCCATTGTTATTCACATATCATTTCCCTTAGATTTTAGGGATAAGTAATGGGTAAGGTTAGGTTTAGGTTTAGGGGTAGGGATAGCGTTAGGACTGTTTTTGGACAGGAATGTTGTTCCAGGATCAACAAAATATGTTGATCCAGGAACATGTCTTTGCGGCGACCATACAATAGTTTGTCACTGGGTCAGTCCCCTTAAAGGGACAACTTTGTATCTTACCTATCCCTAAAATGAGTCCTTTTCCACTCATAATCTTTCCAGCACTGAATCAGTCAAGTGGTTTAAGTTTCTGTCCCGCTCTCAGAGACTGTGTCGCTCTTACCCTCTATGCCTGCTGGGAATTCTGGGGTATAGCTTCTCCTGCCAACATCTCTGAATTAACATCTCTTTGTATCCCTAAAATGTCCATATTAGTACCTTAGAGTAGTAATATGTACCCTTAAAAGGATAGTTCACCCAAAAATGATTTACTCATCCTCAAGCCATCCTAGGTGTATATGACTATCTTCTTTCAGACGAACACAATCAGAGTTATATTAAAAATATAAGCTCTTCCAAGCTTTATAATGGTAGTGAATGGGACCCAATATTTTGAAGCCGAGAACACGTGTACGGCTGTTGCCGGAAGTCAGTAATTATAGTTCATAAATTTCTAAATATGTACATTTTTCTTATGTACAAAAACCCATCTCTTCACTTCAGAAGGCCTTTAATAACCCCCCGGAGCCATATGATTACTTTTATGATGAATGCATGCACTTTTTTGGGCTTCAAAATATTGGTTCCCATTCACTACCATTACAAAGCTTGGAAGAGACAGGATATTTTTTAATATAAGTTTGTCTGAAAGAAGATAGTCATAAACACCTAAGATGGCTTGAGGGTGAGTAAATCATGGGATAATTTTCATTTGTGGGTGAACTATCCCTTCAAGGTATTACTATGAAGGGGTAAATTTTGAAGGTACCTTTGAGGGTACTGCCCAAGTGACAAGCTGTTTGTCTTACCTCTGAAAGTAAAATTTTTGAAATTTTTTCTTTCTGAGAGTGCACTTTTAATCCTGTTCTAAGAAGTCCTGTTCATATGAACTAGACTCAGGGCCATCATCAAGAGGGGTGCCCACTATGCATGATGGACAGTTATTAAAGCAGATACATTTGAGACATAGAATATTGCTAACAGACCTCCTCAGTATTATTTTACTTTACTTTTTCACTCAAGATAAACCAGGATTACATTAGGCTGCTTTTAAAAATGATTCTGGGTTAACATTTGCAAGTGTGAAACGTCCAAAAGAAAAATTATTTGAAGCATCAGGTAAATTATTTTTTTATGATGAACAGTGGAAAGTCCTAATCTTGCAGAAACGTATTTGGAAATGTATATCCTTCTACCTAGCTAGTGTGCAAGAAATTGAAAGAGGAACTTTATTTTTAACAGAATTTAAATTTTCGACATTTGTTTGCCAAATTGTCTTGAACTGTTGTACATATATTGCATTACATTGTTTGTTACTTCTTTAGCTGCTGCATAATTTGTCTTCCCTCTATCTGTCTTCACGTCTGTCTGTGCCCAGCTCTCTCACTCTCTTTTGTCACACTCACTCTTTTTCTCCCCATTTCATCCAGTTTTGACAAATATGACAGTCCATCACTTACGCTGACAGATTAGCCTCCTTTTTCACTCGTAATCTTTCCAGCGCTGAATCAGTCAAGCAGTTTAAGTTCCTGTCCCGCTCTCAGAGACTGTGTCGCTCTTGCCCTCTCTATGCCTGCTGGGAATTCTGGGGCAGAGTAGATGCTTAAAAATCTTCTCCTGCCAGCATGAACACTCTCTGAATTATCTGCTCTAATGACTTAGTGCAGTGGACACCCGGTGGGCACGGGATACACTGGCATCAGGGTGACTGCCATGTTAGCGTAACTGAATATAAACCAGCCGTTACAGTGACAAAGCTGCTGTTTGGAAATAGCACTGAACATTGATTATTTTCAGATTGTTATTGCTAGATGGTTAACAATTAGTGAAGAATACCAAGCACTATGCCACGTCTCAACTTCTAGGCCAACGTTCAGTGAAAGAACAGTTGATATATGCTACATATTTCCAAGGAGCAGAGTTGGGTTTTGGTTATGAGGCTCTTGGAAAGGCTGTGAGGCACTGTCTAATTGTCTTATTCTTTTCATTTTGTTTTATAAAGGCTGCAGATTCAGGAAGACGTATCTCTGGATGACTTCAGCGACTGTTCCTCTGACTCAATAGAAGTCTGCTGTGATGACCTCAATACTGGTGAGTTGTTTGTTGTTTATTATCTTTTGCATAGGATCAACAGTCTTTTTAGGTTATGTTCACATCACAAAGCTACAAGTGCCCAATCTGTTTCAATCTATTTTTTTTTTTTTTTTTTTTTTTGGCCTTTTAAATATGACCAATGTGAGATGCTCCTGAACTGACCCACATGCATAAAACACACTAGCCTGGCATGTTCATCATAACCTAATTTCATAAATATCTCAATACAATTTAAAATAAAAATTTACTATAAAATTTGGGCACCAGTCTTAATGCTAGTAATGCATTAAAAAAAACTGTATACACCTGTTGCATGAATATAAGCTCATAAAACGCTCATAACTTAATATTTTTCAACTAAAACCATATTGTATCTGCCCAGTAACTTCTCATTAATGAGTGAATGTGCAAACCTTTTGAAGTTTTGAATGTTTTACCATGTTTTTACTGTGCTATTACTACATTTACCCCCTTTTTAATTAAACCATTGAAAAATTCTTTGAAATTTAAAATGTTACAAGAACTACAGGGTGATGCAAGAAAATATATATTTTTAATCAATATTTATGAGAAATTTTATTTGAATATATCATTATGTGATATTTATAAGAGCATATAATATGAAAATGAACTCCATTGACTTCAATAGATTTAATTAAATTCCGATAACCCTTTACAGTAAGGTTCATTAGTTAACTACATTAGTTAACATGAACTAATAATGAACTGCACTTTTACAGCATTTATTAATCTTTGTTAATGTTAATTTCAACATTTACTAATTGGTTATTAAAATCTTGTTAACATTAGTTAATGCACTGTGAACGAACATGAATAAACAATGAACAACTATATTTTCATTAACATTAACGAATATTAGTAAATATAGTAACAAATGTATTGCTCATGGTTAGTTCATGTTAGTTAATACATTAATGTTTAACTAATGAATCTTATTGTAAAGTGTTATCTAAATTCCTTTGAACTTATAACTCATGAAAAGCAAGTGTCACATATGTGACCTAATGTACATCATTGTATATTTGAAATGAATATATTTTGTGCATTTCTCTGCAATATTTTATATTAGTTCGATTTAATTATTTTATAATTCAGGCCGATGGTAAATCAATTGTGCAGTAACGTTGTTTGGTTGACTTATAAATTATATAAATTCTGACATTTCATACATGACTTCTGAAATTTCACATATGAATTTCTGTATGTTCACACTAAAATCACATTGTAAAAAAAAATGTGATATGTATTTGATTTAAAACCATGTATGGAAGTTTGAAATTAAGAATTCAAAGCTTCCCCAGATTGGAAATTCAAAACAATTTTTGATGTTCAAACCCAAAAATGTGGTAAACATGAGAGAAGATTTGAGCCACTTTAAACTACAGTGTGAATTTTTGAACTAAAGGAAAGAAGAAACAAAATCTTTCCTATGTGTTCATTGGAACCCTGAAAGTTGAGGACAGAGAGCATCAAATCTGTCCTTCCATCTACTTTCTGGCCTAATTCTCCATCTCTGAGTGCCTTGTTGCCCGTGGCGGTGGGTGCGTTGCGCAGTAAGAGAAAGCAGGCAAAGAAAGTGATAGCTGCAGGTTTTCCACTCCTTACAAAGAGAGTGAATGCAGCAGTCACAAAGACAGCCTTCACCCCACTGCTCTAACAGAAGCCCTGACCTAGTCTGACCCTCATCAGACAGGCATGATGCCAGCGAGACCACCCCCACCTGGAGATGGAGAGTTCAGCTGTACGGGCTGTTTTACACTTTAAACTATTAAATATAAAGGTTACAAAAAGGGTTTTACAGTCTGATGCCATAGAAGAACCTTTTTAAGCTCCAAAGACCATGTTTTAGCTTGTGAAAGCAAGTGTTGCTTTTACACAGAACCCCATAGCAAACACCTAGCAATTTCTCAACAAGTACAACAATCATTTTTTGAGTCTTTGGTGAATGTAAGGTGAATGTAATCTACTCTAAAGAACAATTGAAGAACCTTTCATTTGGTCTTTGCTGCAAATTTGAAGATGTTTCATCAACTTTGTGATGATTTAGGTGGAACACTTAACAAATTGAATCAGGTGTGCTGTTGCTGAATTTGATTAAATGTCTGGTTAAAGATCGCTGTAGATAACCTGGATTTCTTAGAGAATGACTGTCACAGATATCAGCAGTGTAAAGTATGTGTGCACATGTGTTTGAAACAGGTTTAGTCTCTGTTTTTCTGTATATTTCAGATGTCAGCACTGTTAGACATGGAAAATGTACAAACCCTCAGCAGAAGAATATTTAGTTTTAGCGATTGACCAGATACCATTGTGTAGTCAATTTGCTTTAATTACACTGATTATATACTACCGTTTAGTGTAAGTAGATTTTATGTTTTTGCAAGAAGTCTCCTCTGCTCACCAAGGCTGCATTTATTTACAGTAAAACCAAAAATGCAGTAAAATTAGTAATATTGTGAAATATTATTACAATTTAAAATAAGTGTTTTCTATTGTAATATATTTTGTAATGTAATTTATTCCTGTGATCAAAGCTGAATTTTCAGCATCATTACTCCAGTCTTCAGTGTCACATGATCCTTCAGAAATTCTAATATGATGATTTGATGCTCAAGAAACATTTCTGATTCATATCAGTGTTGAAAACAGCAGTTGTGCTGCTTAATTGTGTGGAAACAATGCTATATATTTTTCAGGATTCATTTATAGGAAGCTCAAAATCTTTTGTAACATTATAAATGTCTTTACTGTCACTTTTGATCAGTTTAATGCATCCTTGCTGAATGAAAGCATCAATTTATTTTGAATGATAGTGTATTTTGGCATTATATTGGCTATCATATATTATTCTAATGTAAAACTGTTGTAATAAACCGAATCACCCTTGTGCCTTGCATGAGTAGCGCTATATGATGTTTTATTAACAAAGTTTGGGAGGAGCATGTTCAGATAATTAACCTAATTAACACAAGAGGAGCGCATGCAGTAATCAACTCCATTAACACGATAATCTATACACAGCAGACTTACTTCTGTTCCTTGACAGTTTTCCAGCATCCCTCCACCACCCCTTCTCCTCACTTCTAACTATTCCTATCCCAACCTGGGAGTACTCTGGATTCCAAGCTCGGAGCCCTCCCCTCAGACAACACGGCAATACGCATAACCTTTACTCTATTTATGGTATGTAAGTGTGAACTCGTGAATTGTTTGGAGTTTTGGATAGTAGTTTTCAGGCTAGTAACTGATGCAGTCATATGACACTAGAGGCAGTAGGTGCGTCCCAGTTCACATACTTATGCACTATTCTATGCCATTTTGTAGTATAAATAATGCGAGTAGTGAAAATTCCAAAAAGAAAAAGTACACTTTAAATACTGAGATGATGCACTTTTATTACATTACATTACATTTACATTAAGTATGAACATGAGAAGAGAACCTAATGAGAAATCTGAGGGTTTAGTAAATTAGTGTATGTTTGTCTGTTGGTGTTAAGTGGTCAGAGAGTATGTGTGTATTTGCATTGAGCTATCTGAGAGTATATTAGTGTGTGCTAGCAATGAGCAGTCTGTGTGTGTGTGTGTGTGTGTGTGTGTGTGAGAGAGAGAGAGAGAGAGAGAGAGAGAGAGAGAGAGAGAGAGAGAGAGAGAGAGAGAGAGAGAGAGAGAGAGAGAGAGAGAGAGAGAGAGAGAGTGAGGGTGAGTGTATTAGCGATGAACGATCTAAGTGTGTGAGTATGCGTGTTAGTGATGAGTGGTCTGAGAGCGCAAGTGTTATGGTAAGTGGGCTCATGGGTTTCATCAGGTTTGAGATCAGATCCACCCCTGAGAATTGACAAAAGCTGATCTGCAGGTTGAATTACACTTTTCCCATTTCAACATCTGCCGGCTGCCTTCCCCTCAGATGGTTGACACACAAACACACTCATATGTACATTGACAATACATTGCCTCTCTCTCTTTCTCTCTCTCGCTCTCTCTCTCTCTAACACACACACACACACACACACACACACACACACACCTCCACCAGCGTAGGCACAGATTTGACTACGGTCTGTCAGCATCGAGCACAACACAGTCAAGAACTGCACTAAACCTAAACGTGTTTTGATTCTCAAACTTCTTTACAGCATTAAGTTTGCATTTTCTGTGCCAATGGTGCCAGTCTAATCAGTGGCCTAAAATACGTTTATTCTACATAGGGAGTGTCCACAGTAGCCACCATCTTGAGATCACATGATGGACGTTGTCTTGCAGTTTGAAGTTAGTGTAAACAAACTTACGGACATATCTGAAACTTCAGTGATCCAGAGCTGCAGGGGGCAGCAGAGAGGCTAATGCTGTTTATTAAGTTGTTTAATAGAGTGCTGAAGTGATGACGTATTTTTGTAGGCCAGCCTGTACGTTCACATCACCCTGGTTCCCTCGACTAAAACCCAATAAGATTTTTCCATTGGCTTTTGGTTTATTGCAGAAAAGAAACTCTGTGACCAACAAAAGTTCATGATTCTTACACGTTTTGTTCATCATGATAATCTTTACAAATTAACACAATATTTATGAGTTTTGAAGCCTAAATACAATCGCCAGAAGCTAAACGTAGGTTATAAACGAACTACATCACTTCAACATTACTTTAACATGACTGTCATTAAGCTTCAACTTTTTCAGTCTTAATTTAAAATCCCTTTCCCTGAAAGTTTGAGTTATAATAGTTTGCAAGAGTGTGATTATAAACACAATGAGGCAGTGAAAGCTGTAGTGGCATTTAGCCACTTGTTAGCAACCAAAAAGCTTTAAAAAAATAAAATCACAAGAGGGTATTACTGATGTATTTTATGTCGTAGAATAAACATGAAAATGTCTTGAGCTTGTGTTCACCACAGACCTTTTTCAGACCAGAAACCCTTCAGGACAATAGAACTGGAAGTGCTAAAATGCTAACTCATTTTTTTGGGGTTTGGCCTAGAAAAATAAGTAATTCCTGCAGCACTCTATTAGAGTGCTTAAAATTGTAAACCTGGACATGTTCAGATCAGCAGTTAACCTCTTCTGGTCAATGCCACAACTAGGCCATCTGGGGAGAAAAAAAAAAAAAAAAAAAATTTCTTCATTGACGACCTTCTAACGTAGTAGTTAATAGCATCTGACAAAATTACATTTTTCAAGAAAAAATTAAAATTCACTTTATTACATGTTTGATCAGAGACTAATTAAAAGCTACACTCTAGGCTATTTTAAACCAATGGTTGGGTTTGTCCATATTTGACCCAAACATGGGTTGAAACATCCCAGCATTTTTTTTTTTTTTTTTAGTGTGAAAATGTGAAATGGGATTTATATTTTTTTTATTTAACACCATTTGGTGTTATTTTTTTGCCAAAAAAAAAAAACAATGTGCGTCAAAATTTTCAATAAATGTCAATGATAAATGTTGATACTTCAAGTCTTGAGAAAAACTAGTTTTGATGTCACAGTTCATGCACTAGCATGGACTTATGAGTTTTAATAGTGAAAGCTTTCGTATAGTTGATATTTTTAGGGTAGCCTACTGTCAGCCAATCGGTTGGCATTATTGCCTCATTTTTCCTGCAGTTCCAAAATGATCAGTCACATTTTCAGCTCAGGTGAGTGGCTCAGCTGCATACTTTTGGGATTGCATGCTCTGGCCAAACAACTGCCATTAGCTATGTTTCCGTCCACCTATTTTTATGTGCATTTTGGGATACTGCATAAAAAAAATGTTGAATGGAAATGGCAAAATGTGCATAAATTCTAAAAATGCACATAATTTGCGCATTAATGCGCTTAATTGAGTCAGATAAATTTCATATCCGAGAAAACACAAGCATAAACTATGATGGAAACAGATTTACAGAATAAATTCCTCAGTGTGCATCAAAAAGGTCATGTGATTTTTGCAATGCGATGGAATAAGTGGACCATCCAGCGGAGCGATCTCGTGGAGAAGAATCTGAAATGCTGTTTTGGTTGTTCTGAAATGCCTGAGCCAAAGCTTGTCGTCAAAGTGGTTCAGTAGCCTATAATTTCCTCCAAGAACTGTCTTACACAACTGCGTTCCCAAACAGCAGGCTTCCGCCTCTGAAAACAAGATAACATGAGTGTGTTTCATCTTCGCGCAATTAATTTATTATTTACCGAAAACTATTGTATACAGTCCTATTTTTCTTGGTGATATTTAGCGCCAGTTTATCAGGAAGTGACGATTTTGTTCTCTTCGACTCTCTGGATGGAAACGCTGCTTTATTCGCAAATGTTTTATGCGATATTCCAATTTTGCACTTAAGTTAAATTCACAACTTTGGATGGAAACATAGCTACTGAGATGAATGGGAATGTTAATGGTTAGCTTTCTCCATTATATTATAATTCCTTGTCTGGTATAGCATACTACCATACTCAATATTTCATACACTAGTAAATAGTATGCAAAGAATGGCTTTTGGTATGCATTGAATACTTTTGCAAAAATTTAGTACAAAAAAAGAGGGCAATGCATCAAATACTCTATCCCACAATTCACTGCACTCAATGTGACCTTCCATTTTCAGTGTGATGAATGAACCCAAAGTTAACATTGATATTTTTAAAAAAAATAAATAAATAAATAATAAAAAAAAGGATCAGAAATTCAAAATTTGATGTGGTAATGAGCATGCTACAAATGTTTAAAAAGTTTATGTATACTGTTTCAATAATGTTCAATGCATTCAATGCATACTGTTTTTAAATTGTAGTAAACCATGCTGCACAATATTCCATTCATTGCCTTTTTCTTCATTCATTATTTGATGGAACTGCCAGTATTTTAATTTCCAAGGTGTTAACTGGACGGCACTCTCTGAATTAAATATGATGTCATGTGACAACATTTTAGCATAATACTGTTTTGTCTAATGTTAATGCATTCTCATACTCACTCTATTTTATTAATATAAATGGCAGTATTCTGTGTATAGGCCTACTCTGCAATATGTTAGTACTCTGTTCTGAATATACAGGTGCTGGTCATATAATTAGAATATCATCAAAAAGTTGATTTATTTCACTAATTCCATTCAAAAAGTGAAACTTGTATATTATATTCATTCATTACACACAGACTGATATATTTCAAATGTTTATTTCTTTTAATTTTGATGATTATAACTGACAACTAAGGAAAATCCCAAATTCAGTATCTCAGAAAATTAGAATATTACTTAAGACCAATACAAAGAAAGGATTTTTAGAAATCTTGGCCAACTGAAAAGTATGAACATGAAAAGTATGAGCATGTACAGCACTCAATACTTAGTTGGGGCTCCTTTTGCCTGAATTACTGCAGCAATGCGGCGTGGCATGGAGTCGATCAGTTTGTGGCACTGCTCAGGTGTTATAAGAGCCCACGTTGCTCTGATAGTGGCCTTCAGCTCTTCTGCATTGTTGGGTCTGGCATATCGCATCTTCCTCTGCACAATACCCCATAGATTTTCTATGGGGTTAAGGTCAGGCGAGTTTGCTGGCCAATTAAGAACAGGGATACCATGGTCCTTAAACCAGGTACTGGTAGCTTTGGCACTGTGTGCAGGTGCCAAGTCCTGTTGGAAAATGAAATCTGCATCTCCATAAAGTTGGTCAGCAGCAGGAAGCATGAAGTGCTCTAAAACTTCCTGGTATACGGCTGCGTTGACCTTGGACCTCAGAAAACACAGTGGACCAACACCAGCAGATGACATGGCACCCCAAACCATCACTGACTGTGGAAACTTTACACTGGACCTCAAGCAACGTGGATTGTGTGCCTCTCCTCTCTTCCTCCAGACTCTGTGACCCTGATTTCCAAAGGAAATGCAAAATTTTCTTTCATCAGAGAACATAACTTTGGACCACTCAGCAGCAGTCCAGTCCTTTTTGTCTTTAGTCCAGGCGAGACGCTTCTGACGCTGTCTGTTGTTCAAGAGTGGCTTGACACAAGGAATGCGACAGCTGAAACCCATGTCTTGCATACGTCTGTGCGTAGTGGTTCTTGAAGCACTGACTCCAGCTGCAGTCCACTCTTTGTGAATCTCCCCCACATTTTTGAATGGGTTTTGTTTCACAATCCTCTCCAGGGTGCGGTTATCCCTATTGCTTGTACACTTTTTTCTACCACATCTTTTCCTTCCCTTCGCCTCTCTATTAATGTGCTTGGACACAGAGCTCTGTGAACAGCCAGCCTCTTTTGCAATGACCTTTTGTGTCTTGCCCTCCTTGTGCAAGGTGTCAATGGTCGTCTTTTGGACAACTGTTAAGTCAGCAGTCTTCCCCATGATTGTGTAGCCTACAGATCTAGACTGAGAGACCATTTAAAGGCCTTTGCAGGTGTTTTGAGTTAATTAGCTGATTAGAGTGTGGCACCAGGTGTCTTCAATATTGAACCTTTTCACAATATTCTAATTTTCTGAGATACTGAATTTGGGATTTTCCTTAGTTGTCAGTTATAATCATCAAAATTAAAAGAAATAAACATTTGAAATATATCAGTCTGTGTGTAATGAATGAATATAATATACAAGTTTCACTTTTTGAATGGAATTAATGAAATAAATCAACTTTTTGATGATATTCTAATTTTATGACCAGCACCTGTAGCCTCCTCCTTGACTCATTTGGGGAAAAAAAAAAAAAAAGTATTAAAAATGCAAAATAACTTTTTCATTCTGAGATGATAACTGGATGCCAATTTAATTTCCATATACTGTAACTTCACCTTTAACCAAAGAATTAGGCTGAGCTTAAGGTTGCAGTCTTAGAAGCTGATGCTGGATTTCATCTTCTATAATAATATTGCAAATGTGAAATCCATTTTTTACATTTTTTTTTTTTTTTTTTTTTTTCAGTCCATAAATATGACCATATAGTCACATAGTGACAGACCCGTCTATATGAAGTGTAATCCCTTTGTTCGGGATTTTCTTAATTCTCATGGCGGCTTTCGTAAATGCTTCTAGGATAGAAGACCAAAAGCTGCCAGATCTGGTTTTATGGCAATTAATTGGGAGAAAATCCTGATTTTAGCATTTATACTTGCAGGTTTCTGGCAGATTGCAGGCATCAAGGCCGAATTAATATTTAGCATATGGTGAGGAAAAAACGGATCCACCGGCTGTAAGTCAAATCGCAAATCAGCAGTGGCCTCTTAAAGTTGACTCTCCAGATTTGACTTTGAGAATCTGCATTGAACTAGAATGCACGTGATTTGACATCAAAGATTGCTTCACACACACATACATAATGATGAACTTATGCCAGCTAACCCTATTAACATATGTTTACCCAGAAGCCTATCAGATTTTAAGAAATCATCCCTGTTGCTTGTTAATCGTTTGCTTTGGCACCCTAGTCGCTCACTGTTTTAATATACTTTATTTTGCTTGATCTTAATCCCCGTTTTGAACCTGTTTCAAAGCTTAGATTCTCAGAGAAAAGTTTAGCGCACCTCATAAACCCTGACATGGACTGTACAAACAGAGAGGAACATTCATTTCTTAAAATGGAATCTCACATCATGTTTCCAGTGGTTGAGACATGAGACTGGGCATTGAAAAACAGGTGCTCTTGGGAAACTTTAAACTAGAACTAGAGCCACTATAAATGCTAATTGTCTTGAAGCCGGGAGGGACAAGTGTACTGGGCAGTGTGAGTGGTGCGTGTTTGTGGCTGTGCTCAGTTTGACATGGACACTTGTTTTAGTAAAAACATGTGAATGTTGGCATGCTAGCTAAGCTTTTGTATTTTCTAAAGAATATGTGAATGGTGTTTGCACATGCAAAAGTCACTGCCACAATGCAAGGGTGGTTGCCAGGGTGTTGCTATGCAGTTACTAAGGTGCTATTTTGTTGCTAGGGTGTTCTGGGTATTTGCCAGAGTGTTGCTTTGTGCAGTGTTATTTTAGTATTATTTATATATTATTATTGTATTTGTTGATATTTTAAATTCAGCTCTTTTATATTTTCAGTTTTGATTTCGATTTTAGTGTACATTATTATTTTTAATGTATGTTTGTCATTTTTTTTTTTTTTTAAACATTTCTATGTATGTAGCTTTAATTTGTTTTTCAGTTTGTTTTATAATTTTAGCACTTCAACTTATTTTATTCAGTTCGTAATTGCGATGGCAGCATTTTTAATTTTCGTTTAAGATTTTTAAGTTTAATTTTTTCATCTAATATTTATATTTTATTTCAGCATGATTTAAGTGATTTTATCACATTGCTGCACTCTTAAATGAAAGTTATTTACTGGCATCAATGGTTCAATGAAGAACCTTTAACATCCGAAAATCCCCTTTTGAACCCTTTATTTTAAGAGTGTAGGGTGTTCTGGGTGGGTCTGTCTATCACGCATACATGTAGACCAACTTTTCCCATTTCACTTTTTGTTGCATACTTGTCTTCACTGGCCTGCAGAAACAAAGACAAAGAGTGTGTATGTGAAGTTTTAGTTCAAAATACCCCACAGATCATTTATTATAGCATGTTAAAATTGCCACTTTTTGGGAGTGAACAAAAACATGCTTTTTTGTGTGTCCCTTTAAATGAAAATAAGCTGCTGCTCCCGGCCCATTTTCCAAAAGAGGGCAGAGCTTCAAGAGCTAATGCTCCGGCATACCGACAACAACAAAACAGGACAATCTCACGCACTGAAAATGTCAGAAACTGTCAGTTATGGTGTTCAGTTCAAACCGGAGTCGGACAATGATGTCTACAGAGTCAGAGAATATATGCTACATGGAGATAGAACAGGTATCATTTAGTTTAATTACGGTTATAACTTATGTTGTCATCTTGCTTTTATCCACTATAAGTACAAGCCTGTTGTAACGGACCCTGTTCGAATGATGGCCAAAAATTTACTATGAGTTTTATGCTGTTTATTGTACATCACACAAAAGATGAAGCATCTGTTTTCACTCCAGAAAATCACAGTAAGAGCTGAATAAAACAGTACAAGAAGTACCTATTAAAGTCTTATCCATAAACTCTCTCTCTTCCTTGCTTTATCATCAACATACACAGCGAATTATATAAAAACACTCATTACAATTAACAATGAACAAATGTATACAGACCTTGTGTCTTTTTGGGAGGTGCTTAATAAACTGGTAGACTTTATATCCATAAATCAACTCTGATGAGCTGTAATAAAGTGCACGCTCTCACCTTCATTTCTGCCATAACCAGTATCGCTCTTGAGACTATAAGCTAGATCATGAACAGTTTGTACTGATCTATCCTTGAGTAACAACTTTTTAGCAGAACTTGTTTTGTATTGTCCCTTTGCATTGACCCTTGTTCACAAAGCAGTCTGGTGTAAAATGATTTGTGCAGACATAAACAAATTTAGGTATATGGGGGCACATTTTAAAAATAAAACTAATCCACTGCATCTTCAGCGACTCTGATGTCAGGAGTACATGAAGACTGTTATGTTCACTCTTACATCCAACAACAAAACACCTCAATTGCTTACGAGATATTCTTGTTGCTACAGCTGCTCCAGCCTGGAAAAAATGGAGGACAGTGTACAACTCACTCAGGGCGGGGTCTATGCTAATATGACAGAGTCTGTCAGCAGTCGTGGGCGGGGCCTGAGCAGTATGATGTCATACTGTTTAGACACTGCTTATGATTTATGAGGATTAAAAAAAAAATGAGTGGGTGGATTTGTATCATTATAGGGTGGTTGTGTACACACACTGCAAACACATTTATGTTCAAACCATGTAAAAGTGAATTTTGCGTAATAGATCCCCTTTAAATTGTACTAAGTCAGATAACAAGAGGTCTGCTGTCCTTTTAAATCAGTCACTATTGATCAGTGGTAATCAGATAATAACGCTGCAGTGATGCATCCTATAGTCCTACGAAATGGGGCTAATAAAACATGGCAGAGACACAGATTGAGATTAAACATTAGGGCTCAGATGCATAGACAGGATATCATTGTTTGCTAAAAGCAGGATGCTTCAGTGACAGACGTGATTAATCATTAGCTTAGATATTTACATTACTTCCATTTCGTGATACTACTGTCACATGTAATCTGATTTGGTTTCGTTTTCTCTGTCTTCTGTTCTTGTTTTTGCCTGTCTGATTTGCTAGTTAGTTTCAATGGTTCTTAAGTAGTTTGTCTCGTAGAGTCAGTGCTTTGGAAAAGAAAGCCCACAGAGTGTGCAGTGCCCATTTAGGGAGCAGACATCATAGTATGGTACCAATCATAAAGTAAGAATTGCATTCTTACTCAAATGTCCTTGTAACACCTGGGTCAACTTTAACCTATCAGATAATCAGATATGACTCAGTTCAGGGCCTTAAATATTATATACTTTTACATATAAATATAACTTTTAAATATATAATATAATATAATATAATCAGGGCTTGACATATATATATTTTTTTTTTTGCTCACCAGCCACTGTGGTGGCTAAGTTACTAGCCACTCAGCATTTTCACTGGCCACAATTTTGACATTGATACCATAGGGAAAAAACAGCCATATAGATATTTTTAATATTATCTCATAATTTGGCAGCAGGTATATTAGACTTTAAGACCTGACGCTCTCTCATCTCTCCGACAGCGAGTCGACACACAAACCCGCCTCCCCTCACTCACTGGTTTCATTTGCTCTGGATGAATATTGTTGCTGTTACAGGGCTTGAATTTCGTCATGGGATTTTACTCATTCCCGCAGATTTTTACTCATTCCCGCAGATAAAGCTGCCTCTCAGTACTAAATTGAGTTCCTTTTTCACTGCTTATTGCGCGTAAACAGCCAAATACACACAAAATGAAGTCAAAGTGCCGGTCTTGGCGAGTATACAAGTAAACACAGTCAGTTGTTTTAAGTGAACATAATCAGTTGAGAAAGAAAACGCATGTGTAACAGTATAAAGTGACAGCAGCTCTTGCCAAATTATGAGATAATATTAAACCTGTCGACATGGCAGTTTTTTCCCTGTGGTATCATTGTTAAAATTGTGGCCAGTGAAAATGCTGAGTGGCTAGTAACTTTGGAAAACCACTAGCCACAGTGGCTGGTGAGCAAAAAAGTTAATGTCAAGCCCTGGTTGTGTTGTGTTGTGTTGTGTTGTGTTATATGTTATGTTACGCTTCCAGTATTTTTTTTATCCGCAGAACAGCGGATGATACCAGCATAAACAATCGCAGAACAAACACAGAACAATCATGATACCAGCGATACCTCACATATTATATTATATTATATTATATTATATTATATTATATTATATTATATTATATTATATCATATTATATTATATTATTACTCGTTTCATTTGCTTTGGATGAATATTGTTGGTGTTACAGGGCTTGAATTTCGCCATGAGATTGCGCATATTGCACATAATTTTACTCATTCCTGCAGATTTTGTGCTCACATGCACAATCCCACACCGATATTTAAGCCCTGTAACACCAAATGAAGCAATGAAAAGGAGCAATGAAATGGAGCAAATGAAACTAGTGAGTGAGGGGAGGTGGGTTTGTGTGTCGACTTGCTGTCAGAGATAGAGGGCTGCATTGGGTTTGGGCTCCCGCGGGACCCGCAGGACCCCACGCAAATCTCGCGGGAGCGGGCGGTTTTACCTTTGCTGCGGGCGGGAGTGGGCGGTCAGAAAATTTTGCGGGAGACCCGCGGGGAACGGTGGGATTTGACGTGTAATAGAAATGGAGTCAACACATGAAGTTGAGAAGAAAATTAAAGCGGCTGTTTACTTGACAAAAGCAAAGCAAGACAAGTCAGACATCTGGAAACAATTCTCAAAATTCGTGCATTTTATTTTGAGCATTCTCGCATCTAGTGCGCCATCAAAGAGGGCGGATCTTGGAAGAAAGACGCACAAGTCTGGGACCGCAGTCAGTCAGCAATATGCTTTTCCTTCATAGGAAGCAATGCAAGGCCCAGTGATCAAATTCATTTGTTTAAGTAGGCTACGTTATTTTTATTTATTTATTTATTTTTTAGTATTATTTATTTTCTTTTTTGCAATAGCCTGTTAAACTATTGTGAATGTGAAATCTGAGATTTTTTTTGAGGCATTCTATTTATTTCGTTTTGTATTTAATTTGTTTAAAGTATATCTAGCCTATTTTCTAAGTCCTATGTGTTTATTTAATAAGTTAAAGTTATTTCTTATTGTGCTTTGGCTTATTTACTTAAACTGTTTGTTAACAGTTAAACTGTTTGTTTAGTTAATCGTTTGAGTGTGTATGCAGCAGCCTGCGTTTAAAAACTGAGGTGCCGCTTAGTTGTGGTTTTGTTTTAACGGTTAATGTTTTATAACGCTAATAAAAAAAATACCCAATGTTTTTATCACGTGTGGTGCTTTGGTTTAGCGGCTACTTCATCTTATTTAAACGCAATCATGTTTAAAGTCTGTTATTCTGGATGTTAACTTCGAACGAATTTAGTCTGAGTATTTGTGTATGCCTACATTTTTCACAAGCTCTGAGAGAAAGTCCACGGGAGCGGGCGGGAGTGGACACAAACATTGTGGGCGCAGGCGGGAGTGGAACACGCAGGTTGCGGGAGCGGGCGGTCCTGGTCAGACGTTCAGCGGGAGCGGGCGGGTGCGGGTTTAAGAAATCAGTCCCGCGCAGGGCTCTAGTTGGAGAGATGAGAGAGAGAGAGCGCAGTTGGTATCGTGATTCTATTCTGCGGAAAAAAAAAATTATTGGAAGCGTTTCATATATAATATAATATAATATAATATAATATAATATAATATAAATTATATGATTTTATTGCAGCTCGCTTAAGAAAGATGTTTTCATATCTGGAAAGGGAGATGTTTTTTGGCTCAGAACATTGCCTGACAGCCTGCGGGAGTGTTTTCTCAAAGGTCATCTTGTACTTTTGAATTCAGTAGAACATTACAGTTTATTTGAAAACAGATAGCAGACCCATGGCATGATCAGTTAACACTTTACACTGCTGAGTGGGAGAGTAGAGAGAAATGTGCTTCCTATTTCCTATTATAACCATCTTTTACAGACATGAAAAGAAGTACAGTATGTGAGGGAGTAGAATGTGTAGGATATTACAGGAATTCTCCCATATGACACGCATATGAGTAGGTAGCCAATGAAATAGAGGACATGAGTCTATGGACCAGCATTAGTCTGGCTTGTAGAGAGGATTTCCTCCTAGTTCCTCTGGTTTCTGTGGCTTTGTTTGGAAACCTCGGCCCTTGGACTGAGTCATCCTCGGGTGTGGTGTAGTTTAGCCATCAGTAATAGATTTTTCTTTTTTAAAGAAAGGTTGAACAACTGGGAAACAGTAAACAGATAGGTTACATACATTTATTCAACCAAGTGTTATGTAAATTTTAGACAGAACTTGTGGCTAAAGCTGAATGAAATATATGTGTAATATTATCACCTCATAAAGCTTTGTTTTTTGTTTTCTTTGCTTTCTATATTGCTTCCATATTTTGGGAAATTTGTACACTTACGGCCATGGTAACAGTGATCATGAAATAAATGTTATAAAATAATTCTAGTGCAGTCTTGTTCTGGAAAGTTGTTGTAGTAGCAGCATCTTAATAGTTCCTATATGGGGAAATTTCAGTGTAGATTTCAAGGCATAACAATACACTGGAAAAAAAATGTAGGATTTACTTTGAAACAATTTTCCCTCAGAAATTTCGCAAATAATTACAAAGAAATGGCAGAAGTAGACTGAATTATTTTTTTTTTTTTTTTTTTTTGTAAAATCTACTCCAATAATCTGTTTTATTCACAAAAATCTTTTTTTTTTTACAGTGTGGACAAAGGTACAAGTCATCATGAGACACCAAAACCTCTCTTTTTAATATGTAAAATATTTATAATATATATTTTTTTATAGAAAATATATTTAAATATTATTTTAACAGCTAATATTAATTTGTCTAATAATAATATTTAATTTTTTTTTTACAATTGAATATTTTATAGAAAGAATTGGCCTCAAGGTTTAGGCAAGGTTTTTGACACTCCCTCCACATAAAATGATTTGATACACGTTAGACAAGACACTTTCATACAGCAATCTCTTTGGAAAGTTAACAAAATGACAAATGAGTCATATAATTTCACTTTGAATGTTTGACTCAAGCGAAATTTCGAGTTACTCAGAAGTTTGTCCAGCAATCTTGCAATGGTGTCTGGGTCATCAGCACAGGACAGTCAGCTCAGTGTTGAGCAAAGCACAAGCAAGAGACGAGGTGGCGACCTGTGGTGAAGTTTATGTGAGTGCGCTATCTTGAGCCCATGGTCGAAACAGAGCGCTGTTTATAAGCAAGGGCTTCCCCATGAACAGATCCAGCTCTGTGTGTTATTCCTTCCACTTTATATCTGGTGTGACATTAATGTCTCTACTGGGAGGAACTTTGGACTATCCCACTGGTTTGGATATGTTTGCTTCTTTGAATAACTTTAGAAACACAAAGTTAGAATGAGGTTAACACATCTGGTGTAAATACTTTGCGTAACTCATCCTGGACTGTTTTTCAAATGGAATGATACTTTAAAGGATTAGTTCACTTCACTCAAAAAAAAACTTTCACTGTTGTTAGTTTCACTCAAACCACCCTTGTTCACATTACTTAAAAAACTCATGTAACTACATGAACGTAATTTAACTGCGTTGTTTCTACTAAAAATGAGTATTGTCAGCTTAACTTAGTAAGTGTTTGTTCAGTCAACTTAACATTGCTGAGTGAAACGCACAAATTAATGTTGACATAACTAACTGGGCAGTGGATCTGTAGTTCCCAGCATGCTTTGCAAGGGACTGCATTAGGAGAGTAAATTTAGGGATTAAAATGTTATTTTATGTTTTTCAGTAAAGGGAAAGATGTTGTTAGTTTATGTTAGTGTTTAATGTTCAGTTATGTTGGACATTTAGAGTAGTTTCTGTAATGTTTTTGAATTTTGTGGTTACCATTATGCAGAAGAGTGTCGCCTGTGTTTAGGCTGTGTGCCTCATATACGGATGTTTAGGATGTAATTCTTGCTCTCAATTCAATTGAGTTTGTTTAATTAGTTATATTTTGAGCGCATTTTGTAGAGAAACTAGTTCATTTAATAAGGTAAATTAAGTCAATCTGTTCACCTTACGTAATAAACATAACATTAGTAAGTAAACTGCACATATAAATATTATGTAACAGTGACATTCTAATGATTTGTAGTTACTCAAAGAAATTTTTTCAGCTTTACTTGAATTTCTTTTGTTCATTCAACTAAATTGTTATTTGTACAAATTACTCAATATAGTTGCGTGGAACCACTTGACACTTCTTTTTTTAAGTAAATCCAACAATTCATTTTTTTGAGTGTTAATTCAGAACTCAAATTTGCTGCTAATTTACTCACCCCCATGTCATCCAAGATGTTTATGTCTTTCTTTCTTCAGTCGAAAAGAAATTAAGGTTTTTGAGGAAAACATTCCATCTTGGATGACATGGGGGGTGTAAATTATCAGGAAATTTTAATTCTGAAGTGAACTAATCCTTTAAATCATGTGCTGTTACTTTCCAATGATAAAAGAGGATAAAAAAATCTTAGACTTACACTGGAGGAGAGACTTGAGTCATATTTAGAGACCAGAATATCGAGATAGGCTTTTTGAGCAAGCAACCACCTAGCAACACCTTAGCAACTACCAAAACAATTCAAATTCATAGCAACATTCTAAACACCAATCAAAACCATTTTAGTGGAAAATTCTTCAGAAAAATATTAAGTGTAGCTTGCAATGCAGTGTTATTTTTGTTGTATAATTTATTTTTTTAAATGCTTTGGTGGTCTTCAAAAAGGGCCAGAAATTTGCTATTTTTTCTTTTTAAAAGAACTGACTGACCAGTGGTATGCAAATGAAATATTTTTGAATCTCTAAAGGGTAGCACCAACACTGTTTTCATTTAAAGCTATTCGCTGCATTTGAATATTTCCGTTTGCCCTCTGGATTTCCGCCAAAAACTGCAAAGATATTTCAGGGACTTTTATAGACTTTGTTCAGCAATTTTCTTATTGACTTGTTTAGTCCTGATTTTTAAGGTGCCATCATGAATTAGTGCATTAAGTGCATGATGGGAAGAACTTGAGGTATTACCAGCCTATTAATGGATAAGGTAATACACCACCATGAAAGCATGCACTCTATTTGAGCCTATTGATTCATTGACAGATAATTGTTGAGACAATGCTGTATGTTGAGTTTGTTATTGAGTGCAGTAATAGTCAGTTATTTGCAAACTTGATAAGAATAATTAGATAAGATAAATTGAGTTGCGTTATCAACCCTGTGTCCTTGAGCTAAGATGTTGTATGAGGTCAGTTATTATTTCCACTTGGATGGTCTGTTCAGTAGAGCTTGGTCTTGTTGAGATGAAATGACAGAACTAAGTAGAGCACTCTCAAAATTGATTCAAACATGCCTAGATCCCTTTCGGCTTCAGAGGAAGGAACTGTGTGCGTTCTTGTGTGTATCGTATTGTTGTGACATCCCCTTCCAAATGCTGGTGAAAAATTAGGTCCATCCTCTGATAGAATGGAGGCTGTTCTTTCCGAAGCTCAATCTTTTTTTCTTGGGGGTAATTCAGTGTGACACATCAGATCCATGAACCTAATTGTCTATACATTATAGTTATAGCCTGGAATGTCATGTATATAGTGCTTAACTAATTTATTAGACCACCACCCAATGTAAGGTTTGTGCCACAGCTGCCCTAACAGTATTGGTGATTACCAAAATAATTTTTTCTGTTCTGTAATGGTTAATCCACCAGTATGTGTAAGCTCTTTAGTCACAGTAGTGTTTCTAATGCTAAAATATAATTATTGTTGTTATCCATGAATTTTCGAATTTAATGTTTTTCAAGAAAGGCAGAAAAAATAGTAAAGCACTTTATTTTTTTATTCAAATGGCCAATTATAGTTATTTACTTGCAGTCCTTAATAGAAAAATAAGTTTTAATGGTTGAATGTTACGCTTGATTAATTTCTGACTGTTCAACAGAGAAGTTGAATGTGTCGGCTCAAATTTGGGTATAAAAACACAAATTCAATTTGACATTCCTCACATCAAGAATTCTCTAAAAAGGAAACAGTCTGCATTAAAGTAAAATATTTGTGTTTTCTCTTTATGATGACAGCTGGTCTAATAAATTTGTTAAGCACATATATATATATATATATATATACACACACACACACACACACTTGGCTCCCCAGATAAGATATGACTAAAGAAAACACTTTTTAATGTTGTTGTTTTTTTTTTTTTGTTTTTTTCTTTAATACTAGTAATTTTTAATGGTCATTTTAATGAATGTATTATTGTTTTTTGGGTAACACTTCAGTATGGGGAACAATTTTCACTTTTAACAGCTTATTAGCCTGCATATTGTTGTTTATTAGTACTTATTATATATACTTACACATATTAATGCCTAATTTTGCATGACCAGATTCTACATCCCTTAATCCTACCTAATACCTAAACTTAAACGATACAAAAACTACCTTACTAACTATTAATAAGTAATAAATTAGGAGTTTATTGAGGGAAAAGTCATAGTTAACAGTGAATGTGTTCCCCATACTAAAGTGTTGCCGTTTTTAGTTATGTTTTTAGTATGCCAAAAGACCCAGCTTCATATATAATGTTTTTTTTTTTTTTTTTAAGGAATTTTTGAGTGACATGAGTGTAGGAAGATGGTGACAGAATGTTCCTTTCTAAAGCAAATTATCTTTGGGAGGTGTGACTCTATTAAATTGACAAAATTTAGGTATGCAAATGAGTGATCTCTGCCATGTTTTATATGTGCAAATGAATTATAAAAGTCTTGTAATGGCATGATGCTGCCGGTCATAGCATCAGATCAGATCAGATAAGATTCTGACAAGTAATAAACATGCAGCAAACACAATTTTTTTCAGAAGCTCCTAGAGAGTATAAAATAGTCATTTAAATCAGTTTACATTGCATAACATTTCTTATAATGAATACAAGTCTGACAGCATAATGTTACTGGAGATTTTGTCCTTGCAGTGGAAACATTATTGGTTTTATGATAACAGAGCACTATAGTGAACCAAAGAGGGCCAGTAGAGGAAGCATGCTGACAGGCAAGACACTGTAATTTATCACAGGTCCGTCATACTATACCACTTGTGCAGGGGAGCAGTATAGCATCTTTAGAGTGGGTGTGTTGGAGAGAGAAAGAGGAAAAGAGAGAGAGCCAGAAGAGAAGGGGGAGGAGGAGGGTGTGTGTGGTTGAATGAGTGCGGGGGAGCAAGGGGAGGGACCGTTTCTGCGTCTGTCTTCTCTGTCATTCTGCTGCTGCACAGCAAAGCAGCGAGACACTGCTGAAGGGAGGAGAGAGAGAAAGAGAGAGAAAGAGAGAAAATGAGTGACTGGGTAGCACTAGAGCAGCTGCAACTGAGGCAGTCTAACTGGGAGGACCCAGATGCTGGATTTACATGCTAAAGACACCAGATACACGGATTACCTCTTCAATACAGCATCTACCGACTGGTCTTTCTGTACGTGTTATTGGAGAGCTAGTTTTCCCTGTGATAAGGATTTGGCAGCAAGCGACAGAGCTTTTAAAACCTTGCACCTTGTCTTTTTTTTTGCTCGATTGTAAAATCATTTGACTCACTGATGCTTTTACATGGTTTCACGCAGGAGGAATGCTTGGGGGTAGCCCAAGAGGACAAGGAGTAGATCTGGAGACTGAGGCTGACAAAACCTCCAAAGCCAAGACCCCTCAGGGCCAGGCCGGTGCCAAAGGAGTTGGGGGCATGGCTGCAAAAAGGGGCAAGTCAGGGCTCCCACAGGCTACTCCTCGGGCTGAGCTAAAGGTCTACCGAGCAGGAAACTCTGAGGGTCGTCTTCCAGTTCCTAGCAACCTGCGCAAGCAAAAGTCCTTGACCAATCTATGCGTGCTTACGGACGCTGAGAAGAAGATGCACCTGTACCAGCCCAAGTGGTCGGATGACATGGAAAAGCCTGGGGCAGGTCAGAACAAGTCAGGCAAGCTCAAAGATGCCGGAGGGGGTACTGGCAAGGGTATCCCTCTTTCCAAAAACCTTTCCAAGTCGGAACATTCACTGTTTCTAGGAAAGCCAAAACCCTTTAGCCCACCTTCCAAGCTGGGGAAACCCAGTCGGATACCTAAGGGTCCTTATGCTGAGGTCAAACCCATCAGCAAAGCTCAAGAGCTGGAAGATGATGAAAAGTCAGATGATGAGATCTTGTCCAGCAAAGCTAAGGCTAATGGTAAGAAATCTGTGAGTGGTACCTCGGGAGCAGCCACCCCAGGAGGAGGTGGAGGGGGTAAAGATGTACCAGAACCAGAGGAAGTGGACAAGACCTTCCTAAAGGTGGACCCTGAACTGGTTGTAACGGTACTTGGGGACCTGGAGCAGCTTCTCTTCAGTCAGATGTTGGGTAAGTAATAACAAGATCCACTAATCTACTTGCAACGCCGAGGAATGAGCAATGCTTCCTGGCTGACGGATCCAGCATCGCTTCTATAGCTCAACCCAGCCCTGCTCTTGCTTAGCAACCACCTTGCTTTGTTTTTCTTATTCACCCTGTGCTGCTCACATAACTATGCACATTTTCTTTATTCATACATCTATTCTTGGCTCAACGCTGCATCTGCATGTCAATGATTATGATTTGTGCTTTATTTCAAATACTGCGTGGTTCTATTGAACAATCGCTGCATCCCTTTTTGTTTACATTGCAAGCTCATGTCTTGCATCTGTGCACGTATTGGATGAGACCAATCTGAGCTCCAATCGGGGGGTAGGGGGTTGATCCAGTGGTATATTTGCCTTACCATTGTAGTAGAGTTGACACACTGCCCTAATCTGCAGAATGTGTGTCCTTAGCTGCTGTTTTGGATGGCTACATTGATTTACTTTTGTTTTTTTGCATATATATATACCTATTCTACATCAATGATAAGCCTCATTTCAGCATACATTATTGTAAATAATGTAAACAAACTAACTCTTGAAACAGTTAAATAAATGATGCTTGAACTTAAAAATAAACCTCGCTGGGTTGAATTGTTTTCAAGTCATGGTGGGCAACATATTTAGCCTTGCCGCTGGTGCCATTGATCTCTGGGGCAGTTGACAGATGGTCCCCCTCTCTTTTCCTCTCTCCCCTTCCCTCTCCCTCTTTCTGTTACCGGGGTACTTCAAAAGAGAATAATAGGGATGTCACACTCTTTGGGAAGGTCAGTGACTCAGAATGAGATGGCAACGACACAAACATTGTGCGTTTTGTTTTTATTTAAGAATACATTAACAGTGCGGTGACTTATTAGCTATTTACCTCTGTGCTCAGTTGTTTTTTTTAGTCATTTTCCCTTGCTAGGTAGTTAATACTTCAACACATATTTAACATGGTAAGTGATGATTTGAGTGTGATTAGCAATTAGCAATTCTCTCAACAATCTGACACTGAACAATAGTCTAAATTCTAAGGTAGTGCCTCAGTGTATTGCTTTTTTTAATGTCAGGGTGGCCAGAGAGATGTGGTGTGAAGTGAGTTGAGATATGAGAAAATGGAATTCAGTCTATTAGCTATACTCATTTCCCCTCCTTCCCTGGAGCTTATTTTGACCTTGCCGCACGACACCTGCTGAGGAGTGGGGGTGGGCAGAATTGAAAAAAAATGTCTTGTATTGTACGGCTGATCCGGATTTTATATTCTTTTCAACTTCTTGACCTCCGTACATTACTGTTGATTCCTTTAGCTTGTGCTGCCCACCAGGGTTAGCTGTGCAAGCAAAGGTTCAAAGCTTCCCTCTGGGGTTTGAAACATGCATTTGTGACTGACTGCATTAGTATTGCTTAGACTCTGCCTCTGCTTTTGACTCTACAGAACTCAATTACACAAGACTCCATGCCAGTGTTTCTGTGACACTGGTTGTTGTGAGGGATTCTTTTGTGCAATCACAATATGTACTGCCCAAAACAAAATAGTTTCTTTCTGTTTTATTTTGGCTGTTTTTACAGTAGGAGCTGAGACAGGAAACAACAGTGAGAAGGTGGGGAAAGAGGATCAGGAAATGATAAGAGGTTATGTGTATATAAACGATACCATAGTTGGTTGAGAAGGAGCTCTACCCACCAAGCAACATCTTTGATACAATTCAAAACAGTTTGATCAGTATAACTGGCAGGTCAAGCCAACACTTTATAATTATGTACATTCAGTCTCCAGTTGGTAATATGGAAACATTATGCTTAATTGCTTAGATGCCTTTGGTATCAGACAGTGAAAATTGGGAGCCACCAGTGGAGGGTTAAGAACTGATGGAAAACCCCAACATGTCTTCTTAATACTTAAGGAACTTGACATATGCTTATTACTTTGTGTTAATAAGAGCTTTATCTAACCAGATATCTTACCGTGTATACTAAAACTCCTTTAAAAAAAATCAAACCACAGCTTTTGGATTTGAGGATTAACCGCACATGAAGATAATGAATTCTCAAGTGGCTCATTCAGTAATGTTTGTAGTTTAATTTAAAATGGTGTGGCAAAAGTTGCTGATATGTATTTGTTTGTTTAATGACTTTTTCATTCTTTTTTTGCAGACATAACCAAGGTGCACAGGCAGGGAAAAAAAGTTTTAACCAATAATATGCCCCTGGAAATTCTTTTAACAATCCAGTCAAATCCTGATGATTAAAACCAAGCCCCACCCTCCATTATTTTGCATTGAATATTCGTTTTCTCTCGAAAATGTGCTAAATTATAGAAGTTAGTTTTGTTTTATCTTATATTTAGTTTTAATCCACACTGTATACACTATTAGAACAGACACATTACCGTGAATAAAATGAGAACTTAGCCAGTGAATTTGATTTTATGAGACAAGTTATGCTCAGTGTCTCAATTGAAGCTATTGAAGGGTGTGTCTTAGAGCTGAAAGCCTTCTTACCAGGGGCACTTTACTGCTATCTTCTTCATCATCATCATCATCATCATCATCATTTCCATCTCTGCCTGGCTTGCAGTAGCACTAAACTGGACATGATTGCTGCTGAAAGCTGCATTCATGGTGAGGTTACTGTACTTGTACTGTAGAACTTGGCAGCCCAATTATAATGATAGAATAAAACAATAAATTTATCTCGGATTCATGTTAAGACTGCAGTCAGTCTAATCCATTTCCTTTAGAACAAGGCACAATGACCTGGAAGCATTTTGTAAGTCATGGCACAGGATTTCCTCATTTCCTGAATGTGATATTGTTGGGTTGTTATGCACGATAAATGTGTGTCCACATTAAATTGCCTGTAGAACAGTGCATTTGGCAGTTAGAGAAATGATAAAGTTCAGGAAATGGTTTTGTTAATTCAAGCAGCCCCTTTTAAAAGGAAACCATCACTAATATGCAGTGGTTTTGCTGTGTATATTATGTTTTCCTGAGCTTCACAAGCCAGGAAATTGTTGCAAGGGTTAAAGTCAAACTGACTGACATCCCAGCATGCTGCAGGCCTCCTCTTCACGGCGCGCATGATTTCATTTCAACCAGGTCTGGTTGTGTAAGAGCTGATCTCAAGGGAATGCACACAAACACACATATAAAGACATACAGCCATGCATACAGCATTTATTAGAATATATAAAGGAAAGTGTATATATGCGGTGGTCATCATTAGTTCTCTGTTCTCAAACATAGTAACCTCCCTACGTAGGCAGCAATTTTAAGCATCATAGTCACTGGACCAACACAAAAGTTTCAAAAGGTAGGCAGCATAATTATACCTTCAAGATACTGTTTTAGTAAAATTATAATGACACATAACATATATCCTTCAGGAAGTAGGCAATACCAAGATTGCAATTAGCTTTGCAAAAAGCTCACTATATGCAGTGTGTATCCAGTTCGATGAAATGCCTACAAGTATAATAATACAAGGTATAATTAATTAAAATGGTACACTTTTTTACTATGTATAAGGTGAGTTGATTCTGCTGTGTGCATCGTGTGTGCTATTTGGAGTTGCTGCCTATGTAGAGTGTTTGTGATTATGCATTAGAATTATACATAACTTTTGGTAACACTTTAGTTTAGGGTCCAATTCTCACTATTAACTAGTTGCTCATTAGCATGCATATTACTAGAATATTGGCTCTTTATTAGTACTTATAAAGCACATATTAATACCTTATCCTGCATGACCATATTCTACATCCTTAATTCTCCCAATACCTAAACTTAACAACTATCTTACTAACTAGTAATAAGCAGTAATTAGTTAATTAAAGTAATTAAGTAATTAAAAAGTTTATTGAGGCAAAAGTCATAGTTAAGGGTTAGTTAATAGTGAGAACTGGACCCTAATCTAAAGTGCGACCTAACTTTTTTTTGTCCATTGACCAAAATAAGGTCCTGGTGACCAGACTGCACATAATAGAAAACATGGTGAGAACAGGAATTGAAAGAGGAACCGCAAATAAATGTAGAGTTTTGGTTTGCCCACCTCTGTTAACATGGAAACACGCACAACCCGTCTGCCTCCATTTTGTGACCACTGAGTCAATGACTTGTGTTCTTGTTTTAACGGCCAACAGATTCATAATGTGATTACTGTCATGACCAACATCTCCATGCCTCAGCATGCTGCGTGCAACTAATGCAATCTAAGTCCTAATCGAATTTCTGCATGGCTGCAAAACGGAGTGGAAAGAATCATTTATGCAAGCATGCAACATGGATGTAATGTTCGTTTATCTTTTAAAACATTTAGAAATATGGCGAAATTTTTGTCCATATATCTGCAGTTTCAGCCTGTTCAGCACAGACTGAGTTTTAGTCGTCAACAAACTTGAGCTGGAAGCAGCCCTATATTTAAGCACATTGTAAAATAACTCTCAAAAGAGCAATACTTTCCAGTATGTAAAATGGTCAACTCTTGGATGGATGCACATATTTAGCCTGTTTTATGTCAGTTAAGTGAGAGCTGTTTTGTGGGTCTTGCTCAAATGTCCAGTTATTTTTCAAGTCAAGTGGTGGTTTATGCGTAGTAGCTGCACAGTCCTGTTTTTGAAGGCCTTAATTGTTTTGCGGTTGAGACTGCCTCCGCCGTTACAGCTTTTTTTCAGTCGTTAGAAAACACCACATAAACACCATTCCGTTTTCCTGTCGTATATCCTGGATGTTGGCTGCTTAAAACACTCTTGGGGAAATTATTGTGTAAGCTTTTCTCCGTTTTATGTAAGGACATAACTTGGGTTTGCCTGGGTGAATAAAGGGCAAGAAATCAAGTCTTTTCCCAGTAGTCACTAATGGTGACTGACTATAGTTCTCATTGCTCTTGTATCACAGTTAACAAACCCAGGCAATGAAACTTAAGATGACTATTTATGTGTTAATGCTGCTGTACTACCAACCAAATTCTGCTAATATCTCCCCCAAATTTGTTGAAAATTATTTACTTCTGGTCACTGTGAATGGCCCATTAAACAGTAGCTGCCAATGTATAAAACTAGATAGTGAAGCCGCTCATTGTATGCTCACATTCTTTAAAAACTCCACTGGTCTAGAGTAAACACTGAGAGAATGAGATTGTTGGTCTTCGTCACAGATGTGTTTTTTGTGTTGTTTGGCTGTCACCACATCTTTACACAAGCCATTATAAAGTCAAGCATCTCAACGTCTCTCTTTTCTCTATAAACAATGATTAGCAAAACGGTGGCTATTTTGGCACGCAGGTGTCAAAGTCATGGTTCGATCAGGCATGCACGGTTGGCCAGATTTTGACCTGGCTCACCTCAAATCCATGAATTAGCTTGTCATTTGGGCTTAAAGTTGTCTTCAGATTATAAAGTTCAATGCCTGTTTAATCAATGATGCCAGAAAGTAAATAAGTTTACAGATGTCCATTTGTTTTCTTAATCCAGTCTCTGCTAGTGCATCTGATGATGGTGAAAATCTAGCCAGATTGTGCATCTTCTAACCAAAGAATTTTTTAGATTCTAAAGATTTGTCTGAATTCCCTGTTGACAAACTTTACTACATTTTATTTCAGTGCCAGCAGTTTTGTCCAGATTTAATCTCATCAAAAGTGTTTTTCACATCACTAAAATTAGTCAGCCATTATTTCTTGGATCCTAAGGTAACTTTCCTTTTTTAAAATCTTAAATATTCAAACTGATAATATAGGCTATGATTTGATACGGTTGTGTGACTGTAATGAGCGCACAATGTTGGAGAATAAACAAAGTCTTTATTTCACAATCTAATAATGAACACGCAGGAGAATCAGAAAAACACAACCACTTCCAACATAAAAGCAAACGAGACCGAACACAGAACTGAGGAAACTCAGGGCTTAAATACAAGGGGAGAGTAATCAAGGTAAAACAGAACAGGTGTGTAAATTATTTAGGAACTATGGAAACTAATAAGCACAGGGAACTCAGGCAAACAAGAACAGGGAAAACAGAACCAAAACACAATGAAATTAAACAGACATAGAGCTACACGTTACATGATTATGTTGCATTATATTCTATATAAAATGTATTATATATAATATATTATAGATAAATAACTCAAACTGGCTCAACTTACCTTAACCGTTTCTTCTTACCCAACTATTTGAAAGGTGTTTATTGCGAAAACGCACAGCAGTTTCAGTGTGTATGAATATTGGAAATATGTAGTTTTTTTGACTCTTCAAACAAGTAAATAATGTAAAAAGTGGCTCATCTTATCATGGTCTCCCCTACATACAATAGTATTATTTTTAGCTGATTTCAGACCTGCCAGATCTCCTCATCTTTGCTTTTAGAGGAAAACTGGAGAGCCCTTGTTAAAAGCAATAATTTCGCCGAAAGCGGAAAGAAGCGGTTGATCTCGTGTTCCCTCCACACATGGTCTCCAGTTCCACAGCTGGTCTCTTTGACCCTCTATGGTGTGATGGGATCACTTTGGCCTTAGGTCATTTCAGAGTTATGATGTTTTTGTTTGTCACACAGCATTGCACCACCTCTTGCCTCCTTGAGCTTCAGAAGACATTGAGCAACACTTGTGCTCAATCTTTGGCAAGAAAACATTGTTCCACATGGACCTCTTTTTACGACTCTGTCTTCATTGACAAAGTGTCTGCTGATCGTAGTGATTGGGCATAACAACAGCTGGGAGGACCTTCTTAAGTCCCGAGAGGCTTGCAGGAGATGCAGCTGTGGTGTTGGAGGTTTCTCTGTGCCAGTCAGTTTATAAAACCTGCAGTTGTTTGGGCATCACTCCCACTTCACTCTTCCCTGCCCCTGGGCATGTTGGGATTCTTCACCAAACATAACTGCTTCTGGTGAGTTGTGGGTGGTGTGGAATAAGCTTTCCCTGAGGGAAAATAGAAATCTTGATTTTACTGTAAGGTCACTTTCACCTCTTCCACTGAGCAGGAAGATGTTTTAGCACAACCAGAATCATGATTATGTCAAATAATGGCCTTTGGAAATGAATGCATTAAAGGAATATTCCATATTCAGTGCAAGTTAAGCTCAGTCAACACCACTTGTGGAAAAATGTTGATTACCACAAAATCTAATTTACGCTTGTCTCATTTTACATTGGAAGTGAATTGGGTCGATCTATAAATGTTAAAATACTGTTTCATTTTTATAGACACAAGACATAAATAATGTACTTTACCATGGAAAAAAGTGTGTACAAACCTTTTCTCTGTAAATTTGTGTATAATTTCACAACTGTTTCCATGACCCTGGCCCCATTCACTTCCACTTTTACTTCTAAATGCCTCAGAATAACCTCTGTTTTTTACTGAAAATCAGGGATGTTGAAAATTGTTTTGTGGAAATCAACATTGACACAAATGCTGTCAGTTGAGCTTAGCTTGTATTGAATCGGCAATATTCCTTTAAGTGTCACAGTTTGAAATTTATTTTCTTCTTTTTTTTTTTTACTACAAGCTACCACAGTACATATTGTCAAAAGATTCTTGCAGTCCTCTGAGAACTATCCAAAAATAAGTTTAGAAAGGGGATTTCCCTTGGCCATGACAGATGCATTCATGAATAGGAAGCCATCATCTCCAATGTGACAATAAGAAAGACATTATATTTGACATTATGGCCCAAAACTTGTGTCCAATAGGGTGGATGCATGTTGCAGCCTGGCTTTATTGTGTTTAAATGTCACTACAGTTTTCCCAGCCTTGGTGTTGTGAGAAATATTTCCCTTTGCTTTTCTTTCTTGGCTGAATATCTCTGAACTTCAAATCAAATTTGTCATGGCAGTAGGTCTTTTTCATTGGTGGCTATTTCATTAGAATTTCTCAGCTGTTCTGATTCATTTCGACCTCTTGCATGATTTTACAAGAAGTTTTCTTCTAAAAAAAAAGTGTCATGGGATTGCAACATGAGTGATGCAAGATAAGGAAGTCTTATAATACTTTCTGGAAACAACACCAGCATGATAAGACCAGAGCATCACAGTTTTCTTTCCTCTGTAGTTATTCCCCAAGGATATTATTGTGATTTTGTGCGGATATTCCAGTCCGTCTTCTCATTTCCCGCGGTGTGTCTTCTACCATTTGGCCAAAGCGTCTGCAGGACCCTCTATTGTTATTTAAGAGTCCCTTCATTCACCAGATGCAGTGTGCTTGCGTGTGTACGTGTCTTCCTGTTTTCATGTTGTCGAGGTCACCACTTTGTCTCCAAGCACCCTGACTGGAGTAGAGGAGTAGAGTTGAAAAACACAGACTGAGAGTCATAGGGTAAACTAGAAATAAAACAAACTTGTGGTGGAGAAGTGGGTAACTATACCCTTTCCCCTACACCACAAATGAGTGTGAAATGAATTACTACTCAAAGTAATTTAAGAGTATCGCAGTGTATTGTTAATAAAATATCAGCCAGTTTGTCAAAGTAGCGACAAATGTTTCTCTGGCACAATGCTAGGCCATTAAAGTATTAACATCCCTTTGGGATTCATTTTGCCTTATTTAGATCCCTGTCACCCAGTATACCTTAATTAACACATTAAACATCATCTGTTCCTTAGCTCTGGTAATAAAACATGGAAAATGAAAATGATAATGGATGGAAATCGACCATCATTTGTAAAGACCAATGAATCCAACAAGAGTGCCATGCTGTGCTTTGTTTCACATTGTTCACTTTCCAGACAAGACCTCTTAGAAAAGTGGTGCATTTCTGCCAAAAACTTGTTTTTAGAGCTGTTAGCACTCTCTGACATCCATTTAGTTTGTCCATTTCGCTTATTGCTCTCACAGCATTCTCAGAAAGGCCAAAGATGGTTCCAGTAAGCATCTGTCTACACCCTATTAGCTTCTCTATTGACAGGCTATGCGTCAGCTACTCATTAGGAAGACTCTCTGTCTTTAAGTTGTTGAGACAGCGTGGCAGCCTTGGGTTTAGATGGTACTTTAATTCGGTAGTGTATTTCAGAGATGAAAACGCTTCACAATGTTGTAATATTGGGTTTGACTCTCTGTCAAATGTCTTTGAAGTTCTGCAGGCTGTTTCAGTTACTGGAACTGCGATTCCCTCACTTGGATTTTCACCTCTTCTGGAGACTCTAGTGGTCCATGGATTTGGAGCAGATCCAGAAGATGTGGTCATTAGGGTTAGCATGCATGACTTACCACTTTTCATTAAGATCTGTGATCTGATCTGACTGACTCTGCGTGAGGTCATCCTCAACGGTAGAATCGTCTTCTCAAAGGGTACTGTTGTCAACATTGAGGCGTAATTAAACCATGAAACTGTATTTAAACGGCATCTAGCTATCTGCAGGACAGTTATCTATTGCATGTCCCAAAACTTTTCTAAACAATAAAGACCATGAAATCACAGTCCAAGTTCTAGAGCCACAATAAATCCCAATTTTACACCAGCTGTAATTATGGGATTACTGTTAATCTATTATCCTTTGATAGACGTTCATTTTTAAACCCCTTTAAATGAGGTGTGACTTTGCCAGTGCCAGCATTTGACAAGTTCTTTATGTGGGTTTAGTGTTTCATATTAGAATGCAACACACTTTACAGCCTTTCTTTTATTATGTTCTCTTTTGAGCTAAATATACAGTAGAGTCCTCCCATTCCTTTGGAAGCTTCCATTCTCCCAGTGCTTTGTCGTCACAGTATATTATTGTAACACGCCAACTAAGCTACTGTTGGTTCTCTGTTTGTCGGCCTGATGCCACTTTTTGTTTCAAAGCATGTATCATTAAAATTCTCCCAGTGTCTCTGCTTTTCCACGGACAGTCTTGAATCAACTTGTATACCCCTGAATAGGCAGAGAAAAGAGAACATCTGAATTGGTAGCGGCTGCTTTCAACTCTTAGCGCCCCATCACAAGTAGCTGAGGGTGTAAAGAGGAGGAGGCAGGTGTACTGCAGTCCCCCCATCCACATTTAACCAGCTAGCCTTGATTCATTAGCTTTCCCCCTGAGAATGCGTTTGCGACGGAGGGAGAAATTTGCATCCCTAATTTCCTCATTCCCTCACCCCGGCTGCAGCTGGGTCCTCTGGGCCCGGGCCGATTTGGAAAACAGGAAGTCTGACGGTCTTGGACCTTTCCGTCAACCTTACCCCTGTAGTGGGGAGGCTTTAATTACCATAAACGAGAGCTGTGCTTAACAACCGCGTGGAATCGATTAGATGCAGCAGAGGGATTGGGGAGGAGGCCCCCTCCTTCTACGCTGGCTGATGTCTTTTGTTTCAGGATGTAGTATGTTATGCATCGCTGTTTTGGATCCAAGAGCAGACATTTGCATCATGAAAGGGCACCAGCTAAAGCTGAAGCTTGTGAGAAATGATTAATAATTATTTAATGCTGTTCAGTCTGCACTGCAAGTCATGTGACTAAAGATCAGAGGTAATTGCAGCCGATTGCATGACTGAACATGGACAAAGAGGATTTTTACAGAGCTTCTCGTGGTACTTCCATTGGCACAGACAGTCTGAGAAAAGACCATGTAACATAACTTTCATAGTATTGAGATCAGTGGTGTTTGGAAATATTTAATGCACAGTAGTCTTTATTTGTTACTACTAACAATTCAGCTGTTGTTATTATTATAGTTACCTTCTCGTCAACATATTTTTCGACTATTGATTATTTTCTCATCTAAATTTTAAAGGAAGTACTGCTTTTCTTGCCCTCTCAGAGAAAATGCCTCTAATTAAGACATAAATAACAATTCTGCTCATTATACTCTAATAAACACTGGAAAAAGCTACAAAACCCCCCAGTGTTTTTCTGTTGCTAGTTTTGGTTGCCCTGCTGGTACATTCAATGGGATAAATGTAGAGAGGTATGGATTTAAATCAAGCACAAATGAAATGAACTGTCCTAGAGTGGTCGATTCAAGTGTGTCTAATATGATTTTAACTACTACTGCTCAGTGAATGAATGTGACTCTTGGGCATTTTGGATTGAGTGCCAATCTTCAAAGCACCGATTCAGCTGAAGAGGGAAGAGCCCAAGCATGCGTGCCATCTAGTGTAGGGTAGCAGACATGATAAACAAGCAATAGTGGGAGTCTGAACTATCCTGAACATTTACATCTGTTTGATCTTTTCAGTGTGGTCATACGAGGCAATTTGAATACGATTGAATATACATTTTCTGAATAATATGTGAGTTTTGTGGTGCAAAACTTTGCACCAGGATGCTAGAGTGCTTTGGATGGTTGCCAAGGCATTACTATGCAGTTCCTAAGGTATTCTGTGTGGTTGTTAGGGTTTTGCTAAGATGTTTTGAACGGTTGCCAAGCCGTTGTTAGTGTGTTTGGGATGGTTGCCAGGATGTTGCTATGCATGTTGCTGTGGTGTTCTGGTGGTTACTAGAGTGTTGCTACATAGTTATTAGTGTTCTGAGTTTTTTTCAGGCCAGTCTGTGGTGTTTGGGGTGGCTGCTTGGGTGTTGCAAATTTGTTCTGGTGGTTGCTATGTGGTTGTTAATGCGTTCAGGGTGATTGCCAGGCCAGTTGATGGTGTTCAGGGTGGTTGCTAGTTTGTTGCAAAGGTGTTATGATGATAGCTAGGTGGTTTTTAATTCATGTTCATGCAGCTGTTGTGGTGTTATGGTGGTTGCTAGGGTGTTGCTACATGGTTGTTAGAGTGTTCTGGGTGATTGCCAGTCTGTGGTGTTCAGGGTGGTTGTTAGGGTGTTGCTAAGGTGTTCTAGTGGTTGTTAGGTGGTTGTTAATGTATTTAGGGTGATTGCCGGGACATTGCTGTTCAGTTGTTATGGTGCTCTGGTGGTTGCCAGGGTGTTATGTGGTCGTTAAAAGTGTACTGGATGATTGCCAGGGTAGTCAATTGTGTTCAGGGTGGTTGCTAGGGTGTTCAGTGAGGTTGCTAGGTGGTTGTTAATTCCGTTCAGGCTGATTGCCAGGACATTATTATTCAGTTGCTATGGGGTTCTAGTGTTGTTACATGGTTATTAGAATGTTCTGGGTGATTGCCAGCCCAGTCTGTGGTGTTCAGGGTTGCTAAGGTGTTGCTTAGGTGGTTCTGGGTGGTTGCTAGGGTCTTTCTAAGGTGTTGTGGTGGTTGCTGTTTGTTTAGGGTGGTTGCCAAGACATTGCTATGCAGCTGCTGTGGTGTTCAGGTGGATGATAGGGTGTTGCTATGTGGTTGTTAGAGTGTTCTAAGACATTGCCAGGCCAGTGCCAGGGTGTTTCTAAGGTGTTCTGGTTGTTGCTGTGTGTGTGTGTGTGTATGTGTGTGTGTGTGTGTAGGGTGATTGCCAGGACATTGCTTGCAGCTGCTTTGGTGTTCAGGTGGATGATAGGGTGTTGCTGTGTGGTTGTTAGAGTGTTCTAATAGATTGCCAGGCCAGTCTATGATGTTCAGGGTGGTTGCTAGTGTGTTGCTAAGGTGTTCTGTTGGTTGCTAGGTGGTTGTTTGTGTGTTTAGGGTGGTTGCCAAGACATTGCTATGCAGCTGCTGTGGTGTTCAGATGGATGCTAGGGTGTTGCTACGTGGCAGTTAGTGTTCTAAGAGAATGCCAGGCCAGTGCTATGGTGTTCTGGGTGGTTGCTAGGGTGTTGTGGTGGTTGTTTGGAGTGGTTGCTAGGTAAAAAAGATTTCATCCCCAAGTTTTGACATTGTCATTTCTGGCATATTTGATTACAAGTAATAGCACACATCTTCTCAACATGCACATGGTTTGAGGTATGAAGGGTTTGTTCTACCTCTAAGCAAGCACCACAAATTATTGGATTCATATTTTTCTGGCTCCCCCTCTGCGTGCCACTGGAGATAACCTTTCACATCTGAACAGCTTGACCACTTTGATTGGCACATGGTGCTGCGTTCAGTGGCTCCATCATCTCAGTATTGAGCTAATTCCCAAAGCCACTGAAATCAATAGTTCTTATATATCACACCTCTTAATGGTGAAATCAATGTGATATGTTTTCGTGAGCATGTTTATCACAATCACTGCAGCATTGAGCGGTGTTGTCAGACTGGCTGTGCTTAGACTACAACCATCAGGGTGATGGACACCTCATAGGTTCATGACCTCTCTCTCTGCATAGGTCATTCCAGCACTGGCCAGCTGGTCTGACCCGCAGGGGTCTGGGGGCGTGGGGGTGGAAGTGTGATGATCTTCTCAGTCTCCTTTCGTTACACCAGAGCTCAACAGCACAATTCACATGTATCCACTGCCAACTGGAACGATGCATGCACAATGTCATATTATTGAGAGGAAACTCAGTGGCTATGGTTACAAATGTTGTTTTGGACATTGGACTACACAATTCTTCGAAACGCATGCTTATCTTCTGCATATTTCAATACTGAAACCATTAGTGAATGGGAGCAAATCCGCTATGCAGGTTTTCTGGGTAATAGGTCCAATGACTGCAACATGTTCTCTCAAATCTGTCCATTTTCTGGTAATTACCCTCTCACAGCTTAATGCTATGTGCTATCACAGAGAGTTAATGGTCCTTTCAGACTCAGACTGTTGCAGACACCATCAGTGTCATTTGGGGGGGGGGGAGGGGGGGAGGTGTGGTCAGCCTGCTCTAAATTCTACTCATCTTTGCTTTTATGACACAAGAATTGTTCAGTTAAATGTGATGTATGTTATATCCAAAGGAATGGCATAAAATAACAAAGTAAAACGTTTTCCAATTTTTAAAATTCTTCCAGCTGTCATTGGTTAGCCAAACAGGTAACCCCGCCCCAAACTTACACTATTGGTTGAAACAAACACAGCAATGTTTTGAAAGTGTTTATACTTTTCAGGGGAATCAAACTGTGAAATCGTCTCTGCATTTTTAAACTGGGATAGGAGTTTATCACTATCAATGTCAATTTTGTCTGACTGTTATATTAATACAGATATTAGAGGGAAGACAGAAAATAATGGGTAGAACATGGGACAAGAGGCTCTGGAAATAAAAAGCCAAACTTGACCTTGTGTTTCCCACATGAGCACCATATCTCAGTATGTTGGAGCATGCTCCGACATCAGTGCATTCCTATGTTTTTTTTTTTTTTTTATTGAAGTCATTAAATTGGCTCCGTAATCTGTCATATTAACTTACAAAATGTCACTAACCTTAAACTGAATCATAAGTTATCTCTGTAGCTGTTATATACCCTACCAATCAAAAGTTTGGGTTCAGTAAAATCTTTTAATGTTTTAAAGTCTCTTATGCTCTCCAAGACTGCATTTATTTGATCAAAAAATACAGTAAAACAGTAATATTGTGACATTTAAAATGTTATTTATTACTGTGATGGCAAATCTGAATTTTCAGCATTATTACTCCAGTCTTCAGTGTCACACGATCCTTCAGAAATCATTCTAATATGATGATTTGATGCTCAAGAAAGTCAGATCAGGTCGCCATATATGTGTAATGATGGGTCGACAGAGTGAAGATCCATTTGCAGCTTTTATTAAGAGCAAACACAACAAGGCAAGGATAAGGCTGAGGCGTAAACAGGGACAGGCTGAGGTCAGGGCAAGCGGCAAACAAACAGAGTACAGGGACAGGCAGAGATCAGGGCAGGTAGTAAACATACACAATCCAGGAACAGGCAATGGTCGGGGCAGGCAGCAGAGAATCAAACACGAAGGGCAGTCCAGTCAAACACAAGAATAGCAATCCACAATAACGCTCAGAAATGATCACTGGGGCAAATCAAGACTTCGCAAAGTGTGAGTGTATGCGTGCTGCTTATAAAGCGTGTGAGTGTCATGTGATGCAGGTGTACGCAATCAGTCCCAGGAATGAGGGCCTCTGGGAAATGAAGTCCGAATGAACAATAGTCAATATTCAGGTGAAGGCTCTCTCCTGTGGTGCGTGGAAGGAAGTGCGGGAGCCTCACTTGTAATAGAGCCCCTCCCAATCGACCAGATACTGGAGTCTCCTGCCCCGGCGCCTGGAATCGAGTAGTTCTCGAACCTGGTAAGCCTCCTCGCCCTCGATCAGAATGGGTGGGGGGCTGTGGGCCTCAACTCCCTCCGGCTCTCCCCTCGGACCACCAGAGGGTTTCAGGAGCAAAACATGAAAAGTGGGAGAAACACGATAATTAGAAGGCAAGTCTAACCGAAATGACACTTGAGTAATTTGTTTTATGATTTTGAAAGGCCCTACATACCTGGGACTGAGTTTTTTGCATGGAAGTCTGAGGCGAAGATCCCTTGTGGATAGCCAGACCCACTGACCCACGGTGTATTCAGGACTGGGGCGTCGGTGGCAGTTGGCCTGTTCCTCCTGTCTCCTTACGGCGCGTTGCAAGTGGATATGTGCATGATCCCAAGTGTCCTCGCTCCACTGTAATCACTCAGTCACTGATGGAAGATTGGAGGGCTCACCTGACCAGGGGAATAGTGGAGATTGATAACCCAGTACACATTTGAAGGGAGTTAGTCCAGTTGCAGGTTTCTGTAGGGAATTTTGTGCATACTCGGCCCACATTAAATATTTGCTCCAGTCAGATTGATTTTGTTGGCAGTAGGTTCTGAGAAAGCGTGTGAGTTCCTGATTGATGCGTTCTGTCTGACCATTCGGGGTGGTAACCAGATGTGAGAGTGACGTTTACGTTGAGATGTTTGAAGAAAGCTGCCCATACCCGAGATGTGAATTGTGGACCTCGATCTGAGACAATGTCCTCGGGTAAGCCGTAGAAGCGAAAGACGTATTCGCATAGAGTTTCAGCTGTCTCGAAGGCCGTGGGCAATTTGGGTAGTGGAATGAGTCGACAGGATTTGGAGAATCTATCAATGACCGTGAGAATGACTGTGTTACCATGGGACTCGGGGAGATCTGTGATAAAGTCAATGGCAATGTGAGACCAGGGGCGTTGTGGAATGGTTAGTGGTTGAAGGAGACCAGCTAGTAACTGACGGGATGGTTTGGAGGTATGGCATACTGTACAGTTGTTGATGAATTGAGTGGTGTCTGCAGACATTGTGGGCCACCAGAAATGGTTCTTGAGAAGATACAGACTTGCTGTAATACCTGGATGCCCGGAACTGGGAACAGCATGAACTTGGTGTAGTAATTTGGTGCGCAGGGAAACAGGGACGAACGTGCGGTCCTGGGGACATTCAGGAGGTGGTGGATTCTGATCGTTGATTTGCGTGATCTCGGTCATGATATCCCATTGTACTGGTGCGACAAGTAATCTCTCAGAGATGATATTTTCCTCGGTTTCTGGCATTTCGATATCATCCACTTGTCGAGACAGAGCATCAGCCTTGGTGTTTTTGGACCCTGGTCAATATGTGACTGTAAATTGGAACCTAGTGAAGAACATAGCCCATCTTGCCTGCCTGGGATTCAATCGTTTGGTTGAACGCAAGTACTCCAGGTTCTTGTGATCGGTCAGAATTGTGAATGGATGTTGTGCTCCCTCCAGCCAGTGTCGCCACTCCTCTAGCGCCGCCTTCATCGCCAGCAGTTCACGATTGCCCACATCGTAGTTTCGCTCAGCGGACGATAATTTCCGTGAGTAGAAAGCACAGGGGAACATTTTGGCAGGGATTCCATGACGTTGTGAGAGAACAGCCCGATACCGGTGCTGGAGGCGTCAACTTCCACGATGAACGGGAGTTCTGGGTCTGGGTGGCGGAGAATGGGAGCAGAAGTGAATCGCTCTTTCAGATTCTGGAAGGCCTGCAGAGCTTCGGGTGCCCAGGTGAGACGGGAGGATGAGCGCCTGGTCATGGCAGTTAAGGGCGCAGCGATTCCACTGAAGTTTCTGATGAAGCGCTTGTAGAAGTTGGCGAATCCCAGGAAGTGTTGCAGTTCCTTTAGTGTGCGTGGTTGGGGCCAATCTAAAACTGCCTTTACTTTGCCCTCGTCCATAGCCTCTCCCTCATGACTGATAATGTATCCCAAGAATGATGTAGATGTACGGTGGAACTCACATTTCTCTGCTTTTGCGTAGAGTTGGTGTTTGATCAGGCACTGGAGGATGGATCTCACGTGCTGAATGTGTTCGTCGAAGGTGGTGGAATAAATGAGAATGTCGTCGATGTACACAATGACCCATCGGTTGAGCATGTCCCGGAAGATATCATTGACGAAAGACTGAAACACAGAAGGACTGTTAGCCAATCCGAACGGCATAACAAGGGTCTCGTAGTGACCGGTGGATGTGGAGAAAGCGGTTTTCCATTCATCACCCTCTCTGATGCGAATTAAGTTGTAAGCACTGCGAAGATCCAGTTTGGTGAAATACTGGGCCTGTCTTAACTGTTCGAGGGCTGCGGGTACCAATGGTAAGGTGTAGCGGAACTTTACAGTTATGTCGTTGAGACCACGATAATCAATACAGGGTCTGAGACTGCCGTCCTTCTTGTTTACGAAGAAGAACCCGGATGCTGCAGGTAAAGTGGAGGGTCTGATGAAACCCTTGGCCAGTTCTTCTTCAATGTATTTTTTCATGGCGGCGGACTCAGGCTGAGACAATGGGAATATTCTACCTTTGGGAGGAGAAGTACCGGGTAACAGATCAATGGCACAGTCACTGGGACGGTGAGGAGGTAATTCTGCCACTTTGCTTTTGGTGAAGGCGACCGCTAGGTCGGCGTATTCAACAGGGATGTTGGAGTCCTCGATGTTTGTTTCTTGGACAGAAATAGACTGAACAGGTAACGGGGTAACTTGGTTTAAGCATAGTTCGTGACAGGCGGGGTCCCACTGAACAGTTTGTCCTTCCTTCCATGAAATGTGTGGGTTGTGTCTTCGGAGCCACGGCAAGCCGAGAATGACTGGGTTGTTGGGTGAGTGAATAACGTAGAACCTGATCTTTTCGTGATGCAGCACTCCAACTTGCATGTGAATTTCCTCAGTGAATTTCCTTCCTTCTCCTATGGGCCGACCATCTAGCGCCTCCACTGTCAAGTGAGAATTGCATGAGATTAACGTGATGTGTGCTAGACATGAAATTACCAGCTGCACCAGAGTCTAAAAGAGCGTGAGTGACCGTCATTTTCACAGGTATTTTTATACTGGTTGCAGAATGACTTACAGGCGTTCGGGAACTCACCAATTTGGAGTTAGATGAACCTGGTCGGATCGGACAGGAGAGTTTGAGATGGCCAGCTTGGCCACAATACAGGCATAGGTGATGTTGTACTCTTCTTTCTCTTTCTTCGGGTGTGAGAGGAGTGTAACCGAGTTGCATGGGTTCTGGATTGGGAGTGACGGGAACCTGAAGGATTTGTGGACGAGCGGGGCGTCTGATCGAGTCAGATTATCAATCTGTATGGTTAACTCAAATTTGTTGAGCGTTCTCCCCTCATCACGGCAAGCTAGTTCAGCCTGGAGCTCCAGATTCAGTCCTTTTCTAAACAGAAGTTTCCACTCAGTTTATGCTGCGAGAGTGCGGAAAGACAAGGCATATTCTGCGGCAGTGGTTTTTCCTTGACACAGAGAGAGTAATTGGTCACCCGCACTCTTACCTCCCGCAGAATGCTCGAAAACTTCTCTGAAGCGGTGTAGAAACACAGAGAAGGAGGGAAATGTAGAGCCATCCTCTCTCCAAACTGCAGTGGCCCAGTCTAGCGCTCGTCCGGTCAGCAATGAGCATACAAATGAGATTCGGCTTGAGTCCGTGGGATATAGAGTGGGTTGTTGATTGACGAAGAGGGGACATTGCAGCAGAAACCCCTTGCATTTAGCTGGCTGGCCGTCGAATTTCTCCGGAAAAGCGAGCCACAGGTTCACTGACGAGGCGGAGGTGACGGCCTGGCTGGCGGGAGCAAGCGCTTGAGCGGTGGCAGCCTCGGGGGGTGTGAAACGCAGGCCCTGCAGCGTCTTGACAAGCTCTTTGGTAAGAGAAGTCAGCCGATTGAGCTGATGGTGATGTATAGCAAGCTGGTTTGCTTGGGCAGATAACTCGGTTGTGAGTTGCATGATGGCCGCTGGATCGCTGTTTGGTGAAGTCTTCTGTAATGATGGGTCGACAGAGTGAAGATCCATTTGCAACTTTTATTAAGAGCAAACACAACAAGGCAAGGATAAGGCTGAGGCATAAACAGGGACAGGCAGAGATCAGGGCAGGCAGTAAACATACACAATCCAGGAACAGGCAATGGTCGGGGCAGGCAGCAGAGAATCAAACACGAAGGGCAGTCCAGTCAAACACAAGAATAGCAATCCACAATAACGCTCAGAAATGATCACCGGGGCAAATCAAGACTTCGCAAAGTGTGAGTGTGTGCGTGCTGCTTATAAAGTGTGTGAGTGTCATGTGATGCAGGTGTACGCAATCAGTCCCAGGAATGAGGGCCTCTGGGAAATGAAGTCCGAATGAACAATAGTCAATATTCAGGTGAAGGCTCCCTCCGGTGGTGTGAGGAAGGAAGTGCGGGAGCCTCACTTGTAATAATATGCACTATTATATAGAAAAGCGTTCATCATTAGTATTCAAAACGTTTAAAGAATTAGTTCACTGCAGAATTAAAATTTCCTGATAATTTGCTCACCCCCATGTCATTCAAGATGTTTATGTCTTTCTTTCTTCAGTCAAAAAGAAATTAAGGTTTTTAAGGAAAACATTCCAGGGTTTTTTTTCCCATATAGTGGACTTCACTGGGGGTTCAACGGGTTGAAGGTCCAAATGTCAGTTTCAGTGCAGCTTCAAAGGGCTCTACATGATCCCAGACAAGGAATAAGGGTCTTAGCTAGTGAAACAATTTTCGAGAAAAAAAAAAAAAAAAAAAAAAAAAAACTATATATATATATATATATATATATATATATATATATATATATATACACAAATATACAAATGCTCTTCTTGCACTAGCTCTGCGATGTGCCACGCATTACGTAATCACGTTGGAAAGTTCACGCGTGACGTAGGTAAGTACCGCGGTAGGGCGAAAAACATTTTCTCATTTGTGATGTGATCTGTGAAAACCCATCACATGGTGAAATTTTTACCTATCACAGGTTTCAATATCATATGAAAGCTGGATTTGAGCCCTTTCCAAATCTTCTTTCATAGCTTGTCTGTAACAAAAGTTATGGTTATCTGAAGTCAGCTGATCGCTCTGATTTTCAGGAACGGAATTCTGAGAAAAACAGGTTTAAATAACTGTCACCCCCTTTTTTCGCATAGACATGAAAATGCAACATAAATGGTTGTAATTCAAGAATGCTTTGGAATATAGACCTAAGGTTGGTCTTGTTTTAAAGAAGACACTTGTCAGATTATTGTAGAAGTGAAATAAATTATGAAAGTGAAATGAAAAAAAAAAAAAGTTATAGAAGTTTGTTTATAAAAAAAAAATGTAAATATAATTGTTTATATTTTATAATAATATATTACAAAGCATGTTTTACTCTTAAACTGCAAGAAAATAAAAGCCAAAAATGTCAACATTCCAAATTTTAGGTTGAAATATTTCAAAAATGAGCTTTCAGTAAGATTTTGTTTGGGCGCAGTACCAAACTTTTTCACTAGATGACACCTAGCTCCATATCTGACCATTTAAAGGCGCCTCCATTTATTTGAGTGATCTGAACTATATATTTCCATATTTTCATACATTTTATGAAGTAGACATTCTATTCAGAAGTAGTATGGTCAGTTTGGCAGTATTTTATTTGAATTCAACCTCTAATAAACACATAATTAGAACATGTGTGTTCATTATAGCTCTGTTGTTCTCTTGTGCTCCGCCTTCTCACGATAACGTTGTATTAGAAAAAAAAAATCTTTGCGTGCCATAGTTTATACAGGACTGGCGGGAAATTTGCATTAATACACCTTCATTCTACATGTTATGTGGTTTATTTCGATAGGTGAACTGTCTTTGTAGTGTTAAGAGAGGGAAATATACATTATATACGCCGGGTGTGTTCTTAAACAGTAACGTTAGAGAAAGACAGCCTTGCCACTAAATCGCTATTTTTCTGCACTTAACAGTCAAATTTTGCCAAGATATTTTCAGAGATGATAGACAAGATGTTATAGAATGATAATTTAATGAAAACCCAATTTTGACAAAAAAAAAATGACATTCTACCTATTTTTTGACTTTACTGAAAACGTTCCATCGCAACATCCGACAGGTTTTCCCAGATCACATCACATTTTCTCCTCCAAATTAAAAATCATCCGACATCATTGTTTTACCTTTTTTTGTAAAGGCCGCTTGACTTAGTCTTTGCACGTTGACTTTTTAGACACTGGATCAGTCCTTCCGCCTACGTCATGCATGACCTTTCCAACGTGATTATGTAATGTGTGGCGCATTGCAGAGCAGTGCAAGGCGAGCATTTGTGGTTAAAAAGTATATAAAAAAATATTTTTTTTAGAAAATGACCAATCATTTCGCTAGACAAGACCCTTATTCCTCGTCTGGGATCGTGTAGAGCCCTTTGAAACTGCAATTTGGACCTTCAATCCGTTGAACCCCAGTGAAGTCCACTATATGGAGAAAAATCCTGAATGTTTTCCTCAAAAACCTTCATTTCTTTTCAACTTAAGAAAGAAAGACAAACATCTTGGATGGCATGGGGGTGAGCAAATTATTAGGACATTTTAATTCTGAAGTGAACTAATCCTTTAAGAGAGAGCAGATCATAACATAACATGACTGTATGACCAACACAGGGGGCCTCAGTTATGTACAGTACAAGCCAAACTAGCTTTAAACCAAACCACCATCATCACTTGCAGAGCAGCCCATTTGAACCACTCTGGGATACTCATTGTATTTCATGAGTCTAATTGTATGAGATTATGGCTGAATGAAGAGACACTCCACAGGGGGCCGCATGGGGGGTTCTCCATTTTCATTACAAAGCCATGGGCCACCTCCATGTGTTGTACTGATCCACTACACACACCCTCACAACCACACACAGTCATTTTTCTATGGTGGAGATTAAAGTGAATTAAGACTAGGACTTTGACTAATGCCAGTCTGGATGTCATTACAGAGGGTTTGGCATGGGGTCCTGCTGTGCTGCCTGGTCAAGCTTCAGGATTAACACACCCCAGGGGAAACATACAAGATGGTGTGAGTGATGAGGTTTTGGGCAGGATGTGAGGTGGCAGGGATAGGTAGAGACTAATCCCACCAAATTCTCGAGCTGTCGGATGCGTATTGTGCATCAAGTAATTATTTCCAATTAGTGATGTAGCAAAATTATTTTTTTACTAAAACGCTGAAAACAGAATTAAAGTTTTCATTTAGCCAAAAACCAAAACCGAAGATAACGTATTGGTGATTACATTTATGTATCGTGTTCACAGGTGATAAACCAGTTATAGTTCTTTGACAATGAGCCTCCTCTTGATATTTCAGCAAAACAAATTTTACCAATTGCAACTCTGTCATGGGTGGCTGTAATGAAGCGCATGACGTAAGAGATAGAGAACAAAAACAGTCTTTAATAAAATAAACAAGGAACACATAAGAGATTGCAGGAGAATAAATAACTTAGACGATACTGAACAATGAACAGAAAGAACTCAAGACTTAAATACACAGAACGTAGAAAACAGGTGTGCAGAAACTAACTAGGAACTCAGGCAAACAGAAACGGAGCAAAAAGAGTAAAAACGAAGCCAAACTGAACATTCTTTTTCTTTTTTGGCTCTTTTGGTAGATTTTTTTCTGTTTCTACTATCACTAGTTACAATCTGGGGTACGTTTGCCAAAAGCATCATTAGACAAATATAGTTGCAAGTTCCGTCGTTACTAATATGATTTTGCGTTTCCTGAAACCATAGTTTTACCGAACATTTGCAAACAACATCACAAATTTGTGTGGTTGGATACAGTTCTACACCTGTGGTTAGAAGCATAGTTTATTGTTAGTATGATGTTTAAATGCATAGATCATGCTCTTGGGCACAATAAGCAAGCTAACATGCAGTACAGTCTATACTGTTCATTCTATTCTAATATATATACATTTCAGTCTATATATTTTAGCTTTATACCACAATGCAATACACTCGTTGTTCAATTACCAGTGTGACAAATGAACTGTACGAATGAAGCAATATAATCCACAGTTTTAATGAATATCTTTTTTTTCATTGTTTGATCAAAAGTTAAAGGGGACCTATTATGCCCCTTTCACAAGATGTAATATAAGTCTCTGGTGTCCCCAGAATGTGTCTGTGAAGTTTCAGCTCAAAATACCCCATAGATCATTTATTATAGCTTCTCAAATTTGCCCCTATTTGGGTGTGAGCAAAAACACGCCGTTTTTGTGTGTATCTCTTTAAATGCAAATGAGCTGCTGCTCCCCGCCCCCTTTCCAGAAGAGGGCGGAGCTTTAACAGCTCGCGCTTCAGTTGCTCAACAACAACAAAGCTGGAGAATCTCACGCAGCCAAAATGATGATTGTCAGTAACGGTGTTCAGCCTTACATTGTTCAAACCGGAGTCGGACACTGATGGAGAGACTCAGGAAGAAGTTACAACTTTTAGAATGAAACTGGACGTTTCTGAATGGTTAGTGGATAAATTTATGTAGTTGCTGTGGAGTTGATTCAACTCATCGACTAGCATGTGCCGTCATGTTAATCTTTTGTGCAAATCCAGCGTTGAATTGACCCTCATTTGTGAAGCAGTCCGGTTTTAGGGTTTATGATGTCACTAACCTGGGAAGAAGCTCATTGTAGTCCCTACCAGCCGTTTGTTGTAGTCCTTAAAAAGCGATTTCTGTAAAAGAAAATATCTCCCTTTGCATTGAACTTTGAGCGTCGTAACTTTGCAGATGTTGTTTATGCTCTAACAGCAACATTACACACTAACTAAAGTTTAAAAAAAAAAGTGAAATCATAATGAACCACCCCTTTAAGACAATGCCATTTTTAATGAAAATGATTAGTGGACTTGCCAGGTTACACACAGCGAGTCATTTGACAAAAAATGTAGCATGCTAATGTATAAAACATTTATCATTACATATTTTTTTGTTTTACATAATTTTTAACATAAATTACAGGCAGTATGTGATAGGTAATATGCTAGTATTTTATTTCATCTGAGTCTGTGTATGAAGCCAAACTGATGAACTGATAAACGGAGGGGAACCTCTTTGTAAACCTTCGCTATGTGGTTTTATGATCTGACACTAGAGCAGCACTGTTTTTTTTTAGGGTGGGAGGCTGATTAGACGAAATACAGCACTTTTACTGTCAGCAGTTTTAAAACAGTCCTCAACATGTATTGAGTTAAGACGTATAATGCATTTCCCCTCAGTTTTACAACTTGAATGTCAAATAAATCTGTATAAGCACATTTGCCTAAATAAAGAAAGCAATTAAATTGAAAGGAGACCTTTTATATAAATACTAATGTCCTGTTTAAGTGAGCTTGCTAGTACAGTAGCTCAAAGTGCTTTTGGCATCTTGGCAGACTGGAAATGTAATGTTTAATTCATTCGAGTACTGCCTGAAAAGCTGCCCGCTTGCTGAATCGTCATATTCCACTGCTTTGTTGCTCTGCACTCTTACAGTGTGAGAGAAAGCCGTTTGTGTGTTGTTCCTGAAAACTGAGATACCGTACGTGTGTGAGTGGATTGGGAGAACATGACTCGATATCATGCATCTAGATAAACACTAATGTTTCTGTTGGCCGTTCTCCACGAAGCGGTAAATCTTAATGCACATGGGTGTGTTTGTGCATGGCCACATCACTGCTAAATGCCTGCATTAACCGGCCGCTCATCCTCTCCTCCCTGCTCTTTTCTGCAGATCCCGAGTCCCAGAGGAAACGCACCGTTCAGAATGTCCTCGACCTCCGGCAGAACCTGGAAGATACCATGTCCAGCTTACGGGGGTCGCAGCTCAGCCACAGGTACAGGAGCTCACACTTCTAGTCCAGCACTGGCTTAATTGGTGATGGACTGTTTTGTTTTGTTTTGTTTTGTTTTTTTATTTTGTTGTGTTTGGTATTTTTTGTTTTGTTTAGTTTTGTTTTTTATTTTGTTGTGTTTGTTTGTTGTTTTATTTTTCAATTATTGTTTTCTTTTTTCTTTTTTTTTATTGTATGCTAGGAAAACACACAAATCAGGTTTTAAAACTAAAATAAGAGTTGCCAAAATGTAAAAAAAAAAAAAAAAAAAAAAAAAAAAAGATTAAATAGTATAATAACTATTATTTTAATAATTAGAATCATATCAGTACTGGCCAGATACTGATACTTTTTTTTTTTTTTTTTTCATTTAATTTTTTTGTTTTGTTCATTTAATTTTTTTTTTGTTTTTGTTTTGTTTTTTATTTTGTTTTGTTGTTTTCTGTTGTTTTATTTTGTGTTGTGTTTTGGTGTATTTTTTCCATTTATTGTTTTCTTTTTTTTTTCTTTTTAGTTAATTGTATGCTAGGAAATTACACAAATCAGATTTTAAAACTAAAATAAGAGTTGCTAAAATGTCCAAAAAATAAGACAAAATAGCATAATAACTATTATTGTAACATTGTAACAATTGGACAATAATATTATTGTTACAAAATGTAACTTATAGGTATTGACCAGGATTTTATTTAGTTTGCTTTGTTTTGTTTAATTTTTGTTTTGTTGTTTAGTTGGTTTGTTTGTTTATTTATTTATTTATTTATTTATTGTTTTCTTTTTCTTTTAATTTTTTGTTAATTGTATGCTAGGAAATCAGACAATTTGGGTTTTAAAACTAAAATAAGAATTGTTAAATTGTCAAAAATAAGACAAAACTGTAATAACTATTATTGTAACAATTGTAAGCTTATAGGCATTGGCCAACATTGTATTATATTATATTTTATTATTTTATTTTATTTTATTATTTTGTTTTATTTTATTTTATTTTATTTTGTTTTGTTTTTTGTTTTGTTTTTTTGTTTTTTTATTTTGTGTGTGTGTGTGTGTGTTTTTTTTTTTTTTTTTTTTAAATTGTTTTACTTTTCTTTTTTCTTTTTTTCTTTTTGGTTAATTGTATGCTAGGAAATCACACAACCAAATCAAACTAAAATAAGGGTTGCCAAAATGTCAAAAATAAGACATAACAGTATAACTATTATTGTAACAATTGTAAGCTCATAGGTATTGGCCAGAATTTTATTTTATTTTTTTATTTTATTTTATTTTTTGTTTTGTTTTGTAAATTTTTGTTTTGTTGTTTAGTTTTTTGTTTTGTTTTGTGTTTTTGTTGTTGTTGTTGTTTTCTTTCATTTATTGTTTTACTTATGCTAGGAAATAATACAAATCAGGTTATAAAACTAAAATGTCAAAAATAAGACAAAATAGTATAATAACTATTACTGCATAGCTTTTACATACAATAGCTTTTCGCTATTGGCCAGAATTTTATTTTAATGTCAATGTATTCCTAAAAAAAAAAGAAAAAAATCAAATGTCCTTCCTTAATGTCATATACAAATGTCATTCAGAGGAATTTTACATGTGTCCAAGTCCAAACATCACCAAAGGCAGTCAGCAGTCGTGGAACAGAGCAGCAGATGTTTCTCTGTCCTTCTCACATCAGCACCTCCCCCTGTTGTTCCCTGTTTCCAAGGTCCACAAACACATATACAAAAACCACAGCAAAAGGACGGATTAGCCTCTCATCAGAAAGCCACAACTGCTAGACCGCACATAGTATGTTGTGTTAGTGTATTGATATCAGAGCTACTGGCAATGTTTCTGCTAGAGTGTTGTTTAAAGAAGCAATAAGCACTCCTTCAACCAGTCTGATGCAATGCTCAAGGAAGCTGTTGAGGGTGTGTTATTCTAAACCAACAGGCCTGGAGAGAGTTTAGCCCTGCAAACTAAACACAACATATACATTGTGTAACAGCTGTCAGACTTGGTGGTGGACACAGGTGCTCTGACGCATTGAGCTGTGGTGCTCATACGTGCGATATGAATTCAAACCCAGCTCCAGTTAAACAGATGAACTATAAGCGTAGTGTATCTCAGCACTCTATCTTTCACTTAGTCTGAGTGTGTCTGAGTGATTTTAGTGCTGCCTCCTAGTATAAAATTACTCTGCCTCAGCAGCTGTAAAGTCATTCTATTAAAACCTTAACATAATTAGGCTGATTTAATGCACATAAACACTAATGCCCCTGTAGAGAGAAAGTCTGTGCTGAGCCCAAACTCTATAATAGACTCGCTTCTGTTTTGTGTGGCCTTACAGTGCTTTATGATGCATAACAATGGCTACTTTCTTGATTTGTCATATTTTCTCTTCCTCTGATTGAAGTGTTCTCAGAAGAGCCCGTTGAAGGATAAAAGGAACGATAATCACTGCCATTTAGCCGTCATTATTATTCAGCACAAACAGAAGCGCCTGACATTTTCAAAGGATAATTCACATTCACGTCAATGCACATTGTCTTCTTTTCTGGGGACATTTTCTTCAGCCCTTTGCTCTTTGTAGAAAATGTCTGCAGAAATTTGTGATAACTGCAGATGTGCAGTGCATTGTGGGTATTAATGGAATGCTTTAAGTTCAAAACAAGCGAGATGCTGTGTCGGTTGCATTCCTGTAGACCAGTGGTTCCCAAACGTTTTCGATTTAACATCCTTCTGTGGACCCCCTCTCTTCCACTTAGACATGTAGTCACACCTTTTCCATGAAGGGACAATATTTGCCCACCTTAATTGATTTTCCAGTGCATTTTCTTTTTACCTTTATGAATACCTTTATGAAAATTAAGTTTTAAATAAAAAAAAAAAAAAAAAGTTCAATAGAGAAATATGTAATGATGGTAAAAACAAAGTGACACTTGTAAATATTAAACTAAAACCACCAGAAGGTAGCAACTAAGCAAGTGGCTGTATTTATGGCCTTTCCCACCTGGTATTAAGATGCGTTTTGGTCAATCGGATCACAAGTAGACGAGGGAGACACATTCCCGTTTACACCTGGTGTTTTAATCAGTCTCTTTTGTCCACTTTCAACCACTTCTATCCTGATTTCTTTGAGGGGAGGGTCTATGGGCGGGTAAATGTAAGGGCTTTTTCAGATCTTTTGATCTAATGGATGAAATAAGTTTGTGCAATTTACATATGCGTTTACATAATGCATCCAGAGACAACAGAAAAATATACAGAGAACATCAGCTTTTGTTTCTGCTCTGACAGCCACAAGACCGGCTGAGCGCTGTGTGTCCGTGTTAGAAATCAGGAATGGTGAGAGAACATTGTGCTTGGTACGTTTTTCATCTTCAATTGAGTTTTCAGCCGACAAAGTTTAAATCCCGTCTGGCTAGAGCGCTTCCTATAATGTTTAGCATTATGTCAGTAGGTGGAGAGTAGACGGTCTTTTGTTACTGTTCGAACACATTCGACCACATGAGCGTTTACACTATGAAAGCAATCCGGTCTAATGTGTTTTCAACTACCTCTGGAAGTGGTCGAAAGTGGACAAGCTCAAAATGTTTTACACCCCATTTACACTTGTATTTAGCCTTGTCCACTTGTGATCCAGTCGACCAAAATGCATCTTAATACCAGGTGGAAACAGGGCCTATGAATGGGTCATTGAATCATTGACTCAATTCGTTCAAATGATTTGATAAAATCAATGTCACATTTGCAATTGTGTGGATTTTTGAAGGAAAAAAAAAAAAAAAAAAACTGCATTCCTGCTATCTATTAAAATCAAAAACTCACACAGGGTATGTTTTTGTATCGAAGAAAGTCTTAAATCAATCTTTATGCACAGTCTGTGTCTATATTTGTTCTTCATGCTAGTAAGTGCTGAATCCCACTTTTACAAAGGTACATTGTCGAGAACAGCAGTGCGATTTAAGACAGCACACAACATATATGCACGCTGCTTGTGTGGATGCAGTCAGTTTTGACCGCAAAAGATGAGTGGCCAGATTTAATAAATGGGGCAAATTAGTGTGAGAGCGCAATTCCACAAATGCGGCGATGGGAGTGGCAAGTTTTGCACGGGATCTACTGCTGACACGCAAGTTAAAGAACACAGACACAGTCAAATCATTTACATAATGACCAACAAAATCTAACAAGATCAGTGCAAATTAGCGTTGGGTCACAAATAACCAGAGCTGATGCTCATCAGGTGCGTGTCGACACAGGCGCAACTTCTTACATGTAATATACGGATAACGTCTTCCTCTGGCATTCCAAAGAAATTAAAGTGAGTGGAAAGTATTTTCTCCCTTCTACCACACGCTCTCTGTTTTCTGCGGTGTCTCCTCCTAGCAGCCATGTCGCAAAATGGGTTAAGGCATGCTTTTTTGGGGCGTTAAATAATGGCGCAAATACCAGTAAATTGACTAGCGCAAACATTAGTAAATAGCGTTGCATGATTCATTTAAATACTCTCCTCCCATAAATTTTGCGTCTGAAAGGGAAACTCCTACAAATGCAGATGCAATAAGGTCAGCTGCAAAAACAACTCAGTCCACGCCTTTTCAGTGCTAATTTTGCACTGCGTATCTTTAGTAAAACCTGACAGTAGTTTTTTAATGCCAAAAGAGGGTTTGCGCCGTAAGCTGTTAGTAAATCTGGCCCGAGGTAATTTGATTGGATGTCATATATTTGACCTTTTACGGCATTTTGTCTGTTAGAAATACATGCTTGGTTTTAATGTTATTTTAAGGTGGGGTAGAATTAAATGAACGCATATATAGCTGTCACAGTCACCAGTTAGAGTGCCCGTGATTATTGATATTCTCACACAGACGTAATTTCCCATAGTTCATTGCCCGGGTTCATCAGCCATGATTATTTTCAGGTGTTTGTCATTTGCATTGTTAGATTTGTCTATTTAATGTCTGGTTTTTCAGTCACTCAGGGCTTCCAATTGTTCATTGAGTCTCTGTTTTTTTGGGTTATGTCTGCACTGCTTAGCCATTGTTCACTGGATTCCCGTGTCTTGGTTTTTTTTTATGTTCTGCCTGGTATCACAGATTACTCTATTTGCCTCAGCCCTGAATTCAACGATTGTTTAGATTGACTGTTTGTTTATGACCCTTGCCTGTTTTTTGGACTGTTATTGTGGTGTTTTGGTGCAAATCATAACAATAGCATTCCCAAAGGTAGTTACTCGGCTGGCACAGGACCAACCAGAAGTTTGCAATATTTCAACATATAGATAGTGGTCCACTGATATATCGCTAAAGCCGATAATACATTTTTAATTATCGGCATTGACGATACATTTTTCTGCTTGGTCAAGAGGTGTGAAAAGTTGGACTTTTATTTTGTTTTGAAAGTGCTGAGAATCTCAGTGGCTGAGTGCTGATGCACCGGAGCTCCTGTTCTCCGACTTCATTAGTTTACTGTCTTTGTTTAACAGTTCTGTCTAATAAATTATTTAATAGAAATGTTAAACAAAGACAGTAAACTATGAATATGAAAAATATTATTAGTAATAGAAAGGCAAACACTATAATGCTATCACATATACTGTCGGCATTCACATTTATATCATTTAAACAAGTCTTTGAATATATAATAAATATTTAATTCCACAAACTTTAGTGAATCCAGCTGTTATAAATAAAGTATTTGTAGCCTGCCTAATAACACGTTCACTTTGTGTGTCAGTCTGTCCGTGAAAAATTCACCCAAATGAATTATGCTGCATAACTAAAATTTTGATAGTGATCCCATCGAGAAAAGAAACATTTCCAGCTCAAACAACCCACATTTTTGTACTATAGAATTAGTTGAAATGATGTCCAGTGGTAATTGACAGCATGCCTCAGATTGAACTTGTTTAAACCAGAAACATTCCATTAAATTTGAGAGAACTTTATCCCATTGGTTTTTATACTTTGAAAGTTGAGCTCAAGGACAGCGGGAAATAATCTCCATCTATCCGCTGGGCTTAAAAGTATTAAAACCAAACCTGAACACCTGGAAACTAAATAAGAGCATTAAAATTCATTGCAGGGCACAATTCAGGAGGATATGAGTTTATCCAGATGAGGGCTTTAGTGAGGACGGGGATGGGTGGGTGTTGATTCGGCAGAAGGTCAGCCAGATCCTCCAGCTGCCCAAACTGTGACCTACTATTTAAAAATCAGAAAAAGAGCACCCAAGAGGTCAGGATGTGTGCGATTGACTTCCTTGAGCGGTGTGCACATCAGGCATGAAGGAAATTAGACATCCTCAAACATGTTTTACCTTCAAAATCTCCTGTGTCCCCATGGATGATGGATCACTTACCAGAGAGTACATAAACACACATTCACAAAATGTGTAAGACTGAGATGAGTCTTGTGACGTGCTGATGAAATGAGTGTGCGTGATAAGCTGACAGTTATATCTGGTATGACGAATGAGTTTGCCTGCACTCTCAGAAATGTCTCTGTGGAATTAAAGAGGTTTTCTCACATTAATTCCAGGCTGAAACCTGTCTAGCCGGAGTCCAAAATTAGCTTTTTTGCACACCTGCCAGTGGTGGCTGAACTGAGAAAACGAGTCACGTCAGATACTTTTAGTACTTTTTGTATGTCACTTGCATCACTTATATCGACAAGGATTGGGGTTTTATAAAATTATGATTTTTTTAAGTTACAAGTTTGACAATAAACATTTAGTCAGACATACTAGTCAGAAACAGTAATTCCAGCAGTACATGAATGCAACATTAGGAACAACATTTACCCATTGATGTCTAGCCTAATGTCGAAATTAGGAATTTTTGCTTAAGAAAAACTGTCTTTTTCAAACTCTTCAAAGGTGTGGTCACATTTACCATTGTTTGGCGTATTTTCATGGACGAAAGCCAGTCATTTCAATGGGAATTCATGCTATCGGGAATTTTTTGAGGGCAAATGATCCCACTCAAATTTTACAGAAAATGACTTGGTTTAAAAGTGAAATCTGTGTGAGTTGTGCTTCCTTCATCGCTACACTATTGACAATAGGCAATGGACCTTTTTTGCCCCCAAAGTTTGCCGAAATTTCAGTAATATGATGGCACCTAGTCTCAAACATATCTAAGGTGAATCATCACTCCAACAAAGGGTTATCATAGTTAACTAAAACTAAAACCATGAAAACAACAACAACTACAACTATGGAGCCCCGGACATGACATGCAGGAAAAAAATAGTAGGCTAAATCGTGCACACGATTTACTAATTTGTTCCCTCGATTAACTAAATCGTGCACATGATTTATAATTGTAACGCATTACTTTTAAAAGTAACTGTCCCTAACAGGCTTATATTCAGAAAATAAAGATTTAACCACCTTGTCTTGTTGTTGTCTTTCAGCTGTATTGAGAGCAGCATGTGCTACGACAGTGATGAGACTAACGCCCGCAGTTTGTCCAACCGTTCCTCTCCTCTCTCCTGGCGCCAAGGCCAGTCCAGCCCTCGCCTGCAAGCTGGTGATGCCCCCTCCTCCGGGGTCACCGCCCACTCCCTGCCCATCCGAGCGTCGACGCAGATCAGCCACCTGCAGCGCATCCAGCTCATCGAGGGCCTGGACGCCGCGGACGATGACCTGGCTGACCTCAAGTCTGGTTACCTCAGCGACGGCAACCTGACAGGCAAGAGCCAACCAGAAGATGATGACGATGATGATGATGTTGATGTAGACGTCGATGATGATGATGACCTAGCCAATGGGTGAGTGCTTGTCATTTTTTGCTGATATTACAGAAATATATATTTAGCGTGACCACCTGGACTTCTTCCAGTTTCTCAAAGAAGAAAATCTGAGAAACTTCTCATCAGATTTTGAAAGTTTTCTTGGCCTTCCAGTCATTTTCCATTCCATTTAGGTTTAAAGAGAGCTGATTCCTGCTATTGCTCAAGTGTACAGGGAGGTCACTAAATACTTGCCACTTTAGCCTATAGAAGTCGTTTTTTTTCTCTTTCTTATATATATATATATATATATATTTTTTTTTTTTTTTTTTTTTTTTTTTTTTTTGTTCATATTTTACTGTACATAAATTATTGAAAATATTTTTTACTTAATTTGTACAATACTTACGATTAAAAGTTTGGGGTCAGTTTTTTTTTTTTTTTTTTTGAATACATTTATTCACCAAAAACGCATTAAACTGATCAAAAATGACAATTAATATATTTATAATGTTACAAAAGATTTCTATTTCAACTAAATGCTGTTCTTTTGAACTTTCTATTCATCAAAGAATCCTAAAAAAAAAATGTATCATGGTTTCCACAGAAATATGAAGCTGTTTTAACATTGATAATGATCAGAAATGTTACTTGAGCAGCAAATCAGCATATTAGATTGATTTCTGAAGGATCATGTGACACTGAAGACTGGAGTAATGATGCTGAAAATTCAGCTTTGATCACAGGAATAAATTACATTTTGAAATATATTAAAATAGAAAACATTTATTTCAAATTGTAATAATATTTACACAATATACTGTAACAATATTACAGTTTTTACTGTATTTTTGGTCAAATAAATGCAGCCTTTTTAAGTATGAGACTTCATTCAACAATCAAAAATCTTACCAACCCCAAACCTTTGAAAGTAGTGTATATTTGTTTGTGATTTATTTAATATTTCTACAGACAGATAGATAGATAGATAGATAGATAGATAGATAATGGTATTAATAGTTTCTAATAAAAGCTACACACTTATAAAGATCACTGAGGTCTTTTTAGCAATGATTAAGGGCTATCAATCTGCTACGAGTCAAATTTTGAATGATTTCGTTGGCTGATTTATTGTCAGCCTGAGGCCCCCCACAGAGCAATCATGTCACAGTCAGATGAGGGTCTCTTTTGGAGCCATATGTGCCATCTTCAGATCCCCATCAGAGCTGGCTGTGTCCCCCGCGGGCCCCTTGCAGAGCCGGCTCTCATTTTCAGTGTCACGACACCTGATGTTGCTGAATGCAGCCGTCCTTCTGCCAGCTGCAGCTGTGTGTAGGAGACTGCTCATTGTTGGAGAAGTAGTGTTGAATGCGTGTATGTGTGTTTATGTGTGAACACAAAACGAGGAAATTACAGAGGAAATGAGATGTGTTTGCTTAAGCTGTCAGCCAAGCTTTGATGTTGCCCTCTCTTAACCTGTGCTGTTGGTTTAGTCTGACCGGGAATCGCCGTCAACTGCCAGTGAGCCACTGTGAAGTGAGAAAGTTCATGATCCAGCATAAACATCTGAAAGTACTTCACCTTGAGTTTGACACCACTTCAGATCGAATGAGTATTCTGCTTCAGTTGATCACAATCTAAAATAACACTCATAAAATTGCTTGAATGAAGACAATGAATCCAGTGCCGTGATACAGTACTACAGCCAACCAGAACACATTTGATAATAGCTTATGTTATTTAAAGGATTTTGGACATTTCCTCTTTGGGCTGTGATATCCAACACAATGCAGAAATGGACACCAAGCATATTAATTTTCTGATTAATCTTCATTTGAATGATCTTGATGTTATTTCTTAAAGGGGACCTATTATGCCCCTTTCACAAGATGTAATATAAGTCTCTGGTGTCCCCAGAATGTGTCTGTGAAGTTTCAGCTCAAAATACCCCACAGAACATTTATTATAGCTTGTCAAATTTGCCCCTATTTGTGCGTGAGCAAAAACATGCGGTTTTTGTGTGTGTCCCTTTAAATGCAAATGAGCTGCTACTCCCGGCCCCCTTTCCAGAAGAGGGCGGAGCTTTAACAGCTCATGCTTCAGTTGTTCAACAACAAAGCTGGAGAATCTCACGCAGCCAAAATGAGGATTGTCAGTAACTGTGTTCAGCCTTACATTGTTCAAACTGGAGTCGGACACTGATGGAGAGACTCAGGAAGAAGTTACAACTTTTAGAATGCATCTGGATGTTTCTGAATGGTGAGTGGATAAATTTATGTAGTTGCTGTGGAGTTGATTCAACTCATCGACTAGCATGTGCCGTCATGTTAATTTTTTGTGCAAATCCAGCATTGAATTGACCCTTGATTGTGAAGTAAAATGACAGCATGGCAACAACACTCTACTACAACAACTCTTCCTCTCCTCTAAAGCAGCCCAACATGGCCTCACCCCCTTTGTTGTGTGTTCTCGGGGGCGGGGTTTATGTAAATTTTAGGGTTAGTGATGTCACTAACCCGGGAAGAAGCTCGTTGTAGTCCCTACCAGCCGTTTGTTGTAGTCCTTAAAAAGCGATTTCTGTAAAAGAAAATATCTCCCTTTGCAATGAACTTTGAGCGTCGTAACTTTGCAGACGTTTATGCTCAATCAGCAACATCACACACTAACTAAACTTAAAAAAGTGAAATCATAATAAAAATAATCAAATTGAAAGTGAAATCATAATCAAAATATTTTTATTTAATTTATACATAACAGTTCAAAAGCTTGGGGTCAGTAAGAAATTAATACTTCAGCAAGGACATATTAAATTGGTCAAAAGTGACAGTAAAGACATTTATAATGTTACAAAATATTTATATTTCAAATTAATGCTGTTCCATTGAACTTTCTATTCATCAAAGAATCCTGAAAAAAGTATCACTGTTTCCCTCAAAAATATTAAGCAGTAAATGTTAACTGTTAAAGTAACTCTTTTCAACATGTTTCTTGAGCAGCAAATCAGCATATTAGAATGATTTCTGAATGTGATATAATAAAAAGACAGTTTACCATGAAATAATAGCAAAAAAAGTTATTTTTCTGTTATTTGTAGAAGAAATACACTGTGCGTCCAGTGTTTTGATGACATCACGCTGCACTTCAGCTTTTCATTAGATTTTCTGTCCAATCAAATGTTCTCTTGAACCTGAAGCGTCCTGCACCCTACATTATAAATATATGCTGCTGCGGCTGAAATCGGTCACTTGTTCACACATTTACAATTTTCTACATGGTGAATGGCACATATTCCACTATATAGGGGATAGGGAACGATTCAGACACTGTAAATATGCTTTCCATTGAAGCGAATGAAGTCTGGTTTCACGTTAGTGTCACGCGAACCGCCGCAGCTTCAGTCCAAAGACAGCACAGAGCGGATCATATGTCGGCACAGTCCACAAAAACGTATCAGACCATTTTAATTCTGCATAGAATGCTGTATTTTAAAGCAATATGGAGAAGATTAGGAGGAGAAACGGTTAGAGATTAGGAGGAAACAGGCTTTACCAAGCTCAACAGCTCTGGACGAACTGTGATATAAACGCAACACTATTTGCTATTTTTTAAAAGGGGAGGAGCTGTTTGATATGTCCCGCCCTGTCTTAGTGGAAATTACATCAACACATTGAATAATGATGAGCGTTCCAAGGCACTTCAGTGGTCTTTAACATACAGCGTGACCGGTTTAGCCTGATTGCCAAAACAAATGACTATTATGAGCCGATTCTTATAATGAATAGTTCAAAAGATAATAGTTAATGGTTTGAATCTGTCTGCAACACTGTATAATTAAGAGCATTGGCAGAAATACAAATTATTTTTTATCATTATTACTTGAATGAATCAGAATAAAATGGAGAGTGTGTGATTATGAATTGAAAGGTGAAATCTGGGCTCTAAAAAGCTACCAACAAAATATCCTGATGCTGGTTAGGACAAAAATTCAGTTTTACAGGAGGAGATCATGTCCCACTTTGTTCGGAAATGTTGTTACATTCAATCCCATGAAGAAAATGTCTTGTTTCTTGTCCTAGCCAAGCTGAATTGGCTAGGACAAGAATTTACTTCCCTGAATAACGTTTACGTGGCAGTATTTTTTGTGCATTTTCCCTCACTGTCTTCTGTTTTGTCAGTGCCAATGTTCGACGGACAGTCTGATCTACTCTAGAGATTTATATTTGTGTTTGTCTGGTTGACTAGTTTTCGATGACCAGCTGATTTGTATTACTTTGTGCTCCGCTGTCCCTCTGGGAGGCGTGCTGAGATCTGTCCTGAGTTGCCAAGGTGACTGAGTGCAGAGACAGGTCATGAATGTGATCAGCTCATTACAGCTGAACACCAGAGCAACACATACTGTACCAACATCCTGACATGTGACCTCACATGATGATGATTAGTGCAAAGTTATATTACGCCATTTTAATAGATCTTTAAAATGTGTGTATTTACATTTGATTAAGGATAGAAGTGATTTATTAGACATAAACAGCCTGTTCTAATGGCTTACTTTGAGTTATGTAAAAGATATGCAGCCTCTCAGAATAAAACACCCTCACATTTGAATATACATGTTCAGAAAGCAGTGCAGCACATGTAGAGCTTACATTGTGACACATTTCTCTAAGCTGTGCAGGAGCGCGGTTATCTAAACCCCTTCTGATAGCGCCTCCCCAGGTGTGTGTGTGTTGCCGTGGAAACTGAGTGATTTTTGAATACTTCTGTTTCATATAATCTTCCTTTAGTCTTCTGTCAGCTCAGCATTTTACTCTAATGAGGTGAATGCAGTGGATGATGGGAATCAGGATTAATGAACATGAAACTGCTCGAAGTTGGCAAAACCGGAGTAATTTAAAATAACCGTTTTCTATTGTAATATATTTTGTAATGTAATTTATTCCTGAATTTTCAGCATCATTACTCCAGTCTTCAGTGTCACATGATTCTTCAGTGTCACATGATCCTTCAGAAATCATTCTAATATGATTATTTGATGCTCAAGAAACATTTCTGATTATTATCAATTTTGAAAATGTTGTGCCCATAAAGCCACAGTAAACACTCTAAAAAATGCTGGGTTAAAAACAACCCAAGTTGGGTTGAAAATGGACGAACCCAGCGAATGGGTTGTTTTAACCCAGCGGTTGGGTTAAATGTTTGACCTGCTGGGTAGTTTTATTTAACTCAACTATTGTTTAAAAATTACTGTATTTCTTGCTTAAAATGAACCCAAAGTATGTTGGAAATTAACAATTATTAATATGTTTAATAAATGAACATTTATTAATAAGTTTAATGAATAATAAACAATAAACATTTATTAAATTGCTTATTAATAAATGTTCACCTTTTGATTATTATTGTTGCCTGTAGTAATTATGTGTCTGGTTTTTAATTTCCAACCTATTTTGAGTTCATTTTAAGCCATCCATATAGTCATTTTTAAACAATAGTTGGGTTAAATAAAACTACCCAGCACTTTGGGCAAACATTTAACCCAACTGCTGGGATAAAACAACCCAATTGCTGGGTTTGTCCATTTTCAACCCAACTGGGGTTGTTTTTAACCCAACATTTTTTAGAGTGAACTTCATAACCTGTAAGTTGATGAAAACATAATGCGATGCACTTACTGCATTTCTAATGATGGATAAGACACGTATGTCTGACAATCGCTGGTCAAAAAACCTTGTAACTCCATTTGAGCTCGATTTTGGTAAAAATGTTGATAATATAATGGCACGTGAAAGTGTCTGACCATATATAAAGGCACAATATCAACTCTGACAACACAGTGTTTAATTATTTTGAAAAAATACAGTGCCCTTTCCATTTCCTGAAAAGTAGCGGTTTTGAACATACAAGGTTTCCGCCCAGCAGCGATATCCTACAAACAGAGATTTCAATTCATGAACATTTCCCTGGTTTATTATTAGACCCTAAAATTTACATCCATTTTTGCACAAAACAGCAGTTTGATTATCCTATTTGCAATGTAATTAGACCCCAAAAATATGCAGGGGGTAGATAACCATCTAACATCGACCTCTCAGTCACAGTGTGAGTGGAATTCATTCTTCAAATGTCACAGAGAAAGAGCTGTTCTGAAATCTAGTGAGATCCCTAGCTAGACAACATTAAGCCATAAACAACCTGTTCCAACAGGTAGGTAATATCCATAGGCACCGATTTATGTTTCTGCCGGTGGGGGCCAACACTCCTAAACACTGTGCAGACAGCTTCATTATTATAGCAGAACTTTGAGATCGCAATGATCTAAGATGAGTGACAGCATTTCAGTGATTATAAAGGAAGCTCTCTTTGCACACTTTCCGCCATGCCAAATCCTGTACACAGTATGCTTGCTTTTCTGTTCAAATTAACAGTGGTTTATGAATGCAGACACTTTAATAACCATTAATTCATCAGGGGTGTTTTACAAGGAAATTTATCGGGAGTGTTTTACAAGGAAATGTATGTTTTTAAAGGGGAAGCGCTTCTCCTTAGCCTTACCCTGAGTTGGTTCACTCTGCCTATGATTACAACACACATTCTTTCCATGAGTGTTGTCTCGAGTCGCTCTCTCACTGATATATACCTGATAATTTACGTAAAATAAAATTTATCATCGTGCAGGAAAAAAAAGCAGAAAACAGAAATCACTATCTTTTGTCATGTTGTAATGCTAAATATAATGGTAGAATTGTGTGTATTTACGACCCGGTGTGAGATCCACCAATCAGAGAGGTTCCCAAATCTCAATCGGATTTTTGATTGGATAAAATGAATGGAGAATAAATCAAGTTTTTGCATGGGTGCTCACGGCCTATGGTAATATCATTATGTTTCCTTCCAATACAGTACATAATTTCATTCCAAATCTAAGGGACATCCTTCACAGAGAAGGCAATCCCAGAATGCATCAGTTAAAACCACGATGACATCAAAATTGACAAATTCATCATACTTTTTATTTGAGAAATTTATTATAAATAATTTATCCGTGCACAGAATTTTCTTTAAATTCATGTGCCCTTGTAATCTTTATGCTAATCAAAGTAACTTCCCCTCCCTCCTGCAACAACATCTTTTCTCTTCTCTGATGATGTGAGGGCGGGGCAACCTGTCACTCACATGAGATCCACCAATAGCAAACCACAACCATCCAATCAATTCCACACAGACAAAATCAAGCCCCGCCCTCATTTGTTCTTGTTCAGGAAGCCCTTTAAATTCTATACATATCATAAAAGAGAGAGGGAAAAAAAAAACTATTGCAACTTCCATTTCATGCCGAATTTAAAAAAACTTATCCAAGATGGAGGACAAGTTGAGAGAAAAGTTGATTCTAAACATAAATAATTATTCATTCTGTTCAGAAAAGTTCTGCTTGAAAATACTGAAATATAATTTAAAATGGTGGATTTTACCCAATACTGAGTGCTTTTTAAGTTTTATGCAATAATATAGATTATCACATTGTTAGCTTAGCGACATGCTAACATCAAACCGAATACCGAATTAAATCAATTATGAGTTTCATGTGCATATGTCACAAGACAGCCACTATTTGTGTGGCATACAGAGTTGCGGCCTATGTAGTGTGTTGCAAATCAGTTGTTTATGAAGTTCCCTTTCAGGAGGTGGTTCGCTAGGGTTTGGAACAGAGCTGAGAGGTGTGACAGAGAGATTTGTGACCCTTATAAGATGATGTTTATATTGGGTTCCTGTTACATAGTGCTCAATAGCCTCATAGTGGCCTGGAACGACAGCGTCCCCCATGCGCTGGACAGGGGTCATAACTCTGGCACCCTTAGAGCTCTACACGGGCTCCAGTGTGTGTCCATGACAAAGGACTGCACACATAAGTGTTCCTCTCAAATAAAGACCAGAGTTCATGCTAAACTAACCCCAGGCGTTTTGGGGGACATAAAGATGTCATATTCTGGAATTTCTCTTGCCTCATTTTCATTTCATGTGTTAGAAATACTCCACAAAACATGGACTGTTCAGGCAGATAATAACAAATATGGCTGCAGCTATGATTTAGGCACATATGAAGTGTCGTGTGGGGACGTGTTTTAGATATCCAGCAGGGGGTCCCTCATATGTACCCATGCTCACTGAAGCAGGCCAGGGAATTCTGGCGCCACCGTGTGCAGCTCTCGCCTGTTGCTATAGCAACTCCGACCCACAAAGCCATCGTCAGAGCCGTGTGTTGGTTTTGAACTAGACAAAGACAGCTTGTAGGAGAGAGTGTGGGAGTGTGTGTGTATTTAGGTCAGTGGTTTTAAGTGGAAACAGCCATTGTTGTGACAAACATATCAAGGACCCATGTTTCAATTAACTCTAATTTTCAGTAAATGAACACTGTTCACCATTTAATTTATGGATCAAAACAGCATCTCGGTAATGGACATGCAGTGGTTTTTCAATTACTTCCACTAGAGCTGCACGATTAATCATTATAAGATCGCAATCTTGTTTCAAACACCCACGAAATCTTGTTTCTGAATGACATCGATTCGCCTGTGTCTATTAAACCTTTGACAAAATCATACCGGATCGTTCAGATCTATGTTGATCAGACAGAGAGAGCAGTTGTATAGGTATGAAATGGCTTCACAATCTTTGACAGTCTTTTCAGCCACACAGTATCATTATTTCTGTGTTATAAATATTCATATTATCACAGAAGTATTGGGATGAAAGTTTATAGTTCAGATATAAACACTGATGTCTACAGAAGCAATCAAAATAGAGTATATCACCTTTTGAAAGTAACTTGACGCTCAAATAACGATTGTATCGATTACATAGTAACACCAGTAGGTGGCGACAAGTGACTGTTAAAACGTATTTGTCATTGAATCATTCATTCAAAAGATTCATTCAAAAACACTGATTCATTCAGTAATGAAGCAAGTGGAGTATTTATGAGCGAGTCATTGAATCATTCATTCAAACCATTTTTTTTTTAAATAATTCTTTCAGAATAATTAAACATTTTAAAAAGACTGCAGCAATTACCATTTACTCAGAACCTCTAGTAAGTAACATGTTATTTTGTTTAGTTGTCTGTTCAGAATTGTGGGAGAATCTTGATCTCTGTTTAAAAAAAAAAAAAAAAAAAAAAAAAAAAGTGATTCTCAATTTATCCAGAATTGTGCAGCTCTAACTTCCAAATGAATTAAATTTGGATGAGAAAGTTAGTGTTTATCAGGAAGAATGATTAATTGCCTTTTCAGAAATGGACGGTACAGTGATGTATCAGATGGTAATACAGATTATAATAATGTTTGATTAGCATATTCATATCCCATTGTATTTATGTGGCTATTCAGGTATTTTAAAGAATATTGTGGTATTATCATCATGGTAGAGTCCAAAAAACACCATATTAAGGTGTGGTCACATTAGGGAAAGTTAGCTAAAAACAAAGGTCTCTTGTCAATAGTGTAGCGATGTATGAAGCACAGTGCAAGTCACTCTCAAACTAATCACTTGAAACTTGAATCCAATGCGAAATCTCCATGGGAATTTTTTTCTCTCACTCAATTCCAGATGCAGAACCTGATTTCACCAATTGCAACATGTGCCTGGATCGACATCTTTGTTGATCCTGGAACAACATTCCAATCAACCAATCAGATTTGAGGGATAGGTTTACCGTTTAATGTCAAGTTTAGGCTTACAACCAGGGTTTCAGTGTTAGTCACCCATCATTTCCCTATGATTTTAGGGATAAGTTATGGGTAGGGTTAGGTTTAGGGGTAGTGATAGGTTTAGGACTAAATTTCAGATAGGAATGTTATTCCAGGATCAACAAAATATGTTGACCCAGGAGCGCATCTAACTCAGCAAAATCAGGACGTGCATTCCAGATCTTGTGGATTCCAAATGACTGTGTTTTGCCTGTTAAAATTTGCCAAACAAAAGTAAATGTGACCGGGCCTTTAAGGGCAATTCACACCAATAACTATAACAATAGCTATAACTACACTGTAAAAAAAAAAAAAAATAGATTTTAAAGTAAAACAAAGACTATTGGAATACATTTTACTGCAAAATTTATAATTTCTCTGTAGTTATTTGTGAAATGTACTAGCAATTTCTGATTAAAAAAATTGTCTCAAAGAAAGTCCTACAATTTTTTCAATTTCATTTTTTTCAGTATATAAAGTTTTAATAATTGTTCTAATTCTATGGAAAATTGGTCCACACCGCAACTATAACGATAATGACACAGATGAACGATATCGTTGGAATCACTTTCCTAAAAGCATCGTTAGCCAACTATGGTCACAAGTTCCACCATTATCAACATAGTTCAACGAATCAGTGTTTCCCGAAACCATGGTTCTAACGAACTTTCGCAAACAGCATCGCAAACTTGTGTGGTTAGAATGACAGCTCTCCACCTGTGGTTAGAAGCATAGTTTCTTGTTTGCATGACATGTGGACTTAATAAATCCTTATCTCAAGCAAAATAAGCAAGCTGACATTCAATACAATCTATATCTTTTATATCGAATAAATGTCATTTACGTCTTTTAGTTTGTCGAGAGATTTAAAGCGCCATTTCTGAAGAGTGCGCATGTGTGTGCGTGATCTAGTACATAAGAACGAGCCTATGATTGAATCTGGAAATAAAGCAAAATAACTGAGAAAAATGACAATTAGTCCTCAGATGCCATGTCTGTAATTTATAGCTAAAAATCTAGCTTTAATTTAATCTCAGAATTATTCATTAATGAAGTTATTACTCCACCACCTGCGTGACATCATTCACCAACGTGGCTGAATGACAGGTTTGTGACAATACAAGAAACAGTCGTGACTAGCTAGTTGATTTGTTCAACGATGCATCGTACTATGATAGTGAAGCAGCGAGTTACATCATTCTATGGGAAATGCACCAATCAGAATCCTCCTACAGTATCTTTAAAGAGCTCAAGCTTTTAAAGCGGCAGACGACAAAATTGCAGCGCACACTTATAATAAAAACATTATCGTCTGTTTGTGTGGATGCTAATATCGTTATTGTTATCTTATGCTAATATAGTTACTGCTCTTGGTGTGAACGGGCGTTAACAGTGGTGCTTTATACGAGGGACAAAAGGGCAAGATTATTTTGAGGTTTGTTCAGAACAAAAACAAGTCTTCATGAGGAAAATTTTTTGTCTTTATGTAAAATTCCAGATTAATGAAGCAAAATGCGTGCTTCATTAATGTTAATTTTGACATTTTGTTGACAGCCCCACACATAGCAGTCAGATAGCTTTAGCTTTAGCTGGCTCATCTCCATGGTTACCATGACAAAGCTTCCTGCCCAGCAGGAAATCAATCTATTCTGGACTAAGCTTCCCCTCAGGGCAAAAACCGAACATCCTATTCCACTGAACAGAGTTTTACATTGAGACGGATGTTCCAAGTCTTATTTTATTCAATATTTGGTTCATGAGGTTTAGTATTGAATGTATTGTAGGTAAAAGCAGATACAGTCATGTGTGTGTCCAAATTAAATGGCCAGTTCATCCAAATATGAAAATGTTTACATATGATTTACTCACCCGTTCCAAACCCTTATGACTTATTTTCTTCTGTGGAACACAAAAGAAGATATTTAGAAGAATGTCCAAGCTGTGGCTTTTCTTCCATTCAACAATAGTGGTTTATACTACAGAACATTCTGGTAATTTTCCCCAAGTTATCAAACATTTAGGTGAAAAATGTTAATTTTGGATACTGCACTTCTGCACTTCCCTCCCCCAGGATCAAGTAACTGATTCCCACAGAAGGAGGAAACTCTTTAAGAGCTTCATTAGCCACGAGTTCCTCCCTCTGACAACCTTGTGTCGACTACCTGCACAATGTCAATAATGCTAAATGATTTATGACGTGCCACATGCTGATCACAAAAAGGCCTAGAGCCTTGAGCATGTGCAGTGACCTGCATTCAGCTAGATCACATTCACTGAAGCCTTTTTTTTTTTTTTGTCTTTATGTTCAGCAACATAAAGGAAATCACAATGCTTGTAACCATAGGTGAGGCTAGAGCCAGGTGAAACTGAACAAGGCTTGGCTGGAAACTTGTCTTCTTGCAGAAAAATCACTGCTATCAGGGAGGTAAAAATATCCCACGATCCCCGCAGTGTGGTCATCCATCATGTCTGAAGTTTTAGGGTGTAATTGAGAGATTTGGTTGCTGTAAGGAGGATGACTAATGTATTTTAGGATGAGACACAGGATGTCTCTCTCTGTTTCTTTCTCCTCTCTTTGCCTTTTTCCTTCTCTCTCTCAGACGGATAGAGTCTCCTGGTTGACGGTTGCCCCTCGGGTTGATCATTCATTTTTTACGTCATGTATAATACATGTCACACCACCCCCCTTCATTCACTCTCTGTTATCTTTGTCTCTGTACTGCCCTGATGCAGATTATGAGGATGAACAGCAGAGTTCAGCAAAATGTATACATTTTAAGAACTGGTTCCCTACACTCTAAAAAAATGTTGGGTTAAAACAACCCAAGTTGGGTTGAAAATGGGCAAACCCAGCGATTGGTTTAAATGTTTGCCCAACCTGCTGGATAGTTTTATTTAACTCAACTATTGTTTAAAAATTACTGTATTGCTTGCTTAAAATGAACCCAAAATATGTTGGAAATTAACATTTATGTTAATAATATGTTTAATAAATGACTTTTATTAAATTGCTTATTAATAAATGTTTACCTTTTGATTATTATTGTTACCTCTAGTAATTGTGTCTGATTTTTAATTTCCAACCTATTTTGGGTTCATTATAATCCAGCCATATAGTAATTTTTAAACAATAGTTGGGTTAAATAAAACTGCCCAGCACGTTGGGCAAACATTTAACCCAACCGCTGGGTTTGTCCATATTCAGCCCAATTTGGGTTGTTTTTAACCCAGCATTTTATAGGGTGTATGTTTATAAAAATGTATTAATATTGACTTCTAGAATCTAATGCTACTCAATTGTAATTCAGGAATTAAAGTGGAATTTAAAAAGCATTCTCAATTAATTTGTGAATAGCACACAAGTTCTGTAACTGTCATGACTTAAAAATTGTGGAAATATGTAAGAAATAATTGACGACAGAATTATTATTATGCTCACCTGAGGTGGTAATGTGGCCACGACGCAAAGTGGAGTGTGCATTATTTTCTAATAATTCAATGGAACGGAGTCAATTATCCTGCTTATACTACGGTTATCACACCTCAAGACATAGTTCAGATGTATTTCAAGACATTTGTCAGGTTTTTGTCATTAAAATGCTTTTGTGTTTAGGACTTATGCATCTCATCCCATGCCTCCAATTAGCATCCCGTTGCTAATTCCAAAACGTCATTTTAGAGCTAGTAATGGAGGCTTAAGCCATTTATAGCTGACTAATGCTATAATTAATGCAGTTATTAGAGAGAGACAGATTAAGCGTGTGTAAATTACCTGAGTCTATGAGTCTCTCAACAGTGTTCGGCATCAGCGTCTCTACTTATAGCGAAACTGTAAGTTTATCTGCTTCAAGAACAGCGCCGTTATTACCTCGAGAAATGTCATGTAGCTTTAAGTTGCTAAACTATTTTACTGATAAAATCGTCAGAGCAGCACTGACAACACGTTTCTGTGCAAGTGTGTGTCCATACTGTATGTGTGTGAGAGAAAGCTGGGGAAAGAGAGTATGTGCTTTCTGTATTTAATAAAACGTGATTTTTGATAATTTGTCATTTTTATCCTATTGATTACTATATTTATTTATTTGTTTGGTCATTGTCATTGTGGGTTTTGTTTCTTTTGCTGTTGTAAGCTGTAAGGACCTTTGAAATAACTGAAATCATTTGGCGAAGTGATATTGACATGTAATGCGGTCAAGACCTGCCTGGAACTACTTTAGCCGTGCGTTTTCCTGAAAATAATTGCACACCTAAGAATGTTCCTCAACCAATCATATTCAAGCATTCAACATCCCCATAGTATAAGTGCTTAATATTCTGCTCTTTAACTCTGTGAAATTTGCATAATGATGGTGGATATGGTTATCAAATGAAATGAATAATTATGGGGTCATTACATGCAACTGATTATATCAAACACGGACTGTCATGTCATAATGCTTATAATGCAAAGACTTAATTATTGACTATTACGTACACTCAGATTACAGATATTTTCTTAACCAGATGTGATGTATTAAATGTCTATTCAGGACAAACAAGATGTCAGTGGCTTGTTTTGTATTTATGTGGCATTGTGCTGTGAAGCCCTGCCCAGAATGGAATATGATTGGTCCAAAATCTGGTGCTGCATAAGTAAACATTTAACACCAAATTTGCTCTGATTTGTTGTAATTCTGTCATGTTGCACAGAATTATCGCTTTTAGTTCCAACAGACAAAGGACTTGTCGCTGGAAACTTCTCTCATTCAAGTAGTATATTCATATCTTAATCAACTTTACATTAAGTACCAGATCTCACACAGCCAAAAATGCATGTGCTGCTCATTTTTCTGCCGTATTAGTTGTCTAGACATAATCCTAAATTTCCTGTTTTCCTTTTCCTCCTCCTGAGGGGTCATGTAGTCGCCGGACAGGCTTTCACCACCATCCACACAAACAGACAGTCAGCCATACCTCATACAGGACGTCCTGTGCAGCAAGTAGAAACCCAAGATCCCAGTGGGGTCAAAAGTCACGGAGCAGAGGGGCTGTGAGTTGTCGTGGTAACCTGAAGCGATTGTTATTAGTCAGTTAGGGCGTCTCTGATCCGTAAGGAGACCCACAGAGAAGAGAAGGCTGTAAAAAGGAAAAGATATGGCTGAAAAGGAAAGTAAATATGCGTCAGAGACCCCCCCAGCCAACTCATCCCTCTGAATCATCATTCAAACGCTACATGCTACTTTGAAACACCATCAATCCCAGCACCTTCAGAGACTGAAGCCCCTTTCCACCATGACAAGCTTTGTACACTATAGTGTGGAATAAATCATCTTGACTCACCAAGACCGCTTGAGTCACAAAAGTACTGAAATTACATAGTAGTGAGCAAGTGTTAGTCAACTTTAGTCTGTCATTCATTCACTCTGGTGTTTTTGTGGCTCTGTTAGCTCCTAAAAGTTGACAAATGGAACTTTCAGTACATTCAAAATTGTATATTTTGATAAAATGGAACAAAATCATTCATCTTGCACTCAGATATAAATCTAGCCACTATTTCATGGTCTTTAAAGGGGTCCTATTATGCCCCTTTTCACAAGATGTAATATAAGTCTCTGGTGTCCCCAGAATGTGTCTGTGAAGTTTCAGCTCAAAATACCACAGATCATTTATTATAGCTTGTCACATTTGCCCCTATTTGGGTGTGAGCAAAAACACGCCATTTTTATGTGTGTCCCTTTAAATGCAAATGAGCTGCTGCTCCCCGCCCCCTTTCTAGAAGAGGGCGGAGCTTTAACAGCTCGCGCTTCGGTTGCTCAACAACAACAAAGCTGGAGAATCTCATGCAGCCAAAATGAGGATTGTCAGTAACGGTGTTCAGCCTTACGTTGTTCAAACCGGAGTCGGACACTGATGGAGAGACTCAGGAAGAAGTTACAACTTTTAGAATGAAACATTCTACTACAACAACTCTTTCTCTTCTCTAAAGCAGCCCAACATGGCCTCACCCCCTTTGTTGTGTGTTCTCGGGGCAGGGTTTATGTAAATTTTAGGGTTAGTGATGTCACTAACACAGGAAGAAGCTCGTTGTAGTCCCTGCCAGTTGTTTGTTGTAGTCCTTAAAAAGCGATTTCTGTAAAAGAAAATATCTCCCTTTGCATTGAACTTTGAGCGTCATAACTTTGCAGATGTTGTTTATGCTCAAACAGCAACATTACACACTAAGGTTAAAAAAGTGAAATCATAATCAACCACCCCTTTAAAGAGCATAAAAGTGCAAGAAAAATCTTCAGTCCATGAAAAGCCCTGAACTGTGTTGTTTAAACTCAGTGATGTTTCCAGTGTCTGTGCACTCTTAAAGCCAAAATGCTTTTTATATGACAATGACATCCAATCAGATAATATTTGATGTTTTATGTTTAACATGTTTAATGTTTAACATTGAATATTTGTGATCAATGTATTGTTTGACAAAAGTACATTAAAACAGTAACAACCATAATATAATAATAATAATAATAATAAAAGGAAGAACAAAGAAAGAAAGAGAAGTTTAGTAATAACAACACTCAAAGTGACACATTAATAAAGTCTAGCAGCAGCTAACTTTAAAGAGCACATCTAAATAAAGATCTTTCCATTTGTGGAAACACAAAGCAGTGTAAATCAAGCAAAAAAAAAAGAAAAAAAGTAACAGACCATGAGACCATGGGATATGTTTTCTAGAGACAATTCAACCTGATCTCCTGAGAAAACGCTAATATTTTACAAGATGGCAATTTTGTATGAATTCATATGATGTGATTCGTTCGAAAACGTACGATTTTTAGCCCTAAACCTAACCATCAATGTGCTGTAAGCAGATCGTATGAAAAAAAAAACATATGAATGAAATGTTACAAATTCAATTAGCCACCACCAATTCAGCAAAATGTAAAATAGTTACAAATTGCCTTGAGATTGTGTTGGACAATTCAGTACATCATGGGTGATGAAGATTGAGTAAGTTTGTAGCTGAACAAAGGAAACAATCTTAAGAAACTACATTTATAATCTAAGAGACATTAATTATGTTCTGTGATTAACGTTTGTGTTAAATAAACTGTTGATTTGAGTTGTCATGTTTATTTATTAGTTTATCTGGGATTTGAACCAATTTATATATATATATATATACATATATGTATGTATGTGTGTGTGTGTGTGTGTGTGTGTGTGTGTGTGTTGAATAAGCTTTTATTTTTAATTTTTATTTAATTTTAATTTAAGTTTTAGTATTTTTTAGTAGCCAAGACATTTCTTATATATTCTCATTCTCATATTCTCTTGAGTGCCCTCAACACTTTGGGAGTCATACTAGACATGTACTTCAAATACCTATGGAATAATTTCCTACACACACAAGTAGAAATCTGTACGGCGATGATCACACAAACATATATATATATATATATATGTGTGTGTGTGTGTGTGTATAAATAACATTTCTTATTTTTAATTAGAAATATATATATATATATATATATATATATATATAATTTTTTTTTTTTTTTTTTTTTCTAAGTCTACTGTTGTCTAAGGCATCTTTTCAAGTTTATCTATTACATTTGTATTTAACTTGAACTGTATTACTGAAAATCAATCCAAACCAGTGTTACTGATTTAAAAACAATGACACAGTGAACTTGAATGTTTTTAGAGTACTGAGGCGTGACATGAGTCACAACCGGGAAAGATGGAGGCAAACATCACCTCATGGATAAGGAGAGAATTACAGCTTCCAGGCGTTGTGTTTGCCTGTGGCATGACGGATCAGATGAATAGACAGTTGAACTCCACAGACTCCCCAGTGCTTGAGCTGATTACACATCATCTGTGTGTTTGTTCGCATGTGTGTTTGTGTTTTCTGCATGACTGCACTTATTCGCACATATCAGGGAATACATTAGCGTGTGAGTTCATGCATCTGTAGTGGAAGATCTGATTTAGGCCCAAACATATCAGCAGTGATGCTGTTGTTGTGGTAATGTGGAGGCTGTTCATCTATGTGAAGAATATGCATGAAGACAAACAAGGATATTCACAGTACTATTGGCTCCGAGTCTTGTCTGTGGGTGTCATACATCCTAGCCTCATTTTCTCAAAGAGTTCAAGAAGAGAAGCTCATCAGCCTGTAGTCCTGTAGTGATGCTGTGGAAATGGATGAAGAAGCTCGGCATTGTGGTTAATAATGAGGTCACAGCCCAGTCAAAGGCTTTATAAAGGTCAGGCTCTGTTAACTTGCCTCCTACTCCCTCTACAGGACAACATTTGTAAGTGCACTTGGCATAATGTCACAACTGCACAGACTTTATATCTTCTTATTGCTTTTATATATAAGCAATAAAAATATATTGTCATTGTCATAAAATCCTAGCATCAAGACGTATAGTTTTCCACAGGTAAGCACCACTTCCATTTTCCTCAGAGGTTTAGCTGTCACTGACTTTATCTGGTGATTTATGTTTTTCATTCTTTTTGAATCAGCTGATTTGTTCACAAATGACATTTGAATCTCTGCTGTGTTTCAACATGTTTCCTGTCCAGAGGTTAATTGAGTTCTAATGATGGCATTCTGATGTTGTTCGCTGGTGATTTTGATTGTAATGTGCCATTGTCAGAGTTAATTTAGTGAGTGGGAGCTGTTAGCCGTGGGGGGTAATTGGGGTTGTTAGTAAAAAGGCGTAACTGGGATGAGTTATTAGGTCCTGTGCTATCTTAGAGCCGGTGGGTATGAGGTCATTTCAACAGCTGGAATCAGTCAAGGTTTCCGACTCAATATGACGATCAGACATGCGCTGCTAATTTGAGCCAGCACGCATAATGTACCTCCACCCTGTGTGTGTGTTTTTGCCCCGACGCAGCGCGGGACCTCTGATACTGCAGGATGGTCTCTGGGGGTCATGCAGCAGTCAGCTGTGGTGTGTTTGTGTGTGTTTTCTGGGTGTAACCTGCACATTTCTGACTTCAGCTCATTTTCCAGCACTGCTCTGTCGTCTGGGAGAATTCACTCCTGAATGTTAATAATACACCACAGAATGCAAACACTTGATTATTAATGCATGCACCCGATATAAACGCGTACATGTGATGGATGCATGGTAGTATGCATACTGATTTTTATTTTTATTGTGAACGATTAAAGCAAGTCACCACATGTCAATAGGGTAAAATTTTATCTAATAGATATCATCAGGCTGATTAGTCACAGCACATTAAAGGGGACCTATTATGCCCCCTTTTACAAGATGTAAAATAAGTCTCTGATGTCCCCAGAGTGTGTATGTGAAGTTTTAGCTCAAAATACCCCAGAGATAATTTTTTATAGCATGTTAAAATTGCCACTTTTTGGGGTTGAGCAAAAACGCGCCGTTTCAGTGTGTGCCCTTTAAATGCAAATGAGCTGCTGCACTCGGCCTAAGAGGGCGGAGCTTCAAAAGCCTCATTCTCTGGTGTCAGGAGTCAGTCAGGACGCACTATAATGTCAGAAACTGTGAATACATGCTGCATGGAGATAGAACAGGTATAGTTTAGTTTAATTACGGTTATAACTTATATTGTCTTCTTGTTTTTATCCACTATATTAGTACAAGCATGTTTACTGATGAGTTTTATAATGTTTATTGTACTTCACACAAAATATGAAGAGTCCGTTTTAACTCTAGAAAATCACTGTAAGAGCTTAAAACACAGTGCAAGTGTGCATTAAAATACTATCCATAAACTCTCTCTCTCTCCCTTTGCATTATCATCAACATACACAGCGAAGTACACAGAAACACTCGTTACAACTAACAGTAAACAAATATATAAAGACCTTATGCCTTTTCGGGTGGTGCTTAATAAACTGGTAAACTTTATATCCGTAAATCAACTCCGATGAACGGTAATAAAGTGCTCTCACCTTCATTACTACTGTATCCAGTATCACTCTGGAGACTGTAAGCTGGATCACGAACAGTTTGTACTTATATATCCTTGAGTAACACATTTTTAGCACAACCTTTGTTTTGTATTGTCCCTTTGTATTGACATTCGTTCACAAAGCAGTCCGGTGTGAAATGATTCGTGCAGACATAAACGAATTTCGGTAGAGTTGAGGGAGAAATTTCTTCAAAAACAAAATGAATCCACCTCATCTTCAGCGGCTCAGATTTCGGGAGTAAATGGAGAGAGCTATGTGGATTAATCCATCCAGCTACAGAACACCTAAAACACTTGGGAGACATTCTCATCAGTGCAGTAATGGCGGACTGTACAACTCACTGTGAACTCGCTCAGGGCGGTTCTATGTTAGAACGGCAGTGTCTGTCAACATTTGTGGGCGGGGCCTGTGGCTAATGTGACGTCACATTGTCAGGGATCTGGAAACGGCTTGTTCAGAGACACTGCTTATGATTTATGGGGATTAAAAAAAAGGAGTGGTTGGATTTTTATCATTATAGGGTGGTTGTGTACACACACTGCCAACACACATTTATGTCCAAACACCATGCAAAAGTGAATTTTGCATAATAGGTCCCCTTTAAGACAATTGTTTTGTACTACAAGTTTCTGAAATGTTATGTTTAAATATGTAAATTAGGCATTATTTCATTAAACATGCACTAATTTGCATAGATTTCCAGAACAGAAAACTAAACATTGGATAAATCCAGGTTCAAAATTCTTGGTTCATTTAGGTGACATATTAGAGTTAAAGGTTTTTACCAAGGGGATTCTCTTTTTATAACTCCATAAATCATGTTTTCTATGAAAAAATGTTA
>CM077446.1:29841867-29850435 GCA_039654765.1 Mylopharyngodon piceus
TTATTCTTTTTCCATTCATGTTTCAGACATTTTTTTAAGGTTTGGTGACACAAGATATTTTCTCCAAACATTGGCATTCTAGAGGTAAACTAGGCCTGATTCTGCAAAAGATTCTGATAAAACAGTGTCCAACTCACCATGAGATAAGGAAAAAACTGAGGTGATCATCTCTGTACATAATACTGAATTTGTAGAGCAGTCTATGTTGTCCTAACCCTTCTTAGAAAGGATAAAACTATTTGTTACTCAAACAGGAAAGTTTGATGTTACAATTGCGCAAATACCAACTTCATGTACAGGGCCAATGCAAACAGAGGCAAGTATGTATGTAGTGTAGAAAGCAGCATAAGCCATGGGTCATCGCTCTTCAGTTCAGACCTGCTCTAGAGCCTCTAATGTCCACCTGCACAGCTAACATACTGTCAGAGTGAACTTTTTTTACCCTAAAAACAGTAGTTCTGTTTTATAGTTTTAAGAATAAATTTAAAATTGTATGAGGTTTATTCTTAAAACAAGAAAAAAATGCCAATGAAGTAAAAAATAAAATAATTCTGCATATTTTGTGTGAAAAACTAATTAGAAAAATAATTATTTCTTGCAGTGTAGATTAATGCAAGTTTGTATAATATCCTTCATTACTTGAATTAGTGTAGCACAGTAGTGTTTCGTGTTTGTTTTATATTTAAATTAAATTACTCCACCGCATGAAATGTAATGAGAATGTGGGATTATGTATTTTATGTTGAGCTTGCTAAAACAGCCCTGACATTGTTTATTATCTGAAAATGGCACATCCCACCTGATCATCTCTGTGGACTAAATATGCTGAGCTGGTTTTGAACAGGCTGGAAAACACCTAAACTTACAAGATAGCTAGAGACATTACAACTTACATATTCATAGGGATATTAAAAGATAAAAATACAAATAAATTCATAACAAGAAATGTATGTCAGCAAATTCAACGAGGCTGTGCAGTAGTTTCTTTGATGCTTTACCTAAAGCTCTGACAGAATGATGTTTAGCTGGTGAATCTCCAAATAAATGTACAAATTTGAACAAGAACTGCGTCTTTTTAGCCTTTGTACGGATCAGAAATACTTTTTATACGGATCAGAAATACTTATTAGTCTTCCTTATTTCTGTATACAAGATGACTTCACTTCTCCAGCAGCAATTAGCCTGTCAGTAATGACAATCGTGTACAGGAATGACTCACAATGGACAAATCTTATCTGAGTCACCATTAAATTCCTTATCGCAGCACACATCTCCATGTTTCTGTTAACTAAGGAATGACCTCTATAAAGTATAATCTATAAAGTTATGGCCCTTTCTCACATACACCTCAATGATCAGAGCAGGCAGGCGTAGATAACTACATTAGATCATTACCTCACATGGGCAAAAGCCTCTTGTTAAAAAAACATATTCCACATCTGCAGATTGTGCTGATGTGGAATAAGGTTGGTTTATGTATTCATTAACTGGTATTTGTGTGTCACTCGTGTACTTTTATTAACGTGGCAGGCCATAGGTGTAAATTACGTATTTCATTTGAAAAAAGTAAATATGTATAGATAAATTATCTGTTGTATTATTTATGTTATTTTATTTTGTTATTATTTTACGTCACTTTTATGACTGCATATTAACTGACAGACTGATAGTTGTAAAACAGTTAGTTTAGTTTACTCAACTATATATGCTAGTTACACATTTTCCCTAATACAATTATATGAATTTAATAATTTTTAATAATTGTATTAATAATTTTGTTAATTATTAATCTTGATGCTGATTTAGAAAAAGTGAATTAACCGCTGTCACGCGGATAGTGTTCTTAATCAATAACGTTCAATCACACCTGTAATGCTTTTGAATTGTTTATAATTTTGTAATGTTTTTGAACACTCCCACCACCCCTTTCTCCTCCCCTTAAAGGGATAGTTCACCCAAAAATGAATATTCTGTCATCATTTACTCACTCTCAAGTTGTTCCAAACAACAAAAGATATTTTGAAGAATATGGGTAACCAAACAGTTGATGGGCCCCATTGACTTCCATAGTATGGGGGGAAAAAAATACTATGGAAGTCAGTGGGGCCCAACAACTGTTTGGTTACTGACATTCTTCAAAATATCTTCTTTTGTCTTCAGCAGAAGAATTCATACAGGTTTGGAACAACTTGAGAGTGAGTAAATGATGACAGAATATTCATTTTGGGTGAACTATCCCTTTAAGTGTCTGTTCTTTACTGTATCAGTGATGACAGAAACCAAACCCTCAGACCGACAAATTCAAAGCAACTCGCTTACTAACTGAAAACATCCCTCATCAAATGGTCAGAATTTTCCACCATTATCTGATAAATGTTGCAAGGTAGACAGACGTTTACATGCGCACTGCAGCGTGGTGCAATCGTACTTTGAGTCTCATCACAGAAGACAATATGACATAGCACATGTCCTGCCCTGATCGTCTCCTCTGTGTGATATGAGGCAGCAATGTCATGTCCTATAATCAGTCACCCATACCGCCTGCCTGGGGCTAAAAGTCAGAGGGTTGATGTAACTCCTCTGCCTATTTTCCCCTTTGAAACTTCAAACTCCAGTTTGTGAACAAAGTCCTGTCTATCTCCACAATAAGGATCTCCGACCACTGACCAAACTCCATTTGTAACCACTGCCTATTTGTACTTTCTCTCCAATGACTCTTTTTCATTTCACCTGTCTGACCAAATGGGAATAACAAGTAGCACTACAAAGGTGGATGTGCAATTCACATCTTGTGGGAACCGGTGGCCTACACGGAATAACATCCTCTTGGAGTACTCAGGAACGTGCTTTATGTGGGAATATTTTGATTTTGAACATTTGAGGCTTTGTGCCATTGATAAGAATGGGAGAAGACGGCAGCAATATGCTTACTAAAGCACATTCGAGGCCAGTAGAAAAGCCTCTGTGGATTGACTGGGGTAGATGGCACAGATATGTGAGTATGGTGACAGAGTGAACACACAACAGATTGGTTGGTAACCTGTGAACCACACAGCTCATGCCCTTTGGGGGCAAAATATTTACTTTTTTTATTGCGAATGATATTTGAAACATAGCATTTAGTTCTAGTTTTAAACTGTTGCAGTGTTAATATCACCTAATGTAAGACTTCTGAAATGAATCTTTCCATACTAAGCATGAGGGGGCTGATAAGCATGGATAATGCCCCTCCCCTCGATCGAAACTTTTTTCTTTTTTTTTTGAGTTTCATCAGGCTGTTTGGCTTTTTAAAGGCCTGTCAAATGTAAATCAATGGTCAGATGCTAAATATTCCAAGCATTTTCATTCATTCAGTTTTTTCTTTGATGGTTCATATTCAACTTTAATTGTAGATTATAATAAAACTCATTCTGAGAATAAAGCAAGAACAAAAGAAAGAATTCAAAGTATTTGCTAATCAAACTGATGTCTGCATCAAGAAACTGAGAAGCATGTCATGCGACCTGTCGCTCTGAAAAACAGCAAGTTCGAGCATTGTTAAGTTTTTAATACATAACCCAGGTGCAAATGAAGAGAATTTACAAGCAAAATCTGTAATTCCTGCCAAGATGTAATTCCCAATGTTGTTAGTGACTTTATGATGGCCAGTTAAGTTTTCCCCTGAGTTTCAACCCAAAACCGTACAAGCAATTGACAGACTTTCACTTTAAAACAACTAGAATTCACTTTTTCCTTATATGACAAATTTTTCCTTTCTCACATTTGTTTGCATTTTAAATGTCGATTTTCTGACTTTAGTTCCAATGCGTTTAAAGGAATGCATGATATTGTATCGAGTCAATCTTTTAGCAGTGTTTTCATTTTAAAAGAGATACTTTACTCAAAGCCTTATGAGGCACCTGAGACAGAGTCATCATCCTCCGTAACGATTAACAGAGACAGTTATCTATGAAGTTCCCATAGTCCTCACCCATCAGGGTATTTGTAGTCTAGGTAATCATAAACCCCTAGAGCCTAATATTGCACAGCCTCCATAAAGTATTCCAGTTTAAAACTCAAAATCATTGAGTAATAATATGTTTGGCAAAAAAAAAAGGTCACATTTAGCCAACCTTTGCTGTTACTTTCCACTTATCTCTGTCTATGTCATGCTTTTCATCAGAAACATGATAAAGCCACTGATAGGATTTTGTTCTGATGGCTTTCCTACTATCGAGTAATCAGTTTTATAGGATTAAATACTATTTGAGAACGTATGCTACTGAAATGATCAAGCTTCTTTGTTGCTTTCATCACATTACAAAAGCTCAAGTAGCTTGTGCACATCACGCAAGTAAACAATTGCATCAATAAACATTTAGAGCAATGCTCTTTGTAAATCAATCACATCTTCTGATAAGGCCTTTTCAATGATTAACAGTTTTTTTGCTGAGAATCTGTTTGCCTGTTGACCCAATCATATTTGCAGGCTGAGTGATGCTGCGTGGACAGTTATCACTCACTCGTTATCATCAATCAATCACCTTTTCATCACAGTGTACAGCTCACAGGAACATTTTGCCCAAACAAGTTTAACTTTACCCCAGTTTATCTAAGCTAAAGAGTCCTGCATGATTTTTAAATTGGTTTATAATCAGTTAACCTGTTGCCACTTGGTGTACTTTTAGGCCTATTCATTGGTGCTGTGTGGAGTCAGTTTCTTGTAGTTTGAATATCACAATAGTACAAAGAAATTACATAATTGTTTAATGAATATGATGTTTTACCAATGGTGTGATCACTGTTTAACCACTTTAACGACACTACGTAAACTCAAGTCTGTTGAAGTCTTTTTTCCCCTGTGTTGTCGGATGATGCCAGCATATTTGTAACGCATTCAGCATGACACACTGTTCTCACGCCACACATCCATTTTCTCACGCAGTGAAAAAACATTGCGGAGCAGGGAGGACACTGACAGAGCAGGAAACAAACTGCCAGCTTTCAAATTCTGTCCATTTTATTCAAACAATAAATAGGCTAGGCTACCGTTTTGGCGCTCTTTAATGTGCCTCAGTTCAAGTGGCACGTGAACCGATCGTCTCTTCCTCCACTAGGCCTGCTCACGAAATAAACATGAATGAACATCAAAGAGGATAATGTTCAAAGATACAGTACAACTTACTTAAATGTAGGCTATCATGTCTCATGTAATCTTACATATTCATTCTATTTTTACTCATATCATTAAAAATAACGTTATTATTATTATAAAAGCCCTTATATTAGGCTAATTGTATACAAATTAGTTGTTAATATTATATTATTTTTTATATTATAGTATTAATATCATAACAGTAATGTTATTTAATATTAACGTAAATTAATATGAACATTATAGTAATATTTATAGTAATGTAGCCTACTTTAATATTATAGTAATGTAGGCTAGCAGCTGACAGGCTAGTTTACACAGCATTAGGCTACTTGAGAGAGTTTTTTTGGCCTTGAGATAAAAATTAACATGTACTGTACCTGATATTTATCCAGATGAATCTATATTGAATTGAGATCGGAATCGAAACGCAAGCTTGTGAAGTTCATGCAGCTCGTACACAAACTTATGGAGTTCATGCATCTCGTGTGCAGCTGACATTAATGCAAAAGAAGGACAAAGCAAATACTTAGGCATTCATTCTAAAATGCATGTGAATTTCTTGATTCATCGTTTCACTCAAATTGTTAAGTTGATAATGTAATCTGTAATTTAACTTTCTGTGTTATATTAGTAAATCCAAAACAGAAGCAACTGTAACTTTGAAACTGTATAAACTGTAAATATAGTTTATATATGGTCTCAATATGTGAATCTTAGATTGTGTGAACTATGGAAATAAAATGACATTTTAGATTTTTAAAACAATTTTAAGAAACACATCTGAGAATGTACATTTTTAATGTGCACAGTTTCTGTGAAGCTTACTATTAAGCAGCTCCTCCATGTGGACAAAGTTTGCAATTACATCTGCAGGTTACCTGCAGCCCCGGGCCTCACAGAGCAGAGCCACAAGGGCTTCACCAATGTGACTTGAAATCCCAAAAACTGTCAGGTATGCAGTGATTTTTTTTAAAAGCACGGTCTATCAGCCATTCTGACACAAAGAACTAAACCAAAACCAGACTTTGTTTCACATTCTGACCATAAACCTCTAGAGATAAACAAGAGTCAAATTCAATCACTTTGAAGACATTTAAACCACTTTTAGCTTTAAACTCTTACATTATGCTCCAGTATATCTCATTTTCATTATAACAATTAGTGAAATTTCTGCCCAAATTGTGCCTGCATTGTTTGTAAACTCCTTTTTATGTCTTGTATCATTTTTATCATTTTATAAATGAAAGTCGCATAGTTTTCTCTCACGGACCCTCAGCTTCGACTGTACTAAAAGAGGCAGTGGATCTATGCGGTCCTTGTACCTGGTGTGGTGCTGAAGTGGCCGGTGCCATGTCCTTCATACATCCTGCACTGGTTTGTGGTCCTGAGAGCTGGCAGGGACCCCCCGCTCCTCAACCTCCTTCACACAATGATCTATCCATTCAGTGAGTGTGAGAGCATGTGTGGGAGCTGCCGTTCTCACTGCCGTACACACACTGACCGGCAGCTCGCCTAATCCCTTAATGCCTGTCACAATGAGATTTGATTGGGGGCTTGAGCGCACGGCCTAATATTGTCAAGTGTACAGAGCGTATAATTCATTTCTGGCACTTCCTGTTTCTGAGGCTCCTGGATTCTCCCACAAATGGATAGGAAACATTAAGATGTCATTTTGATGAGTGCGGCACCAGTGTTTAGTCAATGAAATTTCTTAATTGAATTATACATTTTCTGGTACTGAGGAGAGAAAGTACTGTGAAAAGTGAGTTTTTGTTTCTTAGAAATCACTTAGTCTGTCTGAACTATTAGAGAGTGTTAACCAGTAGGCAAATAGCTATTTAGGTAAGTTTTACTAAATTTGTTCTGGTGCCAGTTTGGTACATAAAGTTCAAAAGTTTGGGGTCGGTAATATTCTTAAAATGTTTTTGAAAAAGTCTTTTTTTAAGTCACCAAGGCTGCATTTATTTGAAAAAAAAAAAAAAAGACAGTAAAAACAGTAATATTGTGAAATATTATTACAATTTAGAAAATTATTTACAATATTATTACAAATCATTCTAATGTGCTGATTTTGTACTCAAGAGAACGTATTATGGACATTTAAAACCGTTGTGATGCTTAATATTTTTGTGGAAACTAAAACTCTTTTTTTTTTCAGGATTCTTTGATGAATAGAAAGTTCAAAAGAACAGCATTTATTTTAAATAGCAATATTTTGTAATATTAATGTCTTTGCTTTAACTTTTGAACAATTTAATGCGTCCTTGCTGAGTAAAAGAATTAATTTCTTTCAAAAAAATCTTACTGACCCCAAACTTTTTAACGGTATTGTATATAATGCCCGCTTTCCACCATCAATTTTGTTGACTGTTAAATAAAAAAACTATACATCAAGTTCTGTTATGCATTGCATAATGCATAAAACATTATAGGAGATGCATATATTATATATATGGATTAGCATAGTGTGTGTTATATGTTTTTGACACAATGTGTATTTTATATCAACATCAGGACTTATATGAATGTATAAGGGAATGTCATTTTCTTTTCATCATTTAAATTACATAATTTTAAATGCTCCTGCAGTGTGACAAATTATTTTTCCAAAAGGAGAAATATTTCCATTTTAAATTTTAATTTAGGCTTCATATACTTTATGTAGTCTCTTAATATGCTAAATATGCTAAACGGTACATGCATAATCAATATGGAATAATTAGCTGTTTAAAATTGTGTATTTAAATGTCGTATAGCTTGTCATACAGCAAAATGTGTCAACTACCCTAATATAAAAAATATATAAAATGTAAAATAAATAAAATATTTAATTTAAAAAGCAGGACACATTTAAAGTATATAACCTTAAAGGGTTAATTCACCCAAAAATGAAAATTCTGTCATTTATTACTCACCCTCATGTCGTTCCACACCCGTAAGACCTTCATTCATCTTCAGAACACAAATTAAGATATTTTTGATGAAATCCAATGGCTCAGTGAGGTAATAAAAACATATTTTAAACAGTTCATGTGACTACAGTGGTTCTACCTTAATATTATAAAGCAACAAGAATACTTTTTGTGCACCAAAAAAACAAAATAACGACTTTTCAACAATATCTAGTGATGGCCGATTTCCAAAACACTGCTTCGAAAGATTTTGTTTCGAATCAGCGGTTCTGGATCGCGGTGTCAAACTGCTGAAATCATGTGACTTTGGCGCTCCAAACCGCTGATTCGAAATATGTTTTTAGTAGCTTTCTGGGCATTGAAAGTGTAAATTAACTTGCTGGGAATAGGAGGCCTCACTGAGCCATCGAATTGCATCAAAAATATCTTAATTTGTGTTCTGAAGATGAACGAAGGGTCTTAATTAATGACAGAATTTTCATTTTTTGGTGAACTAACCCTTTAAATGTGGATGAAATT
>CM077447.1:0-73725 GCA_039654765.1 Mylopharyngodon piceus
AAATTCTCTGTTTATGTAATCTGTATGAAAAGAGAGACATGTCAGACGTCCGTGAGTCAGCTCATTATTCACTAATTCGGCCACGCCCACGGAGCAAGCGCTATTCAGACGCAAATTCTGAGGCAATACATGTATACATCGTCGCAATCATGTATTTATTATCTGCAAAAGTGTCTATCTGCATGTTATAGCCATGGTTAGCGATCTCTGGAAGCCTCTGTTAGTTCCTGGAATGTCACATGGTATGCCTGTTCTTCTTTATGAGTCATTTGTGGACTAAATGTGCACAGAGCGCCCTCCGGCTGCAAGTATGCATTGAAAACACTATCCAGCGCTCATAGTGATGACAATAAATATTGAATAAATATTACTCCTCTGTATAGAAAATTGACATAAACATATGAGAATCCATCAATATTTCTCCAAATGTACATGCTTTTAAGCTAAAAGCCTATATGAAATGCCATAGAGGTAACATGAATGTTCAGACGCTTTGCATCACAGAAATACATTATATTTTAAAGTATATTAAAATAGAAAACCATTATTTTAAATTGTAATAATTACAGAAGCCCTAAATGGCCATGGATTATTATTTTTTCTATCTTGTTTTCTCGTGATCACGACTTAATTTTCTCGTGATCTCGAGATAACAAAAGTTGTTTTCTCGTGATCATGACCTAATATTTTCTCGTGATCTCGAGATAACAAAAGTTGTTTTCTCGTGATCACGACTTAATCTCTGCTCTCAATTACACAAATGTTCCAACAGGTGGCAGTATATTACCAAATATAATGATATATGAGGTGCCGTAAATATCCACTTTACTGTATTAGTTCATATTGGCCCAGATTGTACGAGTTTTGGACAGAGAGAGTCTTCGTGATCGCTTTATTTTGTGCAGTATTGTGTGCCTTAAGTAATTCATTTAACTGTTAAATGCTTGAATATGATTATTTTGCTTGAAAGTGTATGTGTTATCGTTTTGTTCTGGCTGCTAGATGCATGACTCAGTTTCACTACCGCAGTAGTTTGGTGTGATACTAAACTTATTGCTTATTAAAACTAATTTTGATGTCACTGTATAGTATTCTGTTTGCACCTTATTGTGTATCTTTAAGACGCCATTTTAATCATCGCAGTTTCAGTGTTTGTTTACCTCACTCACTCAATGTATATTGATAAGAAATATGATTTATAGCCTGTGTTATTTAATTCAGTGATAGTGTGTAACCTATTGTATTTTCTACATTTCTTTGTAGGAAACCACACACATACACATAAACACTCTTCTCAAACAGCATCCCAAGATTGTTTTAGCCTATAACAAATGTAATATAATTTTATTTCAAGCGAATGAGGAAAATAAAGTGGGTTTAATCCAAGCAGCTTTAAAAGTTTTTAGAATTATAGAATAATCTGACATATTTCTGAAGGCACTCCGTCTGCACTTGAGATGTTGAATGCTCTGTTGATCATTAAACATGTTAATTACACAAATAAAATGTTTAGCGTACATTTATTGAACAGTGATTGATTAGCCTATATGTAGTTATTTACTGAAAACTTTATTATTAAGCGAAGTAAACATTTTGCTGAAATATCCACAAGATATAAGAGCGCATGATTTATCCGTCGATCTGATGCGCGTGAAAGTTGTGTTCGTTACTATAGCAACAGTAGAATCCGGGTGCCGTGTTTCAGAATCAATCATTGTAAAAATAACTTTTACGTCGAGATGACGAGAAAATTAAGTCGTGATATTGAGAAAACAACTTTTGTTATCTCGAGATCACAAGAAAATTAAGTCATGATCACAAGAAAACAACTTTTGTTATCTCGAGATCATGAGAAAATTAAGTCGTGATCTCGAGAAAACAACTTTTGTTATCTCGAGATCACGAGAAAATTAAGTCGTGATCACGATAAAACAATTTGTTATCTTGAGATCACGAGAAAATAAGTTGTGATCACGAGAAAACAAGATAGAAAAAAAATAATAATCCATGGCCGTTTAGGGCTTCCGTAAATAATATTTCACAGAATTGCTGTTTTTTCTGTATTTTTGATATACAGCATAATGAGCATGAGACTTCTTTTAAAAACATTATAATAGTAATGTGTCCAATCTTTTGACTGGTACTGTAATTTAAACTATAATAGGCCTATACAAAATTTTCTTCACATGATGTGCAATTATACGTGCATGCATGAGATCACAAAAATCATGCTTTCTGTCAAGAGTGGACATTATATTAACGTTAATACAGCTGACAGAGGGTTTTTTCACATAGCCTACCTGACTGAAAGGGCTCATTATGCGGGTCATTATGCAGGTCATTATGCAGGTCTTTGTCTTCTCAGGTGTGAATCACAGCATTATTCATTAAGATTTATACCTCCATGCATACTGTGTTTCTTGACAAAAAGTGTCTTACAAAATTTAAATCTCTATATTGTTTTATATGAACAAGTAGGCAGGATAATATTTACATCATTTTGAAGCAAAAATTCTAATCTACAACCTCCAATACCCAGAAGTCTTGTGAACACATATTTAATATTTGTTTTTTGGCCTTATTTCAGTGACTTAAGTTTTTTGTTTTTTCAATAACCACGCATAAACGTTATTCCTTCAAAAATACAAACATGTACATACATGTTGCTCACATATTATGGTAGCCTAGTTCGTGCTGAATACAGTGTAATGACACCTTTTCCATTAATATGTTTATGAACAACTGAAAAAAGCACAAATGTCAGGGCATGTCAAAACTTCTCCAGGGCCCCAAATCAGCCTCAGACTCCAGAGGGTTAAATCTCTTTCCTCCATTACCATTCCCAGGGGCTATGTGGATCCAGACATGGATAATGACTCTGTAGTAAGAGAAATACATGTGTTCTGCGACGCATCAGAGAAGGCATATGGTGCAGTTTCGTACCTCAGAACGGAGAATGGTCAAGGCAAGGTACAGTTAGCATTCCTACATTTACGCTCCAGAGTTGCACACTCCCAAAAGTCCTGTGGACAGCTCTCTGGGAGATGAGTTAGAGTTACGCAAGTCAATGTTCTGCATCCTAAATGTAGTAACCTCCAACTCAGAAATTCCTGATGCCAGTCAGTTTGTGACCTACCGAAAATTACTGGAAGCTACTGCATGATGGGTTCATGGGGCAGCAAGTGGACAGCCACTAACAGCTGGAGATTTCCTACAAGCAGAAATACTCCAGTGGAGAGCATCTCAGCTGGACAGTTTCTTTGATAATTTCCAATGCCTAAAACAAGGTAAACCTCTCCCTTCTAAAAGTAAACTGCTCACCTTGAGTCCGGAGCTGGACAAAGAAATGGATGTTCGAGTGGGAGGAAGACTTCGACGAGCCTGGCACTTGACATAGCAACTAAGCACCACATTGTTCTTGACCCCAGTCATGCCCTTACCAAGCTTATCATTCAAGACTATGATCATCAGTTGAAACATCCAGGCCCAGAGAGAATCCTGGCTGAAATCAGAAGGAAGTTTTTGATTCTGCATGGCAGAGAGGCCATCCGCAGTCACCAATTTCGATGCGATGAATGTCGGAAATGGAAACCAGAAATCCCACAAACGTCAGATTTATGCATGGTTTAATGAGAAATAAACATTCCTGTTCAGTATTACAAGCTGTCATGTGATTCAGGTACTTTAAAAACAACACCTATTAGTCTAAAATTAGCTCATTTGGAGAATTATTGATGTATTTTCATGTTTACCTAAGCCTTCTTCACTCTAAAAAATGCTGGGTTGTTTCATCCCAGATTTGGGTCAAAATGGACAAACCCAACCACTGAGTTAAAAATTTTATTTAAAAAAAAAAAAAAAATGTAACCCAACGGTTGAATTTGTCCACATTTAACCCAAATTTGGGTTGAAACAACCATGCCTTTTTTATTTATCATGCTGTAATTTTGTCGCGCATTTGAAAGCCAAATCAGCTGTGTGTTATAGTTTTTCTGACAGCTAGATGGTGCCAGAGCATGACTATTAAAAAAGCATTTATTTAGTTGTCAACAATTTCTCTTTTTTTTTACTTAATTGTTTTTACTGCCAATTTAACTTTTTTTTAATGGGTTTCCCTTTACATATTTATATATGTTTTTCATAATGTTGTGGTCTGAGCTTATTATTATTATTTAGTTTTGTGTCTTTTTGTATTGATTGTGGTTCGTTCTCTTCTCCAGAGGGTAAGATCTGCCCCTGTACACCTGCGGCCAGTTCCTTAATGACGCTCTGGGTTGAAAAGACGGGAGAGTGTAGACGTGGGTGCTGTGCTGATCTTGTGCTTGTGCCTTTACCTGATTCCAGCCGCCTGACCGCCACAGTCACTGCTCTGAGCTCAATGCGAGTGCGGCACACACTTGAGAGGAAACTCTGGATGTTTCTTGCTGTCCAGCAAGCGCTGATGACGGGCTGCGTTCTAATGAGCTTTATGTGCGTCCTGATGTCCAGCCAGTTGCTGATAGGCTGTGTTTTTCTTTATGTCTTTTGATGTTCTTGTTGGTCTGTGTTTTTGTTTGCTTATGTTGATTAATTGTATATGTATCAGTCAGTTGATTTGATTCTTTATTCCACCAGTTGCCTGCGTGCAGTTGACGGTGACATGTGAGTGCAGCAGTATCAATAAACAATTAAATGTTTTTTTTGCCGCCTCCCTAACGAGCATTTTGAAAGCGGAGTTCGTAACAATAACTTGCAGTTTGTTAACTGACAGTGCAGCTTGCATACTGAAAACCATTGTAATTATTACTCAAGTTTATGGATATTAGTTTTTAAGAAGTCACTGACAGGGGCCCCTTCACAAAGCTTTGCTTAGTTGGATCATTTACAGCTCAATCAGCAGCAGAAAGAGTCTGAACACTTCAAATATACTTTAGATTGTGATTAATGTGAGAGTCAAATAAGATCTTACTCCAGTATCTCCAGTTTACAGTGAGGATCCTGTAATACAGCAGACAGCAGATTCACTGATTTTCCTATTTTATTCCTAGACAGATCCAGATGTCTCAGGTGTGAGGGGTTTGATCTCAGAGCTGAAGTCAGAGCAGCACAACCTTCACCCGTGACACCACAATCCCTCAACCTGTAGAGAACAATGACACACTCTTCACTCTCTCAGATCAGTTTAGCAGTGAATCCATTATTAAAGAGAAAGTACAAACTTAAAGCACAAATTAATATGTTTGTTGGATCATTAGATTGAGATTTAAAATGTCACAAAACGTGATCATAAAACATCTAAAGTATAATTCAATCAGGAAAGACAATATTTCTTTTTCGCACTATACTAATGTCTGTCTATGTTTTAATAAATGCCACTACTCACTACATAGGTTATTTTACTATGTTCCTATGTTTACACTGCTTCACGAAGCTTCAGATCTTTCGAATCTTTTGTTTCGAATCAGTGATTCGGATCGCGTATCAAACTGCCAAACTGCTGAAATCACGTGACTTTGGCGCTCCGAACCACTGATTCGAACAAAAGATTCGTAAAGCTTTCAAAGCAGTGTTTTGAAATCGGCCATCACTAGATATTGTTGAAAAGTCATTATTTTGTTTTTTTGGCACACAAAAAGTATTCTCGTCGCTTTATAATATTAAGGTTGAACCACTGTAGTCACATGAACTGTTTTAAATACATCTTTAGTAGCTTTCTGGGTACTGAAAGTGTAAATTAACTTGCTGGCTATAGAGGCCTTTAGAGGCTATGGGACGGTTGATACCGGGGCTCCAATGCTTCGACACAGTTTTCAAAGCACTATTGTATCTACCAATGCTTGTATCGAAATGACAATACCACGTGATTGATGATGTTTGAAGCTTCGAACATCAGAAAGTCAGTACAGCTGATTTGAAAAAATTGCCGCTTCACCTGATGCATAAAAGGAAATTGCATTTAATTATGTTTTATTGCTGGGTCTCAAAACCCCGAACAGAACATAAGGGTTAAACAGCTCATCCAAAATATTTTTTCAACTACTCGCGTCAATTATGATCACATCATTGTATATTTTATATTATTGATCAATATGTGAATCCATCGACTAGGCTACACATGACGTTGTGGTCTCATTGTCACAAATTAATTTAGATGAGATTAGATCAGATTAAATAGAATTGTATTTATCTAAGACAAGAGTGATTCCATATGTCACGGACTTCCATTGTGTGGTCACGTGCTTTTTCAAACCGTAGATCTGCTCCGCGATGATTTAGATATGGTGGAGAAAACAAATTTGACCACCAGATGTCGCTAATGTGCACTGTGTTAAAAGCTTTGAGTAATGAGCCGTTTTTCGGCACAATTTGATGAAAGCCTCAAATGCTTCAGAAAGCCTCGGTTTCCCATCACTACTTACGGGTGTGGAACGACATGAGGGTGAGTAATAAATGACATAATTTTCATTTTTGGGTAAACTAACCTTTTAAGAAATTCAATTAGCAACAATTAGCCAAGTCTGCTTAAGTCAACCATAAACACAACAACCAACAAGGAAACATAAAGTCAATTTTAGCACACATGTTAATGTCTGGAGCAGGAGAAGACAGTTTTAGCAGCCTGGAGACAAAAGAGCCTCTCCAAACTGAGTTTCCTCTCCAGCTTTATTCACAATCTCTCCTGCCCAGCAACCAATCAGTGGAACCCAGGAATTGATGGCAACTAGTGTCAGCTGGGGCCCGTTTCAATAAGGAGGTTCAACCAACTCTGAGTTAAAACTTGAACTCTGAGTTGACTTACCCTGAAATGGGAAACTCTGAGTTTTCTGTTTCAGAACAGCTGAATTCAGTTAGTTCAATCGACTCCAGGGCCCCAAAGTGACTAGGGTGACTCGGAGTTAAGCGCGTGCACCACGACTATGAAAAGCCATCATCAGTGGAGCTCAGATATTACGATTCACCATGGCAACAGCACGTGACAAAATGACGTCCGAGTCAATGCAAGTTTAATTCTTATCACTGTTATAATATCAGAGGTTAAAACTGGCAGAACTAATATTCATTTTCATGGTATCCAACATGCAAAAAAAGGAAGAAATAAAATAATAATTTTTATTTTTATTTTTTTTTTTGCATATTATGTTATATTTACCATGTAGGCCAAAAGTAGCAGTTCTTTGCAATAAGTGTAAATAGTAATTAGATGCTATTTATTTTTTATACTGGCAGATACATACTATTTGCACCTCAGTATTGTTGTACATTAAAAGGATGCAATAATAACAGAGTGTAAATGATTTTATCATTATTAAACACTCGTTAGGCAATTTACTTCCACTTATAGAAAATTTTCTTCATTTTTATTGACAATAAAAGCCTTTCTGATGTGATATGCGATGGGAAAAGGGAGAATAGAGAGATCGGCAGAAGGCAGATTCGAACCCAGGCAATCGCGTTACAAGTTACTTCATCGTGCTCAACACGCTACTGCCTACTCCACTGACGCCATTCAGCGAGTGTATTGATTTTAACCTTGTATGACATTGGTGAGAGGAGAGAGAAAAAGAGAGAGAACAACAACAACAAAAACAAACAAACAAACAAACAAACAAACAAAAGCAGCAAAACATTGCATTGCAAAATAAAAACAATTACTCTCTGGGACGTGACATGTTACTGAGGAGCAGATCATGTGTTCAATCATTTACAGCTCAATCAGCAGCAGAAAGAGGCTGAACACTTCAAATATACTTTACATTGTGATTTATGTGAGAGTCAAATATGATCTTACCACAGTCTCTCCAGTTTACAGTGAGGATCCTGTAGTACTTCAGACAGCAGATTCACTGATTTTCCTATTGTATTCTCAGTCAGACCCAGTTCTCTCAGGTGTGAGGGGTTTGATCTCAGAGCTGAAGTCAGAGCAGCACAACCTTCATCTGTGATGCCACAATATCTCAACCTGAAGAGAGATGAAAATCAAATAGCATAATAAATAGTTAAACACAATCAAATAGCTATCCAACAACTTTCAATTCTTAGCAACTTAATTGTTCATCTCAGTAAAATTAAAATCTTAAGTTTTAGTCAACTTTAAGCTAAAGATCAAGTAAATGTTTAATTGTCCATCTGACTAGTAATATTAAAATGTGAAGTTGTAGTAAACTTTAAGCTAAAGATCGAGTAAATGTTTAATCGTCCATCTGACTAGTAAAATTAAAATGTATGACTCTATTATGTTATCCACACATCAAATGTTATTTGATAAATACTTGATAAATGAGCTGTTTCTCCAATTGTTTGTTTGGTCTTACTTTATTTTATATCATTTATTTAAAAACAAATATTTAAATATTTAAATTCCTTCTTAATGTGCAAAAACATTCAACTGGTAAACCTGAATTATTTATTCATACGCAAATTCTCTGACTTTGTTTGAATGTCTAAAGGAATTCTTCATTGTCACGGTTTAGAAAACACATCAAAATACTGACCACTAAACTCTGGACAACATCTGCAGCACTGAAGATTTATGAACTTTTATTTTCTTAATGTTTTAACAGTGAAGTGATTGTTCTCAGTAATACTTACTGAACTGATCTGGATTCATTAATCATGGGCAGCAGCTTCTGAAAAGCCTTTAGTTTTTTCGTTTTATTGTTTCTTTTAACAAAATTATTAATATCAAACACATCCAGCATCTTCTCTGATGTCAACAACACAAAAACTACAGCTGACCACTGAGATGAAGAGAGTTTAGCTTTCTTTATTCTTCCAAATTTCAGATACAGTTGTATTTCCTCCACTAGTGAATGATCACCCAGTTCATTCAGACAGTGAAACAGATTGATGGATTTCTCTGGAGAGTCAATGGTCCTGATCTTCTTCTTGATGAACTCAATGGTTTTCTCATTGCTGTCTGATCTGCTTCTTGTCTGTTTCATTAGTCCTTCTAGGAGAATCTGATGAGACTCCACTGACAGACCCAGAAGAAACCGCAGGAAAAGATCCAGATGTCCATTTTTACTCTGTAGAGCCTCATTCACAGCTCTCTGATGCAGCTCAGGTAATGAAACAGTTTCTGATGAATTGTGTTGAAACCAGTCCTTAACTTTAGATCGCAAACTCTGTTTGGTGATATGGTCAAACTCATTTTTGTTGTTGTTTGTGAAGGAGAGATGCACATATAGAGCTGCTAGATGTTCCTGAATGCTCAGATGAACAAAGCAGAAGACTTTCCCCTGATACAAGCCCAACTCCTCTCTGAAGATCTGAGTGCACAATCCTGAGTACACTGATGCTTCTGTCACATCAATGCCACACTCTCTCAGGTCTTCCTCATAGAAGATCAGGTTGCCTTTTACAAGCTGCTGAAAAGCCACTTTCCCCAGTTTGAGGATCATGTCTTCATCTTTCACATTCTTCTCATAGTCCTTCTCATGTTTGATGTTGGTCTGAATGATCAGGAAGTGTGTGTACATTTGAGTCAGAGTCTTGGGAATCTCTCCACTCGCTGCTTCACTCAACATCTTCTCTAGAACAGCAGCTGAGATCCAGCAAAACACTGGGATGTGACACATAATAAAGAGGCTCCTTGATGACTTCAGGTGTGAGATGATCCTGTCAGCCAGACTCTGATCACTGATTCTCTTCCTGAAGTATTCCTCCTTCTGTGGCTCACTGAAGCCTCGTACCTCTGTCACTCGATGGACACACTCAGAGGGGACGAGATCAGCTGCTGCTGGTCTGGAGGTGATCCAGATGAGAGCAGAGGGAAGCAGATTCCCCGCAATGAGGTTCATCAGCAGCACGTCCACTGAGGCTGATTCAGATATATTACACAGTTTCACTTTGGTCTTAAAGTTCAGAGACAGACGACACTCATCCAGACCATCAAAGATGAACAACACTTTATATTTGTCAATGGATATTTCCATTTCTTTTGTTTCAGGGAAAAAGACATGAAGAAGATCTGAAAGACTGAGTGTTTTGTCCTTCATCAAGTTGAGCTCTCTGAAAGGAAGTGGAAATATGAGCTGGACGTCCTGATTCTCTTTCCCTTCAGCCCAGTCCAGGATGAACTTCTGCACAGAGACTGTTTTTCCAATGCCAGCGACTCCCTTTGTCAGCACAGTTCTGATGGGTTTGTCTTGTCCAGGTAAAGGTCTAAAGATGTCACTGCATTTGATCGGTGTGTCCTCTGTTTCTGCTCTCCTGGACTGTGTCTCAATCTGTCTCACCTCATGCTCATTACTGATCTCTCCACTTTCACTCTCTGTGATGTAGAGCTCTGTGTAGATCTCATTCAGGAGTGTTGGGTTTCCCTGCTTTGATATTCCCTCATACAAACACTCAAACTTCTTCAACAGATTTGATCTAAACATGTTGAGGACTTCATGGCTGTAAAATTAACATACCAAATTATTACATCTGTTAATAAGCACAAAGTCTTTTTTTTTTTGTATTCAGTATCATAATCAAATCATATCTTTTGCAGAAACGTTATACCTCAGACCAGTCTGTGTATCTCCACTCTTAAACTCTATCATATGATCCATAGACGTGTCACTCCTCACAGACACACAGCTGGACTCTGGTTCTGATCTCTTCTGATGAACTGAACTATAACAGAGAGAGATTAAAATGAATGCTTTAAATTACTATACTCAAACAAACAAACTTAAGTTATTTTATCTATAGAGTATAGAAACAATTTAAAGCTTTTTTATTTACACTATGTTGACAAAAACTGTACATTTAACTAAGCACTCTTATAGATGTGTCTCTGTGTGAGCAACACTACATATGTTAAAATATCAGATAAAGATAAAAATAGCTATATTATGGGACACAGAACATCATTAGGTTTCTGAAATGTTTCAGTTATTAATCATGTGTTTGAGTGATGTGTGATGTGCAGCACCTAAAATTAAACAACAACAAAAAGTCCTACATTTTACCTGAAACCAGGATTCATGCTTTCATTAAAGTCTTGCGGTTGGATCACAGGCGTGAACACAGTTTTGTTTTTAACTGGTCTGGATAGAAGATTTGACCTTAAATCAGAATGAAGAGGGTAAACCAGAGAATACAAGGGCATTTTATACAGTGGGGTTAACAAGCTAAACCAGGGAAACTGACACAGACACAGTTTGGCACAGAGAAACTTCAACATAAAAGTCCCACAGAGCGCAAGACACAGAAGCAGATCTGACATACAGTACTTTGCACAAGGGTGCAATAGTAATCATTACTAGACTGCAACTCATTTAACTGCTGTATATTAATAACAATTTCATAAAAATAAATTACTAAAAGCACATCTTTTATAGAAATATTATTCTGAGTACCTGAGATCAGGCCGTTTGTCTCCACTCTTAAACTTTAGTGGCGGGTCCATAGAGCAGTCACTCTTCACAGACACACAGCTGGACTCTGGGTTTGAGCTCTTCTGCTGGACTGAACTGTAACAGAGAACAGATTCAGTTTAATCCTTTAGATTACTGTGTTCATTCTTTATGATAGGAACCACAATAATATAAACATTAATTTTTCAGCAACAAGCACTTTGAGGAAACTTTTATCTTTTAATTTAAAAATTCATGTTAGCATTAAAGGCACAGAGTCTAAGTGTCGCCGCAAGAAGTCGTTTATTCAAAACAAAAACAAAGGAGTAGCTTGATGTCGCAGTGAATGAGTGTGGAATCATGGGAGTTGTTGTTTTCACCTCCACAGCTGATAGAAAGCAATCCGACGGGACTCAGATGGAAATCATGTTCATGAGTGAGAAAATGTATTAAAGTTTTATTAATGTTACTGTGGTATGAAGCAGGGTGGAGCCGAGAGCCTGGGACATAAACTCTGTTACAGATACATTTGATCACTTAAATTCAGTGCCTATGTGAACAGGTTAAAACGTTGCACAAGGATGTGTTCCAGGATTGGTGCTGTTTTTGCTGTGCTGAATGTGCTGAATTAAATTGACAGCGCATGGTTCGGGGTCAACATGAACACACATTGACATGAAAATGTAGTAATCTCACCATAAATGCATTTATGCATAAATGCACCTTTTTACTTTTGCCCGGGGTAAAGCAAAGAAAAGCAAAACACTTACCATGAGTAGCAAAAAATAACTAATGTGGTTAAAATTATATTAGAAGTGCAAACTGCAGTTTGTTATATGTGTGTGAGGGCCTTGCATCTCCACAGAAAGTGATAATCACATGACAGGCTGGTGGTCCGAGAACTACACAGAACAAGAAGGCTGCACAATGGATGACAATCAGTTAACTGTTGAAGTGGAGAAACATAAAGTTCTGTACGACCCGCGGGACTTTTTATATAAAGATTTAAATGCTAAAGAAATGGCATGAGAGTCGGCTGTTTTTGTCAGTTTGTAAGTTTAAATTTAAAAGGTTTGTGATTTTAACATATGAAAAGTAGGTCTACAATGTTTTGCCACTTACTTGAGCAACCTAATGTAAAAATCTATATAGAAGTAATCATGCATTGAATACGTTGTTTTGTGTGTTTAAATGTGAATATGTCTATAAAAGACTATAACTGTATGTGATCAAAGATTTTCACAATGCTGACAAAACTTTTTTTTAGTAACAACTTTTGGATTTGAAATAGAAATAATGAATAAATGTTGTGCTTGTGGTATAGCCTACAGCACGGATCAGCTGTGTACTGCAAACGTGGCATATGTGAAAGCACATGAGTGCGTGCTGCTCCTGCTCCGCATATGCATTGCAAACAGAGTATGTGTGAACCTGGTGTTATACTGAGAGTGATTGATGAGGGAATGAGCTTCAGGTACGGGTGATCATTGAGAGTGTGCAGGTGGGATCCAGGAGGGATTCTGGCCTGGGAAACGTAGTGCTGCAGTGACTGGGCTGGTGACTGGAGATCGTGACAGAAACAGCCACAGTTTATTTGACAAATTAACCCTCTGGGCCCCTCCGTTTAGGGGTCACACTTGGCTTCTTCACTGTCAGAAGTGACCGAAGCCTTAATGTATTTTTGTTCAATAATATTTTTTGATTATTTAGAATTTTGAGGGTATTTTATAATACTTTGCAATATTTATACAATTTTATCAGCTATTTTTCCCCATTGAAAATGCAAAAATTTTTCTAATAAATTTTAAATTATTAAATTAAAGCAGTATTCCATGTTAAAACAGAGACAACACATTTAAAATCTAATTTTTTGAAGGTAGATTAGTGCCATCTGGTGGGAGTAAAAAAAGAAAAACTTTTGTAATGCCATGTTGTAACCTCCTATGTAGTTCTATATAAAGTGGCTAATAAATTATCTAGTGTTTGTAGACATAAATACTTATTTTGGAGTTGTGGATTTGGATTTATACTTAGATATTCTCAAAGACTACTTTTTGTCATGGTTTAGTTTTTGTTTTGTTTTGTTTTTTTTTTAAATGTTGATTTCAAGTGTCAGTTTTTATATTTATTTTACTACAGTCAAACCTGAACACAGAGGAGAACATTTTGTTACACAAAACATCAAAAGTCAATACAATGTCAATACAAATGCTTTATCACAGCTTAATAAATAAGTCTGATCTGATTTCAACCTCTTATTTGAGTCTTTTGGCTCAATTTTACCATATAGACCCTTTTCACATTTCCGGGTTTCTCAGAAGCGGAAGTCGTCATAGTTGGGTAAAATTCTATAGCGGTGAATGAGAGAATATATTAAATATATTTTTTGTGTTTCCATTTGCTCAAATAGCAAAGGAAAAACTCCAGTGTTTTCACAACTTTCAAAAAAAGGAAAAAAATAGAAAGCGATTGAAAACAGCAGTCAGAAGAGAGAAAGATGTCATTTTTACCGTCACTCCCATAGCCGCTGTATTAGAAACACCCTCACAGCAGCGGTAACTAGTTTTTTGTAATTTGATGCCAAGATAATATAATACCAAGTATAGAGTTATAAATGTACGTATGTTTTTTTTTAAAAATGAAAATATAAAAAACTTTGCAGGATTTACAATATTGATGACCGTTAAACGCGTCATCACAGTCTGTGAAAAGGGTCTATTGTTTCAGCCACACCAATTCATTTGTGTGTATAATAGTGTGTTGTGTGTGTTGAGTGGGTGTGTCTGTTTAACCCTTGTGTAAGCTCTTCATTGCTGTGCATGTTTTTTCTGCACAATGGCTGTACCACCAAAAGTTTCTCTGAGTTTTCGTTTTTTTTCGTATTTCCCATTCATTTTTGACCGCGAAGGAGCCAAGTGTGACTATTTTTGTATGACCCTTTAACATATCCGAATCATGTCCATGATTTTTTTGTGTTCACATATCTAATGCGACAAAAGTCAACACGTTTCATGCCATTCTGATTAAATTTAACACAATATTTAACATTGTTTGTTGAAAGTACCTGCATCCTGGAGAAAAATCTCCATCTCTGGATCCTTGTGAATCAGACATGATGAAGCTGCAGGAGAATCTGATGAGTTTGATCCCCACCACTGACTCTGAATCAACAAAACATTCAGACACTAAATTAAAATTTAAATGAATTAAACAACCTTCATAATTTAGTTGAACATATCTTGAGTGAGGGAGAAAAAGGATCATGTGACTGTGTTAACTCAAGCTCAGTCATGTTCACACATATGCTGCTAAACTCCTGAAGAATCACAGACATCACCAAACACAAAAGAAACCTTGAAGTGAAAGAAACCCTTTATTAAAGATTTTATATCAAACAAACAAATCACTTTAAATGTGATCAAACTGTTACAAAACACTGGTTCTTAAATCCAGCTTTAGCAAATAAATGACAGTCTATGCAACTTCTACTTTCAAACCCCAGAAAGCACGTTGGAAATTAATATTTTGTAAATAAAGTGGTAAATTATTTTTATTTATTTATTGTTTGTTTGTTTTTGCTAACAAAGCACTCATACTGATTCATAAAACTGATAAAATTGAGGTTAAACCACTGGAGTCACATGGATTACTTTAATGATGTCTTAACTACCTTTTAGTAGACTCTACTCTACTTTTAGTAGACCACAGCTACTGAAAGAGCTTACAATTGCCGATGGATATAAGTGTATACTTTAACCAAATGCCGCAGCTGTCGTGTAGACTGACGAGGGCAGCTTGTGTGTGCTGTGATGCACAGGATATCTGTGATATCATAAACAACGTCTGACATATCAGATGACATATCATTAGCATCTTCTCAGCATGTTAAAATTACAACCAAAAGCTGCACAATGTGGCATTGTCTATTGTATTCCAAGTTGTGTTGCAGTAAAAATAGCAACAGGGTAGTGTCAGTAGCTCACCGAGTGCAATTTAACATAATCAACGTAGAATTCACTGTGCATACACCTAAACAAAATGGCGCCCCATTGTCCAAAAAATGTATAAAATATTTTTTTTTAAAATAACGTAAATCATTCATGGTTTTCTACTGTTGTACATAAATGTACACTGCCCTCCAAAAGTTTGGAAACGCCCTAGAAAAGTGGGGTTTTGGACAATATTGGCACGAATCCTTTTTAATTTGTGATAATTTTGCACTGATAAGGGACAACACAAACTACAACATATTTTATTACATAAACAGTTTATACATAGAAAAAACTTAAATTTTCGATTCATCAAAATATCCACCATTAGCAGAGTTCTGTACATGGTAATCACATACCGTGAGTCTCAAACACCATTGTTTCCTCCTTCTTATGTAAATCTCGTTCGTGCAAAAGACCACTGAAAAACAGGCGAATCCCAACATAACACAGACTGTGACGCAACAGTCGGGATCATTAATATTTACACCCCCAACTTTTGCATATACCAGCCCATGTTCAAGGCAAGGCAGTATTAACGTCGTGGAGCTGCACAGCCGAATCATCAGACGTTCTGCAGGTATTGTGAAGCAAGCAAGCAAGAAAAATAGCGAAAATGGCAGATGGATTCATAATAACTGTTCATGATCCATGATATCATGATATATTTAGTGATATTTGTAAATTGTCTTTCTAAATGTTTCGTTAGCATGTTGCTAATGTACAGGCATTAATTTTTTTTAGATAGATTTGAAGGAAAATAATACCAGTTTATATTGAATATAGCCTTCATAATTAATAACTTTGATTTGCTGTCGCAAAATATGTACATTGGTGTGATACACACACGGAACCAGTTTGGTAATTGCCTCCGGCCGGTGCAAAATTGCCATAACGCCATTTTGGACAGCGGCGGGCTGGGACCTGGAGACGGAAGGTTGAATCAGTATTGCCAACTTAGAGACTTTTCAGACTCCTTTTGTGACTTTTTTCAAGAAAGCACATTGTGACGAATATACTTGTTAACCTGATCTAGCTTCCAAGACTGCCCGGTACTGCCGCGTGAGCGCGAGATCTTGCTTTCCTGACGCAGGCGTACCTGCGTCTGCTCTATTCAGTGAGTGGCTGAGAGGAGCAGCGTATTCAGTTGAGGATGTCAGAGAACAAATAAAATAGATACTATTGCTTCTAACCTGAGTGATCATTTTACGTGTACATATAGCAAAAATCACAGCAAATGTCTATATATTATGTGTATGGTGATTTTGTCAGACAACGTCTCGATTATAAATTAGGATTTTAGCGCTGGTTTAACATGTCAGGGCTCGACACTAACGCTTGTCAATTAGTCCGAGATAAGTGTATTTTTTGAAGGGGCAAGTGAAAGAGAATTTTACTTGCCCGGCCGTGCAAGGACCTGATTAAAACATCAATACCAAAAAAAAAAAAAAAAAAAAAAAAACACGAGAATGACTGATTTTATTACATTTAGTGTAAGTGGTGATCGATAGTGGATAATAACAGGCTGTATAATGTAGTGACGATAACAAGGTTGCGCTGTTGAGGCTCGCGCACCATCTCGAGGAGAAATGGAAACATGAGCGAAGCACACACAAAAAGAAGTTTTTATAACTTGATACAGTTAAGCAAAATCACACAACCAAGAATGCTGTTTTCCTAAATAGGCTACCGGCACGATTAAAACGTGACACTGATTTCATACAACTGTTCCGTTAACAAATAGTTAATATTAAGTCACTTACATTTTAGAAGGAACATTGACTGTTTTGTTCTATTTTAGCAGCAAAAATAGTTTCAAACAAAGATCACAGCAGAACCATAGCGCAACACTCAGCCTTGTTTTCATTACTGAATGATTAAGCATTTTGAATGAATCGGTTGAGTCAAAGATTAAATGACCCATTCTTAAACAACTGCCTCATTCTTTAACGAATCAGGCATTGGAATGAATCGTTTAAATGAATGACACTTGAATGAGTCTTCACAGAAAGATATGCTTTTTACATTCATTTTGGTCTGGATTTGGAGTCTAAAATGCATCGTCGAGTGGGCTATTGCACTCGAAGCCGAAGTGGAGTTGGGAAGTTTGAGAAACGGACTAATGAGCAAGATGATTTACAGCCGCGAGGATTTATTAAGTCTTCGATATAACATGAAAGTTCCGCCGAGTCCTCCTTGTGATGTTCCTCCTGAAATTATTTATACTTCACAAACAATGTACAGGAAGAGGAAAAGAAGAAAGAGAGGTAATAGAGGGGGGATTCGGAATCGACTTAAACGACGAGGCAGCTGTTTTCCTTTGCCAACAATAACTCTAACTAATGCCCGTTCACTTAAAAACAAGATGTCTGAACTTGCAGCATTAATGAAATATAATCAAGACTTTAAGAGAACGAACTTGCTTTGTATTACTGAAACATGGCTAACGGAGAAGACTGATGACTTAAATCTTGAGGGATATTCATTTATTCGACTGGATCGCGACAGCCAGAAATAATTTAAAACCATCGGAGGAGGACTATGTATGTTTGTCAACGACAGCTGGGCAACCAATACTACGGTATGTGGAACCTACTGTTCAGCCAATTACGAATTATTATCTGTTTCATTCAGACCACACTATTTGCCTCGAGAGTTCGGACAAATTACTGTTATTCTGGTCTATGTGCCTGGGCCAATTTTTTCACTTGCAGCCGAGGGCATTGCTGCCAGCTACAACATGGCGTTGCGCAATTCAGCTGACGATCCAGTGTTTCTCCTTGGAGATTTTAATAACTGTGAAATATTAGCAGTTTTGCCGAATTTGGAACAGTATATAACTTGTCCGACGAGACTGAACAAAACCTTAGACAAATGCTTTGGTAATGTGGACAGTGCTTATGTATCACGGTTACATCCACCACTAGGACGTTCAGACCATAATGTCATCCATCTCCTTCCAAAATACAGGCAGATGTTAAAAAGGACTAAACCTGTCGTCCAGCAGGTGCAGTCATGGACTAAAGATTCAGTGGAAAACCTTAGAGGTTGCTTTAAGAGTACTGATTGGGACTTGTTTTTTAATGATTTTAATTGTTGCAATGATCATGAATTGTTGAATGACACGATTACCGGTTATATTAACTTTTGTGCAGAGACTGTGGTTCAAACAAAACATGTTAGAGTATTTCCAAACAACAAACCCTGGATTAACAAAGACCTTAAACAGACTTTAAATAAGAAGAGAATGGCTTTTTTAAGGAATGAGACACATAAAGTAAAAGAGCTAAATAAAGAAGTTAAACGTAAGATAAAGGAGGCGCAAATACAGTATAAAGGGAAAGTTGAGAAGAAATTTACAAGTGGTAATGTCAGAGATGCATGGAGGGGACTAAACAATGATGGGTAGACAGCAGAAACAAGTACAACTGGTTGATGATGACCCCTATACCTTTGTAAATAATTTAAATGTTTTTTATTCACGATTTGACAATACTTCAGGTGTTAATAATGTGAATAATGATAATCTCACTGAATCTAAACCTATAAGAATAGAGGTAGGGGAGGTTACCAAAGTGCTCCATAGAATTAAAACGCATAAAGCCACCGGTCCAGATGGCCTTAAGGGCATTGTATTAAAAGAGTGTGCAGAACAATTTGGGCATGTCTGCACTAGGTTGTTTCAGGTCTTTTTAGATGATGGTTTTGTACCAGCAGCATGGAAAAACACCACTGTTATTCCAGTACCTAAAACTCCTCAGGCCAGAGCTCTTAAAGACTTTCGCCCAATTGCACTAACATCTATTCTTTGCAAGTGCATGGAGCGTATATTATGTAAAGAATTGATGTCACAAATTAAAGGCTTTTTAGATCCATTACAATTTGCTTACATGCCCAATCGGAGCACGGTGGATGCTTCTCTGACCTTTTTACATAAGGCTCAGTACCACTTAGATAAAACAAATGCTCATGTCAGAATTCTTTTCATGGATTTTACATCAGCCTTTAATACTGTACAACCGCAAATTTTAAAAGAAAGATTGCAAGATTTAGGTGTAAGCAGTTGGTTGATTTTATGGATTGAAATTTTTTTAAGAAATAGACCCCAACGAGTTTGTGTCAGTGGAATCTCATCTGATTGTACAGTTCTGAATTCGGGGTTACCACAGGGATGTGTGTTATCACCTCTGCTTTTTTCTGTCTATATTAATGAACTTCAATGTAATAGGGCTGATCTCAGCCTGATCAAATACGCTGATGACTTGGTTTTAATCTCTTGCCAATTGGACACGAATAGTTTAACTTATTTTGAGTATATTTAAAGTCTTGTACAGTGGTTTGATGATAGTCACTTACAATTGAACATTGAGAAGACAAAGGAACTGTGTTGTGGGAACAAAAATAGGACTGGTACGGCTGGTCCCGCATATGAACAGATTACTATGAAAGGTGTAAAGGTAGAGCAAGTTTCAAATTTTAAATATCTAGGTACAATCATTGATGACAAACTCTCATTTCAGGAAAATGCGGACCATATACATAAGAAAGTAAGACAGCGTTTAGGTCTATTCAGGAAATTAAGGAATTTCAGGATAGATAGGAGGGTCCTAACCACTGTTTATAGATTGATGATTGAAAGTATTTTAACATATAATATTGTATTGTGGTATGGTAATTTAAACCATATATATGCAACAAATCATCAACTCGGAAAACCCTTCTCTCCACGCCGACGAGGAGTTTCCCATTTAAAGTCGACTCAAGCAAGTACCTCCAGATTCTAAAGCTGAACTGGTGCATTTAAATTAATGATTCATGGTTCGTTCAGGTCAGGTCTTTTGAAGTGCATATTTTGCTAGAAATCATGCTCATCATATCATTCTCTCTCTTAAAACTCTTTCTCTCTCATTTCCTTTCTTTCTGCAACGTGTATGAATGTTTGTGTGTGTGTGTGTGCATGTTTGTGTTAGATTAGTTTGTGTTAGAATAATCAAAGTCTCTTGTAGATTTTAAAAGAAAGTGTCTTGTATTATGTGCTTGTAAAATTTAATGTCTTAAACTGTCGATCTTGTTACCGAGCTATTAATTAGTGTTTTCACGATAGTTGGATATTCATATCCGCTACAAGAGCGTATTACGGCCCGAGCAGATGAACGCTGGACGATTCAGTTGCTCGGTCGTAAACCAAATGACTCTTTATAATTCCCTATAAATTAATTATTTCATTTGAGCTAATTTTGGTCCTACAATTTGTACCATTGGCGGTGACGGTTCTAAACCAAATTCCTAATTGAGGTATTATCATGAGGTATTTGTCTGGGTAGATGTGTGTATATATGTATATGTGTGGGCATATATATATATATATATATTTTTTTTTTTTTTTTTCTTTTTTTTTTTTCTATGTGTTTTATTATGTATAGTGTTGTCTGCTAGGATGTATTTTCTGTGCCAGTGTCATAGATGAATTTCTGTTCAGGAAATCTGTACAGACAATAAAGTTAAACTAAACTAAACTAAACTAAAAGTGGATTCGGACACGCCCTAAGTGCACCTGCGCTGTGTGCTTTAGACCATGCGCTTAGATTGTTAAAATAGGGCCCTATATCTGCTTGCTCTGGTAGACACTGCACTGCATCTCCTGTTTCTCACTTTCTCTACAGATTCAAAAGTTAGAAACTTTTTGTGTGCTAATTATTTGAGAACATTATTAAAGACCAGATAACTTTGAATGAACTTTCTATTGACTGGAAGAACGCTTGATCAGAACTTTGAGAGAACCTTGCAAGTTAGCTAGCAAGTTAGCAAGTTCTTCTGTTAAATAATTTTTTTGTTTGTTCTTATTTTTTCTACCATATATTTCTGTTCTTTTGATTATTCTTCAGTTTGTTCACTCTTTTGTTCAGTCTTTTGCACTTTCATACCTTTGTTGTTGTTGTTGTTGTTGTTGTTTTTAGATCCACTGCATTTCACTCACACACTCACGTGTAAATGGATTTACGTCTGTATTACTAAATTCACATCCATTATTATTTTTTATTCATTTTATAGCGCTTATTTTGTTTTCTTAAAATCGCAACATTAAACATGCAGTTAACAAATGATAGACTCTCTCAGAGAATGATGTTCTATGTTAAATATTGTTGTATTATATCAAGAAAATGCAATTACCTTGTTTAGATTTTGGATGTCTGTTGCTACACATTTGGCCAATGTATTAAATATTAGACATTGCTTACAATATTATTGTTATTTATTTTTGTTTGTTTCTAAGAAATGTATTATACTGTATGGCCAGAGATGTACAGTTATTGTTAGATATGTGTGTGTGCGCCTATCCATGAGAAGGAGGAGCAGAACTGGACTGCAGCACACAGAAGTGTGTGTGGTTCTATGTGTGTGTACTCAAGGACACAGAGAACTGTGGTTCTGCTCTTAGAACCTTATAAGGGCATCAGCCATCTTGGCTGAGTTTACTGGAGTTCAAGGACACAAAAGCCAGACAGCTTGCACCTGCGAGGCCTTGAGAAGGATCTGGGAAACTTTGGGAACGTTACAACGTACGTCAGTCAAGAAGATAACCTAACGTCTGCAATAAACAACACGAGTATAAAAGACTGATGAGTTGATTGCCTGTTTGGATACTGATACGTCAGTACCCCCGACGCCTAGAAGCCCAGAGCTGAGGACAAGAAACCCCAAGCTGAAGATGGGAAGCCCAGAGCTGACTACACCTTTGACTCAAAAGAGTGATAACTGTATTTTATACCTTAATGATGAAGTTTTATTTGCCTTTAAATTTTTGTTTATTATAAAAAGAAAAGTAACCAATTAAAAGAAATTTAATTGATTACAAAAGCTGCCTACTTTGGCTTGATTTATAGTGTTTTAAGACTTTGAACAAGAACGTACCACAGAGGAGTCTTCTGACCAAATTGTAAGTAATTTAAAATGCTTATAATTTAGGCCAGACTCAACTTACTTTACCTAACCTGAGAATAATAAATAATAAGGTTAAAGGTGTTACGATCAAAATACACACCGCAAAACAATATATAATGTAATAATCTATAAGCCAAGGCATATTTAATTTCACTCATTCACTTCACCTTGAAAACAAATATGTTTCATGTGTCTCAGTGCACTGAAATATTTCATTAAAGTACTTACTATTTTGACGTTTGTTCTTCGTTAATATATCATGTTTTCTCCTTCATGGCACAGCTTGAAAAACACTTTCAGTTGAACTGAACTTTGTGTTCAGAAAGAGTATGTTGTCTAACAGGTTTTTCTGGATTTGACACATGACCGACTCTGACTGGAGAGAGAAATTAAATCACAGAACAGCACCATCAGTCCCTGAAAATCATATAAATCCTGCTGAAAAATTCTTATTCATGTTCTCAAGTCAAAACACATACGTTAAAAAAAAAAAAAAAAAAAAAAAAAAAAAGGAAAATACTGGGTAAGACTGAATGAAATGTCCCTTGGAGTAAAATGTACCTGCTACATTTAATTTTGTGATGAGTCTCGAGCCATGAGATCTCACGATATTAAAACAGTGAAAAGCTGTCTCATGACATCAGCATGACGGAGTAGAGTTTGACCTTTTACAGTGCTTGTGTAATGACTGCTCCGAGACACGAGTGGTTGAGGATTTATTAGAAGGGTAATCCACAATCGTCATCAAAAAGCCAGGCAAGGGTCAAAACACGGGTGAGCAATTCAAACATAAAACAAGGATAAATTCCAGGACACAGGCAAAACCGGGAAAACCAGAGATGTAGCAAAAACCAAAATCCAAGACACGGGAAAACAAGAAACAAAGGCTCAGAAGTGCTGTAACAACAGTAAAGCAAGACCTAGCGAAGAATGACTGAAAGAACCAGGTTTATATAGGCAGACACTAACAATGAAATGAGTAACAACTGAAAGTAATCATGGCTGATTAGTCCGGGCAGTGGGTTATGGGAAATGGAGTCTTTGACAGTGATAATAGTCCGGGGTGGAGTGCCCTCTGGTGGCACTGACGGGCACCCTCACTGGTGATCGTGACATAGCCCCCTTCCTAAGTAGGGGCTTCCAGACGCTCCTAACAGATCTAGAGAAGTCCAGGAGGGAGGCGGGAACAGGGGGCGGGATGGAGGGCCAGGTCCATGAAGTGGAAGAGGGCATGAAGACTGAGGCAGAGCAGGTGGCCAGGGCGGAACAGGCTGAGTAGATGGCCAGGGCGGAGCAGGCAGCCAGGGCTGAGCAGGCTGGACAGACAACCAGGGTAGAGAAGGCTTGATAGCCGGCCAGGGTGTAGCAAGCTGAACAGGTGGCCAGGGCAGAGAAGGCTTGATAGGCGTCCAGTGCGGAGCAGGTGACCACCACAACAGTGCAGTCGGGGCTGAAGACCTCCACAGCGGAGGAGATGACCACCACAGCAGTGCAGTTGGGCCTGAAGATCTCTACGGCGGAGCAGATGACCACCACAGCAGTGCAGTCATAGCTGAAGACCTCCACGGCGGAGCAGATGACCACCACAGCACTGCAGTCATAGCTGAAGACCTCCACGGCGGAGCAGATGACCACCACAGCAGTGCAGTCAGGGCTGAAGATCTCCACGGCGGAGCAGATGACCACCACAGCAGTGTAGTCATAGCTGAAGACCTCCACAGCGGACCAGATGACCATCACAGCAATGCAGTTGGGGCTGAAGATCTCCACGGCGGAGCAGATGACCACCACAGCAGATCTGGTAAAACTGGAGACCGACATGGCTGATCAGGTGAATCTGAAACATAGAGCTCAGAGAGGTTAGTTTTGGCCACAAGAGCCATAAGAGGACAGGCAGACAGTTCAGGAACGACCTCTGTGGTCGCATCAAGGCAAACAGGCAGTTCTGGTACAACCTCTACGGTCTTGTCGAGGCAGACAGAGAACTCAGGAACCACCTCCATGGTCGTATCAGGGCAGACAGGAAACTCAGGGACGACCTCTGTGGTCGTAACAGGGCAGACAGGGAACTCAGGAATGAACTCCATGGTCATTTCAGGGAAGACAGGGAACTCACGGACAACATCCATGGTCGTATCAGGACAGACAGGAAGTTCATAGGTCTAATCCTTAACTCTTAATCATCTTAACACTGGTTTATACCAAAGACTTTAGGTATACAAAGACAGTGCACCCATATTACTGTGAGAGAAAGTGCAACACACAATATGACAGAATAAGTCCCGCCTTCTAAGTAAAAGAGCCAATCAGCAATTAGAAAAATTCATTGTGTAAGACTTGATTTTCCTGCTAAAACAAAAGCTGAGATCAAGCGCCCTGCAATAAAGCAATCTGGAGAGAAGATCTCAAAGAAATAGCATATGACAACGCCTTGCCCTAAACTCTCCTCACACATCTACAGTATGCAAATATTTACAATCTTTTTGTTCTGGTCTAGGTATTTAAGGGAATGTGCAAAGCAGCCATGGGGGATCTTCTGTAGCCAGAAACCTCCATGCAGAGATGGGTGAATGTCTGAAGACACTCACACATCACTGTGTGTATATGCATTTCTTAATCTTAGAGTCATCTTTGAGCAATTGATGTTATGCATTTATTATTTCTGAATTGGCTTCTAATTGTCCAACTATGTGATTGGCATGATACATTTTTACTTGACAAATAAAATGTTATATTTGATTTACTCTGGATTCTTCTGAAATCATTATGACCAGTAGATTATTGGAGTCCATATTTCTGCAAATCTACATCAGGATAGATTCAAACTAAAGGCTCAATGAAAGGAGCATGCTGCACATCATGTGAGACCTTCAGATTTTTGTCTGTTGTTGACTTAGCAAGTTGCAGTATCGTGACTAAGAAAACTGTGTTTTTGTATGAACAAGCATGTGGCGGTTCGACTCAAATGCATTAGTAAACTCTGCACCCTCTGGCTGAGATCAGAAACTGACGAATTTGTGTCGTGAGATCCACGCAAATCTGGGGCGTGTGACTCTAAGTGATATGGGTCCGTAATGAATGAATAATTGAAAGTACGGGATGCCCAGAATAATCAAATATCTAAATTAATACATGACCAATGATTCATTTCTAATTAGGAACACAATCTAAGAGTAATAATCATTTGAAATTGGAGTCAGATTAAACGAGCAGCTAAAGTAAAATTGAAACTAAGTTCTAAAAAATTAAGTGAACTTCACAGGGGCGCTGAAAAGACATACACGCGTTAAACCTTCGCCCAGGCCGTCGGATTCCGTTCATTGGGCCGATGGGGGGTTTCTTACAATTGCATCAATTTTTTTCTTTTCATAATCATGAAAAATTAATCTTTCATCAGTTTTTGTCTCCCTCTGCTGATACAAACACTGTACCAAAACTCAGAAATTTCTAGTGACTGGTCACATCTAAATTTTTCAGTTGGCCTAAATGAATTTCTGTAAATTGAATTTTATGAATTGTAAAATTGTAGAAAGTTCAAAAGAACAGCATTTATCTGAAATAGAAAACTTTTGTAACTGTCTTTACTGTCACTTTTGATCAATTTAAAAATTTAATGCATCCTTGCTGAATAAAAGTATTAATTTCTTTCCAAAAAAAAAAATCTTACTGACCCCAAGCTTTTGAAGGTTGTGTATAATGTTACAAAAGCTTTCTATTTCAAATAAATGCTTTTTAACTTACTATTAATCAAATAATCCTGAAAAAAAATTCTATACAACTTTTTTCAACATTGATAATTAGAATGATTTCTGAAGGATCATGTGACACTGAAGACTGGAGTAATGATGCTGAAAATTCAGCTTTGCATCAAAGGAACAAATTACATTAATTATTTTAAATTGTAATCATATTTCACAATTTTACTACTTTTACTGTATTTTTGATTAAATAAATGCAGCCTGGGTAAGCATAAAAGACTTCTTTCAAAAACATTAAAACATCTGATAACACTTTATAATAACTGCATGCAATATATCATTAGTTAATCAGGTAACACTTTAGGTAACTCATTAGTTAATGTATTAACTAACATGAACTAATCATGAGCAATACATTTGTTACTGTATTTACTAATCTTTGTTAACGTTATTTAATGAAAATATAGTTGTTCATTGTTCATGTTAGTTCACAGTGCATTAACTAATGTTAACAAGATTTTAATAATGTATTAGTAAATGTTGAAATTAACATTAACAAAGATTAATAAATGCTGTATAAGTGCAGTTCATTATTAGTTCGTGTTAATTAATGCAGTTAACTAATGTTAACTAATGAACATTATTGTAAAATGTTACCGTTAATCATTAGTACATCAATTCATCATTTATAAAGCATTAATAGACATTAGTAAGTAGTTTTTAAATACAGCTATAAATGCTTTGTTCTTGATTTATAAGCAAATCTATAATGTGTTTAATTGTATTTTCATACTTTATTAATGATCAATTTATCATTTCTAAATTAAGTTTTACATTATTTACAAACCATTTATTTAGGAGTTGTCAGTTGATTATAAGATCATTTAGAAAGTGTAAATGATTCATATTATTTAAATGTACATTTATACATATTATTTAGACATATAGTAATAGTTACTCACTGTGTTAATAATTGCTTTATTAACATGCATGAAATTCATGATTAATTCAGGTAGTTATAAAACATTTAGTAGTTGTCAGTTAACTATTTTTGTGAACTCATCTAAAGTGAGGACTATTTATGCCTCGTAAAGCTTTTACAAAGGAGATTTAAAGGCTCAGTTATCTTCTAAACAGAAAAAAGAAACAAACAATACAAAGAGATACAGAACATAGAAATATTTATTTCAAGATGTAAAAAATGCATCAATACATATCATGATACTGAACTCACGATACAATATTATTGTTATACTCCAAGACATATGGTAAAAGGATTACAAAAAATTTACTATTGTATTAAAATGCTAAATTTGGTATTACATTGTGAGTGGAAATGAACCTTCTCATGGTGCTGATAACCCAATGTACAGGACGGTGACACCAGAATAAAAATATTCATGATTTTAATGCTAAAACACAGATTTATTTTAGATGAATATGTTTGCACTCTGTCACTGACTAATAATGTAGGCCACTTTAACTGGTAGCATTTGGCATTATTGGGTGTAGCAAATTAACTTAAATAGGAAATATGAATAATTAATCATAACTCGTTATAATTAATTATAAATATTTGAATCAGTTAACTGAATTAACTTGATGTAGCTGATTTAATATTACAATCAATTAATCTGTCCGGCCAGTGAACACTCAGTATTGATTGTCTATCAACTCTTCGGGCTCTTCGTGGCCACAGAAGAATAACTTTCTTAGCATGTAGCTGTGATCATAATCGTTATCATTGACATTGGTTTTATAAGCAGATCAGAATCAACCCGCAAGAATGTGCACAAAGTTTTAACTAACTCACAAACACATAGCTAGACTAAACACACAGAGAGAGTGGAAATGACATTGAACCGTAGCATAACAGGGGAAAGGAGCTATGAAAAGTGTCATTTAACGAGGTGGAAGAACCATTAGTTTTTCGTTCATAGATTAAATATATTATTTGTATAGACGCACAGTATAAATTCAAAAAGGTTAGAGTTGATGCATTGTTGCAAGATGCATTGTTCTAAATAAAGCTCAAGGTCTTCACTTATAATTTTTAAAAAAATTATATTCACCAAACATATTTAATTGTGCTCAGTCAATCTATTAAGTCGAAATGAAAAATCTGTGTTGGCTGAAGAAGTCCTGCATCCAAAAAAACTGTATACGCATGCGCAAAATGCTCTGAGGAAACCATTGGTATGGAGATTTCAAATGCGGATGCGTGGGAGAGCAAGCGAAGCCGAACCAACCAGTGCTGAAGAAGACCACAACGAACGTTCCCAAGAGATACAGACATTCATTTTCACAAGTTTCAAGACATTATGGTGAGTATTGAGCACTGAAACTATTCTCCAAAGTTTTGCTTTAAGACCCGGTATAAAGTTTAAAAGGCATTTTGTAGAATTGTGAGTTCATGGATTCAATGGTTTCGTGATCATGTTTTCTATCGTGATCATGTTATCTGATGGTAGCCAATAGTTTTATTTTCCTCATGTCTTATAAACTGCCATTCAAAAGTTTGGGATTATAATAACTCACACTATGTATCACTAGTTAGCATTTGTAAATAGTAAGAGTGTAACAATATATCATGTCACAATACTGTATATTGCAATACAAAAATGCAACAATATCATAACGTTGACAGTGACAATATGTGTTGTGCATAGTTCACCCCAAAAAAATTACTGTGTGAGATAAAAATCCAAGTTTACAGAGTTTTAGTGTCAGTATATAATGTTGTATATAATGTATAATAATGCAGTGGGGGAATATTTGTGGGTCCTTGTAGCGTCTGGAGCGATCAAACACACAATTGCAAAAGTCAATCTTCACAAAATGCAGACTCCATAATGTCTGGCCCCCCCACTGAGAACTACCACCATTTGCTCCCCACATACACCTCAAAGACACCTTGAGACATTGTTCGTAATACAACGATCAGACATGCGGCCCATAGAAATGGTATCCTTTCCACTAATTCATTGACAAATTTGCTTAAAGGAATGAACATGCATTTCCCCAGTACATTTTGTGTATTATTACTGTGTGTATATTGTTCTTTTGTGTATTGTATAGTGTTATGCATGCCTGAAATTTGGAACTATTAGATAATGTGGTTCATCTAGGTGGTGTTTCATATCAGAATACTCGTCGTTTAACGACTCACACTTTGGTGGACATCAGCATCTCTCAGAATGCATTGTATGTTTGTTATATTTATCAGAGTGTACATGGACACAAACTATCAGCTTATTCCCCTCATGCAAATGAGTCCACTTTCAAACAAAGGAACATCTCCCACTTGGAAATCTCATTGGTCAAGCCAAAACTCAAAGGTGTGACTGTTGTAGAGGTTAAAAAGCCCCCACACAGATCGTGCTGCGCTCTTCTGGTCTTCTCTTTGTTCCTGCTGACACTACGGATTGCTGTCACGCGAGACCCCACCCGGCCCCCGGGCAGGGCTGGCAGGCCTCACTCACTTCAAGCCATGCACATCTTCCTCAACAACAGGGTCAAATTAACAGCGCAAGGTCATCGTCATTTCTTCATTCAATGCAGAAGATATTGATTACAACTTCAGCACCATTGAACCAAACCGTCAAGTATTTCTTCTGAGCCTGCAGATCCGGACGCTCCTCAACAGCTAAGGCATTTGCAAGTATTGTACATTTGAACACTAAACAGTGATTTTGTATTAAGTTGTGAACCCCTTTGTTAATAAAGGTGCTTTATAGTGAGAAACTATAATTTCCTGCTCTGAAATAAAAGGTGTTTCACTGCCACCTCATCAGGTCTATAAAGGATTGTTGAAATCTATATGAAGTCTTAATTTATACCACTGAAGACACTGTATCTTTAGTCTCTGTTGATTCTGTTGACTGTGAGTCTCTGTAGTGGATCCTTATTCACAATCCAATGATCACCAGAAGACCACACTGGCATCTAATACTAGAAATTCCTAAAATAAAACATACAAAAAAGTCACATATGCAGTATGAGACATTACGTCTGTCACATCTTTTCATAAGAAAACTTAACACTAACTAGACAGACTAGATATAGACTATATTAATTCATTCTCAAACATGATAATATAGCTTCTATCTAATGCTCAAGTAACTTTACAAAATCAACAGAACATGAAAGGTCACTTTCACACAAAGGACAGCTGATACAGAACCAGCAGAGATGATTATTACACTCCACTACAAATTTAATATCAGATAATAACAAACAAGCCAAATCTCAGGTTATCACACACATAAAGAAAGTTAAAGGGTAAAAGCTGAAAATAACATTAATATTATTTTCACAATCAGTCACAACACTATGAGCAGAATTAAAGGATTAGTTCACTTCTGAATGAAAATTTCCTGATAATTTACTCACCCCCATGTCATCTGAGATGTTCATTTCTTTCTTTCAGTCGAAAAGAAATTAATACGGAGCCCCGGACATGACATGCAGGAAAAAATAGTAGGCTAAATCGTGCGCTCGATTTACTAATTCGTTCCCTCAATTTACTAATTCGTTCCCTCAATTTACTAAATCGTTCCCTCGAGTTACTAAAACGTGTGCACGATTTACTATTTCATTCCCTCGATTTATAAATCACGCGCATGATTTATAAATCGAGGGAACGAATTAGTAAATCGTGCGCACGATTTAGTAAATTGAGGGAACGAATTAGTAAATCGTACACACGATTTAGCCTACTATTTTTTCCTGCACATGATTTATAAATCGAGGGAACGAAATAGTAAATCGTGCGCACATTTTAGTAAATCGTGCGCACGATTTAGTAAATCGAGGGAACGAAATAGTAAATCGTGCGCACGATTTAATTTTTTTTTCTTGCATGTCATGTCCGGGGCTCTGTAAATAAAGGTTTTTGATGAAAACATTCCAGGATTATTCTCCTTTCTCCTTATAGTGGACTTCAATGGACTCCACTGTTGAAGGTCAAAATTACAGTTACAGTGCAGCTTCAAAGGGCTTTAAAACAATACCAGATGAGGAATAAGGGTCTTATCTAGCGAAATGTTCAGTCATTTTCTTAAAAAAAAAATACAACTGTATATGCTTGTGCTTCCACCATTCTGTCTTCCGTATTCTTCAAAAAGCTTGCACTGTATGTCCTACCCCTTCCCTATTCTACTTGAATAGGGAAGGCGTAGGACATACATCGTAAGCTTTTTGAAGAATACGGAAGGCAGAAGCACTTGCAAGGTGATCATTTGTGTTGATAAAGCATATACATTTGTATTTTTTTAGAAAATGACAAATTGTTTCGCTAGATAAGACCCTTATTCCTCATCTGGTATCGTTTAAAGCCCTTTGAAGCTGCACTGAAACTGTAATTTTGACCTTCGACCGTTTGGAGACCATTGAAGTCCACTATATGGAGAATAATCCTGGAATGTTTTCATCAAAAACCTTAATTTCTTTTCAACTAAAGAAAGAAGGACATGGACATCTTGGATGACATGAGGGTGAGTAAATTATCAGGAAAATTTTATTTGAAAGTGGACTAATCCTTTAAATTCATATTAAACAGTTTAAAGTTCAGAGACCTACAGAAACTGAAGCTGAATTTAAGTCTTATTATCTGATGACTTCAGACAAAATATTCACACACATGTGGTGTTACTGAACCTGGTACAATTTCATTTTATTTCTAGTGAGTAAAGCAGCCGTTTGAAATTTAAATGGAAATATGATGATGATGATTTTTTTTTTTTTTTTTTTTTTTTAAATACTTCTTACCAGTTTATAATGTGGATCACAGTGCAGATCATTGATCAGCTTCACTCCTATATCTCCAAGATTATTAAATGACAGATCCAGATCTCTCAGGTGTGAGGGGTTTGATCTCAGAGCTGAAGCCAGAGCAGCACAACCTTCATCTGTGATATCACAATCATTCAACCTGCAGAGAACAATGACACACTCTTCAATTTATAAATTTAAAGATGAATAAAGAAATCATATTGTGTTCAGGAACAAAAAAACAACAACAACTCTGACATCAAATTCTACTAAGATTTATATTAGAGATTAAGAATAATTTAGAACATCTATAGCTCTTCTAGCAACACACTGATGTGAGAATCACCCTAAATACATTTTGCTACATACATTTGCTATAGTCCCTCCATTATCTCCCCAATAAAGTATGGGCTTAAGGTCTTATGACCAGATGCATGTGACTCTCAGAGAAATGGAAGCATAAATGATAGAGAGAAGTGATTCTATCATAAGACTAGGTCATTTCGTCATTCATTTATTCATTCTCAGCCAATCACAATGCAGCATCTTCTTTAAAAGTCTCCACCAATCTTTCATTCATTGTTTCAGTGTGCAGTGCAGCATGTTCACTTACAGCCTAATTAGAGTAGGGGTAAAATCTTTCCATGGCAGGGGCAGCTGCCACTGACCCTTCACCGCTAAATTCACTTTACTGGAGATCCATTACTGTTAAATGTGCCATCCTCGCCACCCATCACTGTATGTCCCTGCCTGCATGGCGATCCACGACTTCTTTTTGTATCGGCTTTATGACCAGTCACCATGTGCCAGTTATTCAACCCGTCAGCATTGTGACTGCCACGCGACCATCACAAATAAGTGTAAGTGTAAGTCATCATTATAAACTATAAAGTGTCTACTTCTACTTGTGTACACTCACAATAACAACAAAACCTTGTGTTTTTGTAAAATAAAGAAAATAAACAGGGTGCTCTTTCAGCTGTCTCTGGCATGGATATTGCCAGCTCATACACCTTGTCAGACTGACATTGGGGCTCTGGCTCCGGGGCAGTGGTTGGCGCTGTCCTCCTCTTAGGCTCTGGCCATGTTAGGGTTGATGGCTGGCTGGGCTCTTGAATAGGCTTGGTGAGGGTGCAAGGTGGGGCTGGACGATGGTGATGCCATCTTTTGCTTTACCCATGATAAATGAGGATCCATCCACTCATAGCGCAGAGTTGATGTATGCATCTAATGTCCTGGGGCATCAGGAAGCGGATTTCATTGTCCAGCCCACACCTGAAGACCTCCATCAGGGTGACATCTTTACACCTCACTCAGTGGCAGATGTTAAGAAATTCCTTCATATACTCCTCTAGATTATGGCCACCCTGGAACATGAAGAGAATGGCCCTGTCTCAGCCATCGTAGCTCTTCTCTGGAGCTATGTTAATAGTTACTATATCCATTCTTCGAGGTCTGGTGTTCTGTCACGGTTAGTCCACGAAGGATGAAAACAGTGAAGATTAAGTTCAAATAAAGAGGCTAACTTTAATAAAACGAACTCCCATCTGGGTCAAGGCACCAATGTATCCCCCTCAGGTCCTACTTGCCACGCTCTGGGCAGGCCTCGAACCTGGGTCGCTGACATGGAAGGTGGGCACGCTAACAAGGACTCTAAAGACCTCAGTCCCTAGCGTCAGTCACTAGTGCACCTCTTGAGATTAGGGGAGTGAGGTTTATCTGCACAGCTCTGACTAGGTGGCTATGTTACACATGTATAGTATACTATAATATAATTTCTGCCTCATTCTGTGCTAAGAATGAGGCAGATCAATTCACAGGCCACATCAATTCACAGAAGGAAGTTTTTTCAAACTGGTTGCCATTAAGTGTAATTGTTCTTTTTATATGAAATTGTGTGATTCTTCAAAAATAAATAAACAAACTAAAAATAAACAAAGATTTGACTTACAGCATTTTTTTATTTTTCAACATTTCTATAGATATTGTGATACATGTCATTATCGTAAATTCTTTTGTATGCACTATTCAATCTGAGTTTTTATGGTAGAGATGATCTTACCACAGTTCCTCCAGCTTACAGTGATGATTCTCCAGTCCAGCAGAGAGCAGCTTCACTCCTGAGTCTCCTAGTTTATTCTCAGCCAGATCCAGTTCTTTCAGGTGTGAGAGGTGTGATCTCAGAGCTGAAGCCAGAGCAGCACAACCATTATCTGTGACACCACAATAACTCAACCTGAAGAGAACAATGACATTCTTCACTCTCTCAGTAGCTCATATAGGTTTTACAGATTACTAATAAAGGATCTTGTATTGACTTGGTAAACAAGCAGTGAGTTTAGGTTTGGCCTCGGCATATATATAGGCCAAACCCCGCCCCTTTTTGGGCCACACCATTACCAAGTAAATATAACATTTAATACACATACAAGTACCTACTTGACATCAGTTATAATTAAACAATAATAGTCCATTACCAACTTAAACACATAATTAATTAACACATAATACATTTAACGTGTAATCTTGCACTTAAATACACACAGGAACACCTATTCACACTAGACAATGGTTTCGCCAGCTTCTGGTTTCCATAATCAGCCACCGCTCGTTCATTTGGTTTGGCCGGTGCAGTGTTTCCCGCTGGAAGTCTGACTACGCCCACACAGACAAACAACACAGGGACGAAACGACAAAACAAGTGCAGTGTAGGTGTATGAAATGACTGGGAAATGGATATTGATGGAGGAGAGTAAAGAAATGGGAGAATGTCCATGTGCTATCGGGATCACGTGTGCACCCACTACTACTATAGCAGCAACGGCAGGAGGAACGATACAGAGGATGAATGAGGTAAGTAGGCAGTGGTGTATGTGTGTGTGTGTGTGTGTGTGTGTGTGTGTGTACGCGCCAGTGCTGCTTCCCCAGCGGTGGCAGCTAATGTGACTTTAGCACATGCTGACTTCTGCACACTCATAAATCCTCTCATTATAACAAAGTGTAGATATTATGTAAATAAGAGATTCATTGGACAGCTTCACTGAATGTAACAGAACTTCGTGAGATCATCATCGCGATGAACTAAGATGAGTGACAGCTTTGCTTTTTAGTGATTATAAAGGGAGTGCTATTTGCACGCTTTCTATGCTATATATAATCCATTCAAATTTTGAATAAATCTTTTGTTTTTCATGCTTAACCAGAGGCCACGTACACGCTGCAAAGTTTCAGGAGTAACATCTGCTAAATTAAGGTATTTGAGTAATTATTATTGTCATTTGAGATTTTTCGTCTTTGCTGCAAACAAATTATTTTGTGTCTCATTTGACTGGGTGGAGCAGCCACCAATCTGAGTGGACCAGTGCCACCCTAGCCTTATGACCAAGATTCGTGACCATCAGAGAGATGATCTTACCTCAGTCTTTCCAGTTTACAGTGAGGATTCTCAAGTACAGTAGAGAGCAGCTTCACTCCTGAGTCACCTAGTTTATTACATGACAGATCCAGTTGTCTCAGGTGTGAAGGGTTTGATCTCAAATCTGAAGCCAGAGCAGCACAACCTTCATATGTGACACCACACTTACTCAACCTGTAGAGAACAACGTAGAGACACTCGTCACTCTCTCAGATCATAACATACAGGGTTGCATTTCCCAAAAGCATCATAAACTTAAATAGATCATAGAAACATTTTGGAATTGGTGACTTGTAACTTGTAATGGAATCATTTTCACTGTAACATATCTGAAATTATAGTATGGTTTTCAGGTACTCTTTACACATCGGCCCAAAACCATTGTAATTTAAGTAGCATTTAAAATGGTTGTATATCTTGAGTGCTCTGAAGTAATCATAATCTGCTTCTATGTGTTGGAGACAGACTCAAGCAGTCACCTGCAGGACAATCACAAAATTACACCTGAGCTTAAAACATTTGATGTTACGATGCTTACACTTACTTTCATATATCTATATATCCCTCTGGTACTCCTCGCATGGTGGTCAAAAATTACCTAATTTATTTCAGTGAAATCAATGTATTATATTTTAGTTCGATAATGGTTTTTATTTAATATTTTGTATTTTTAGGGGATTTTATGGTAGTAAATTTAATTTATGCTGTAGTTAAAATCCATTTATTCACTTGTTGAGCATAGACCAGAAATTTTTGTATGAAATATATATTTTCAAAAACATGTTTTACTAAAAAACTACAAGAAAATCAAAGCTATAAATCTAAACAAGTTGTGTTCCAAATCTGAGCTTTATGTCTCAAAAAATGAGCTTTTTGTTTGGGCGCAGTACCAAACGTTTCTACTAGATGAAATTCAACTTCTATTCATTTCCAATGACCACGAGGAGTACAAGTGTGACTATTTTTTTCAGGACCATTTAACCTTTTCAAATCATGTCCATGATTTTATTGTGTGTGTGTGTGTGTGTGTGTGTGTGTGTTCACACAGAAAGTGCCAAAACCTTTACCAAGTTTGTACCATTCCGATGAAGTAAAAAAAAAAAATCCTGTCAAAAATTACAGAAGAGCACCAGAGGGATATATATAAATACTCAATATATATACTTTCTGAATAACACAGAGAGAAAAAGTGCAGCTTTGTGCAAACTATTACCTCTGACCTTGCAGATAAGAGAGACAGGTGCTGCTAAAACCATAAATATATGCTTGTAACCATATTAAATGTGTATGTATTATGTATGTATAATTTAACCATAGCATAAAATGCCTGGATATGTTCAATAGGGCTGGTTTGAAAATATTGATTTCCCAATTTTAATCAATGTTTAAAGGGTTAGTTCACCCAAAAATGAAAATAATGTAATTTAATACTCACCCTCATGTCGTTCTACACCCGTAAGACCTTTGTTCATCTTCGGAACACAAATTAAGATATTGTTGATGAAATCAAATGGCTCAGGGAGGCCTCTATTGAGAGCAAAGTCCTTGAACCTTTCAAGGTCCATAAAGGTACTAAAAACATATTTGAAACAGTTCATGTGAGTTCAATCTTAATATTATAAAGCGACAAGAATATTTTTTGTGCGCCAAAAAAAACAAAATAACGACTTTTCAACAATATCTATATGGGCCAATTTCAAAACACTGCTTCAGAGCTTTACGAATCGAATCAGTGAATCGAAGCGCCAAAGTCATGTGATTTCAGCGGTTTAGCCATTTGATAGGAGATCCAAATCACTAATTCGAAACAAAAGATTCATAAAGCTCAGAAGCTTCATTAAGCAGTGTTTTGAAATCAGCCCATATAGATATTGTTGAAAATTCGTTTTTTTTTTTGTTTGTTTGTTTGTTTGTTTTTGTTTTTTTTGCCGCACAAAAAGTATTCTTATTGCTTTATATTATTAAGGTAAAACCACTGAACTCACATGAACTGTTTAAATATGTTTTTAGTACCTTTATGGACCTTGAGAGTTTCAATGACTTTGCTCTCAATAGAGGCCTCACTGAGCCATCGGATTTCATCAACAATATCTTAATTTGTGTTCAGAAGATGAACGAAGGTCTTACGGGTGTAGAACGACATGAGGGTGAGTAATAAATGACATTATTTTCATTTTTGGGCGAACTAACCCTTTAATTTAATGAACGGCTATCAATCCATAAATCCAGAAAATAAACCGGTTATCTTGTCCTCTTTACTACTAGTTATAGCATGAAATAAACATGAACAAATATTAGGATCACTCAATAGCCTAACCTCACAGCAGAGAGCATACAATTACCTCAGCTAAAAACATATCAGCTAAAACACAACACAGAAAGTAATTTTAATAATGTCTCAGTTTGTAAAAATGAACAGAAACACATTTACAGTAATGCTCTTACAATAGAAGCCTAGCAGGTCAGATAGGTGTACGGCTTAAAAGGTGAAGTGTGACACTCATATTTTTGTTAAACCAATAATTTATAATTTTTTAAGTAATAAGTGTTATAACATTTTAACAGTGATGATTGTTCTCAGTGTTACTTACTCAGCTGATCTAGTTGCTGTAACCACAGGCAGCAGCTTCTGAAGAATTTCATCTGCTGTATTTTGTGCCTTCAGGGTGACAGATGCATCACTATTTGAAAATAAAAGATAAAGAAAGATAAAGAAATTGAATACATTAAACATTAAATACCTTCCTTAAATACCATCAAATATTTTTCAATTAAATAAACACTGCTTTTGAAAGCAGTTGTCTATCAGCGGTACCGAATTGAGTCTGAACTACTGAAAGACCCCTCATACACAAATTACTTATTTCGGATTCAGAACAGACAAGTTTGCATCCCTGTGCTTTATTCCTGTATGGGGCAGTGATTTTTGGGAGTGTTTGTGTGAGAGAGAAATAAAAGAACATAAACATATGAACAATTAAACTCTGTGTGACATCTGCAGGATTACAGAATTCTGAGATTCTTGTTTCTCTTGTTTTGTTTATAATGTTTTAGACTGTAATGATTGTACTCAGTGTTACTTACTGATAATATTCTTCTCCAACTAAGCTGTTCAGGTTAAACACCTGCATTGTCCGCTTTGAGGTCAACAACACAAAAACTAAAGCTGACCACTGAGATGAGGAGAGTTTCACATTACGTAATCTTCCATAGCTCATATGAGGTTGAGCTTCATTCACTAGTGAAAGATCACCCAGTTCATTCAGACAGTGAAACAGATTGATGTATTTATCTGGAGAGGGATTCTTACTGATCTTTTCTTTAATATAGTCAACTGTTTTCTCATTGTTGTGAGAGCTGTTTCCTCTTTGTGTCATTAGTTCTTGTAAGAGACTCTGATTAGACTCCACTGACAGACCCAGAAGGAAACGAAGGAAAAGGTCCAGATGCCCATTTTTACTGTCTAAAGCCTCATCCACAGCTCTCTGATGGAGATCAGATAGTGAAACTTTGTCTCCATTAGTTTGTTTGGTAATCTGGTCAAACACATTGATGTTCTTGTTTAGAAAGGAGAGATGCACATATAGAGCTGCTAGATGTTCCTGAATGCTCAGATGAACAAAGCAGAAGACTTTCCCCTGATACAAGCCCAACTCCTCTCTGAAGATCTGAGTGCACAATCCTGAGTACACTGATGCTTCTGTCACATCAATGCCACACTCTCTCAGGTCTTCCTCATAGAAGATCAGGTTTCCTTTCACAAGCTGATGAAAAGCCACTTTCCCCAGTTTGACAATCATGTCTTCATCTTTCACATTCTTCCCATAGTCCCTCTCATGTTTGATGTTGGTCTGAATGATCAGGAAGTGTGTGTACATTTGAGTGAGAGTCTTGGGAATCTCTCCTCTCTCTGCTTCACTCAACATCTTCTCTAGAACAGTGGCTGAGATCCAGCAGAACACTGGGATGTGACACATAATAAAGAGGCTCCTTGATGACTTCAGGTGTGAGATGATCCTGTCGGCCAGACGCTGATCACTGATTCTCTTCCTGAAGTATTCCTCCTTCTGTGGGTCACTGAAGCCTCGTACCTCTGTCACTCGATGGACACACTCAGAGGGGACGAGATCAGCTGCTGCTGGTCTGGAGGTGATCCAGATGAGAGCAGAGGGAAGCAGATTCCCCACAATGAGGTTCATCAGCAGCACGTCCACTGAGGCTGATTCAGATATATTACATAATTTCACTTTTCTCTTAAAGTTCAGAGACAGACGACACTCATCCAGACCATCAAAGATGAACACTTTATATTTGTCACTGGATATTTCCATTTCTTTTGTTTCAGGGAAAAAGACATGAAGAAGATCTGAAAGACTGAGTGTTTTGTCCTTCATCAAGTTGAGCTCTCTGAAAGGAAGTGGAAATATGAGCTGGACGTCCTGATTCTCTTTCCCTTCAGCCCAGTCCAGGATGAACTTCTGCACAGAGACTGTTTTTCCAATGCCAGCGACTCCCTTTGTCAGCACAGTTCTGATGGGTTTGTCTTGTCCAGGTAAAGGTCTAAAGATGTCACTGCATTTGATCGGTGTGTCCTCTGTTTCTGCTCTCCTGGACTGTGTCTCAATCTGTCTCACCTCATGCTCATTATTGATCTCTCCACTTTCACTCTCTGTGATGTAGAGCTCTGTGTAGATCTCATTCAGGAGTGTTGGGTTTCCCTGCTTTGATATTCCCTCATACAAACACTCAAACTTCTTTCTCAGATTTGATCTCAATGTGTTGAGGACTTCAGCAGGTTTAGAGTCATGGCTGTAAGATTAAAATATCAGATTATTACACAAGTTAGAGAAGTAAATAGCCATAAATTACAAAATGGATTATTTGATTGCTGTATTATGGGACACAGATCATTAGGTTTCAATTATTAATCATGTGTTTGAGTGATGTGTGATGTGCAGCACCTAAAATTAAACAACAAAAAAAAGTCCTACATTTTACCTGAAACCAGGATTCATGCTTTCATTAAAGTCTTGTGGTTGAATCACAGGCGTGAACACAGTTTTGTTTTTAACTGGTCTGGATAGAAGGTTTGACCTTAAATCAGAATGAAGAGGGTAAAGAATCAGACACTGATATTGATGTAATTGTGTCATTAACTGAGTAACAGACCAACAGCTTTTACAGTGTGTGAATGTATTAACAATACAATACATAGAGCTTTGCACAATGATGCAATGGTAATCATTAATAGACTGCAACTTGCAGGATCTAAACTCATTACACTGCTGTATATCAATAACAATTTCATAAAAATCAAATACTATAAGCATAACTTTTATAGAAATAATATACCTGAGATCACGCTGTGTGTTTCCACTCTTTAAATTTATTGGGCGATCCATAGATCTGTTACTCTTCATAGACACACAGCTGGACTCTGGGTTTGAGCTCTTCTGCTGGACTGAACTGAACAGAGAACAGATTCAATTTAAACCTTTAGATTACTGTGTTCTTTCTGTATGATAGGAACCATATTAAAGGGATAGTTCACCCAAAAATGAAAATTCTGTCATCATTTACTCATGCTCAAGTTGTTCCAAACCTGTATGTATGTCTTTGTTCTGCTGAACACAAAGAAGATATTTGGAAGAATATCAGTAACCAAATAGATCTCCCCCCTATTGACTTCCATAGTATTTTTTTTTCCTACTATGGTAGTAAATGGGGGGGCGAGATCTGCTTGGTTACTGATATTCTTCCAGATTTTTTTATTTTGTGTTCAGCAGACCAAAGAAATTCTCACGGGCTTGGAACTACTTGAGGGTGAATAAATGATGACAGAATTTTAATTTTTTGGTGAACTATCCCTTTAATACAAACACGTTCATCTTTCATCAAAAAGCACTTTAAGGAAACTTTATGATATTTTTATTTAATATTTCATGTTTATTATTAAAGGCACAGTATGTAAGTTTCACTGCCATAGATCGCTTATTCAAAACAAAGGCGTAGCTTTTGTTTTGCAGCTGGCCGCTGCTGCTCCTTTCATTTTGTTGTTTGTTTATTTTACAATTAAAGTTACTTTTAACTTGAACTTCATTACAATTATGTTTGTTCGCTTGATCAAAATGATCATCCTAAAAGTATGTTTGTGGAAAGTGTGTTGAAAGTTAGTCTGACATTCTTTCAGTGATGGTATAAGACACTTGTTGCACATTGCAGTAAATTGCTAGATTGATATTAGAATATCATATTAATTAAAGCTGGATGACTTGCTAAATGGCATGTAATTAATTTTAAAATATATTGTATGATGGAGAAAATGCTATATTACTGTTACTACAAATAAAGCTCTTTCTGATTATGCTGTTAGCCAGTTGATAAAATAGTGTTGTCTCTGAGGTACAAACATGTTACTCGAAGAAAACAAGAGATTCAAACAAAAAGACTAGCCATGTTGAGCTATGTGACAATGATTTGTTTTCTGTCGATAAAGAGTTTCTCACCTGTCTAATAAAACACAAATATATTAAAGTGTATTTGGTGTTTCCCTTTCTCGGAAATCGAGGGTAACATGGGTGTGACGTCATTGACAGGCGACGCAATGACACAGGCTGTTACACTGGTTAAAATAGCTTATTTCTCTGAATTTAAACATTGTTGGAAACATTTGGGAAAATGTAAGTACACAAGTCAACAAAATATATAGCATTGTTGTAGTGGTTTTAGGATATTTAATCCAAACCTCTTACATATTGTGTCTTTAAAACAAACAAACAAACTGACAAAATTAGGCTACACATTTTTTTTTTCAGTAAACTGTTTCTGTGATCTGGGACCTGTGATCTTTTTCTGTGATGTAACACAATATTTAACAGTGTTTGTTGAAAGTACCTGCATCCTGGAGAAAAATCTCCATCTCTGGATCCTTGTGAATCAGCCATGATGAAGCTGCAGGAGAATCTGATGAGTTTGATCTTCTCCACTGACTGAAATGAAAAAACCTTCAGACACAAATTTAAAATATTAAATGAATTAAACAACCTTCATAATTTAGCTGAACATATCTCGAGTGTGGGAGATAAAGGATCATGTGACTGTGTTAACTCAATCTCAGTCAGACATGTTTACACATGCTGTTAAACTTATGAAGAATCACAGACATCACCAAACACAAAAGAAACCTTGAAACCTTTATTAAAGATTTTATATCAAACAAACAATCACTTAAAATGTCCTCCAGAGATTCATATTAATATGAGGAAGTCACCACACATAAACACTCACCTCGATCAAACTTTTACATGATGCAGGTTCTCAAATCCTCCAGCTTTAACATCATAAAGATTCACGGAAATTCCTGCATAAAATTTAATAAACGTTTCTATTAAACACGTTGGTGCTCTGTTTTTGTTTTTTGTTTTTTTCTCCGTATCGTATTAGTATTTTACCCGCATAAAATGGAGACATGAAAATTCTAACTTTCACTTTCTATTTCTGATGAGAGAGAGAGAGAGAGAGAGAGATAAAACAGTCTGATCCAAACACAGAACCAGAAGCTCATCAACAATAACACACAAGTTTGAGCAAATAAATTTGAATATTATAAGACAATGTAATAATAAAAAAGATTTTGTCACTCTAGTGTGTACGTCGCCCTCTGCTGATAGAGAACAAACGAACAACCAATAATTATGTTTTTTAATGCGACTAAATTAGGTCACCCAAAAAATTACAATTCTGTCATTAATCACTCCCTCTACGCAAGTACCACTTACGAGCCCCAGAAAGGTAGTAAAGACATCATAAAGTACTCCATGTGACTCCAGTGGTTTAACCTCAATTTTATGAAGCAACACGAGTGCTGTGTTTGCACACACACACACACACACACACACACACACACACACAGACACACACACTTAATTTACCACTTTATTTACAAATTAATAATCTTCAAGGCACGCTCACGAGAGCACCACGACGCCAGTCATTGAAAAACTCTTTTGAATAGCTCTGCACAACACATGCGTGTTGTGTTGAAGTGTGACTAGACATTGCCTGAACGCGTGTTGAATAAAGACATCACTTCATAAAGTGCACTTGACTTCACAAACATCACTTCATAAAATAGATAAAGGGTTTGAGTGATTAATAATCATCTAACCTGACGAATAGATATTTATCTAATGTTATCCACTATATTTCTTCTGCAACAACATTGTGAACTTTTATAAAGATTAACTAAAAAAATAAAAACTGAACTGTAAAAATTAACTATTCATGAAATCATATTCATAGTATTTAAATCCAGCAAGTATACTTAAGTTAGGATTATTATAGTTAACTAAAATATTAAACTTATTTTATTTTAGTTAGTTGCCAAAGCGATATTTTCATTTAACTTCATGTTTTAAAGTTTTAAAATAAAAAAAAAATAAAAAACTGAAATAAAGGTTTATTTAAAAAGTATATAAACATAAACAAATATAATACAAATAACAAAAACACAACAAAATTACTTTTAAATTTGTATTAAAGTGGAAATATAAAATATTAAATAAAACTCCTAAAAATATTAATTAATTCTATAATTATATTATATAGTTAATTATATTATTATATAAATGAACTATAATAGGTTCTCAATGATATAAGTTAAAGATGCTGTTGTTTGGGTTTCTTTCAGAATTTTGTCATACATTTCCTCAAAAAATATATTTTAATTATTATTGTTGAGCATAACAATAATTTAATTTATTTTGTAAATTAAAAATTATACAAATCCATTATATAAAATCAACCTAAGAGAAAATTGTGCTGTACACAGTGCAGTACTCAGTGTGGCCGAAGGGTGGCGGTAATGTGCTGCAGTACTCAGTGCGGTCAGCAGGCGACAGTAGAGCGCGCGGTGCCTCACGCATCCGCCGCAGAAGAAGAAACAGCAGCAGCGGTAGTGAGTCGCATTCAGAGAAACAGTAGCAACAAAATCATGGAGGAAACCGCAAAAAAGGAGAAAAAGCAGGACGAAATCAAGGAGGAGAAGGACAAACAACCGGCGGGGAAAGAGAAGGAGAAGAAAGAGGAGCAGGAGCTGGTGAGAGAGAGAAAAACAGCCGCGTCTGAATTCCGCCTGAGTCACTCTGCAGGCCAGACTCTCAAACACACTCACACACTACAGTAACATTCATTATTATTCATGATTTATCAATGAATACAAATCACTGTCAGCACGAAACACCTTAAACATCATATATGTGATTATAAGACTTATATATGATCTTTATATGTGTCGTATAATTGTGTAAACACAGGGATGTATGAATATAGTTTATAGAAATGCTTCCCTGAGGAGAAATTCAGTGGTCTGATTTTAAAAATAATTATGTTTCATTATTTGAAGAGTCCTGATGTTGTAAATCACAGTTTCTCTGATGTATTTGTGTTGTTTTTGCAGTCAGAGGAGGATAAACAGCTTCAGGAGGAGCTGGAGATGCTCGTGGAAAGACTCGGTGTAAGTTGAGTTTGTTTTTGTTGGATTATGAATTATTCCTTGTTGAACTGTCAATTTGACACATTTTAAGACGGTTTACATATCTAAAAAATATCCTGAATGCTTGTGATTCATTGTTATAGAAGAAAATTGGGTAACAGTATACAGTGAGGTTTCATTTGTTAACCTTAGTTAAAATGAACCAATACTTCTACAGCATTTTAATGTTAATATTAATTTCAACATTTACTAATACATTATTAAAATCAAAAGATGTATTTGTTAACATCAGTGTTAACTAGCATGAACAAACAATGAACAATTGTTTTACTAGTGCTGTCAATCGATTAAAAATGAACTAATTAATCACACACTTTTCTGTAATTACTTGTGATTAATCACCTCTAACATTACATTTTTTTAATATATTTTTATATTGTAATACTTCCACATTGAATCTCCAAAATAATGTAGAAACAACATATAGACATAGTATATTTTAAATATTTGTTTAATGGTATCTTTTTACTAAGCACTATAAATGAAGGCCAGTATCACTGATACCAGTACTGGCGTCTCTATTACATGGGTTTTTCCTTAATTTTAGCCATTAATTATAGCCATTTAACATTACAGTGTAATTGAAAGCTATCATTTTTAACATTTAATAGGCTTTAAAATATAAAACAGTGAATTTGGGTGAACAATCCTCACATAAACCCATTATAATGTCACATTTATCTGTGCCTTTAATATATCAGGGCTCAACGCTAGGGATTTTTTCTACTGGTATTTTAGATTTTTACCTGCCCTGCTAAAATGCACAAAAAAATATTGTTTTTGTTGTTTTTGACCCATGTAACCTTGTAAACAGTGCTTTAGGATTTTCAGGTAGGCCTAACAGGTAAAAATATGGGAATTGATTAAAGTTATCAAACACTTTAAGTCTTTACACTTTGTTATTCAGTCAAGAGCAGTGAGTGATTTGTCTTTTGTTCTTTGATTAACATTAATGACAAACTTCAGCAGGTTTATTAGGCTGCTGTCACTTTAAGACCTGACTCTTCACGTTCATTTAAGACTGTGCTTGCATGGATACTTGACAAAATGTCAATTTTGACATCATTTTGTGTGTTTTTGTCCGTTCAAGTGCGAAAGAACTCAATGTGGCGGTGGTGTGCTGTCTTTTGTGTGTTTGTTCACAGACGCACACCTGTACAGATTGATTTTTTTTTTTTGCATTTCATCGCGTTTGATTGGTTTAATAGCAGCTGAATGAATGAAAGCATTATATGAAAGATTATATACTGTAACATAGCCAAAGGATGACGGAAAAAACATATTAATTGCATTAAATATTTTTAACCCGTTAAACTGAAAAAAATTATTGCATGCGTTAACTCGTTAATTTTGATAGCCCTAATTTTTTACTAACATTAACAAAGATTAATCAATGCTTTACAAATATATTGTTCATGTTAGCTAATGCTATCAAATGAGACCTTATTGTAAAGTGTTACTAGAATTAGTTTTCACAATAATGGATCAAATTGTAATGAATTTCTTTATTTCTGAAATGACATAAAAATGTTTATCAATAACAAATGCCCTTTTTTTTTTCACAATACAATCAAATCCTCATGGATGAAATCACATCCTGGCCTACATGATTTCCAACTGTTAATTTTGTTTCACTCGAAGTTAAATGTTGATTTTTTTTTTTTTTTTGCTAAAGACGCTTGTTTTCTCTCTGTTGCGCAGGAGAAGGACACGTCTCTGTATCGTCCTGCTCTGGAAGAACTGCGTCGTCAGATTCGCTCCTCCACGACCTCGATGACATCGGTGCCCAAACCGCTTAAGTTCCTGCGACCCCATTACGCCAAACTCAAAGAGATCTACCAGAATATGGCGGCCGGAGAGAATAAGGTGTGTTTGCGGCATCAATTATACGGCTCTGTTTTATAGGATAACTTTATTAAAACAATCATCCTATGTTTGTGTAGAGTGTGACAATCTTTCTCTGTTTGACAGCATTTCTGTGCTGACGTGGTGTCTGTTCTCGCCATGACCATGAGCACCGAGCGGGAGTGTCTGAAGTATCGTCTGCAGGGCTCACAGGAGGAGCTCGCTTCATGGGGCCACGAATACGTCAGGTACAAAAAAAAGGACAGCTAGACAACATGCACTTTAGACCAGTGCTGTTATTGTTAGCGAAAACTACTACAAATCATTTTCAGTAATTGAAATAGAGCTTAAAGGTGCAGTAAGTGATTTCTAAAAAACACTGTTGAAAGTAGATCAGACCGAGCACCAAAACACACTTGTAGCCAATCAGCAGTAAGGGGCGTGTCCATTCATGATGGGGGAGGTGCCTGTGTTGTATATATATCACTCCAGAACTCTGTCCTGTCTTGCCTGCACTCGAGACTGTGACGTGAGCTCCACTGGCACTTTCAGTCTTCACTCTTATTGGTTGTCGCTTGTGAAATTCGCTGCTCCTTTGCATAAAGTCGAAATTTCTGAACTTTTGTCACGTGTCTCGCGCTGCTTGACACGCCTACATTCTGTCGCCAGTGGTCACTGTCACTCGTGTCACCGAAAGTCGCGATCCCTCCGTTGAAAATGAATGGGATGAATGAATGTCGCTGCGTGTCACTGGCCTTGTGAATGGGGCTTAAAGTGTTCTTGAATTTGGGGGCGGAGCTATCAAGGTAGGGGTGTGTTTGTTTTGGGGATTTCAGATACCAACAGTGATTCTCAGAAATTGCTTACTGCACCTTTTTTAAGTAAAACTATTTAGTAGGAATGCACCAATGTATCAGCTGATAAAAGCAATTATTTCCTCTATTGGCTGATTGTTTAAAAACAGCCGATGATCAGGGCCGATTATATCCTTTCAATCAAAAGGGGGCAGAAAAACGTGTCAGACTGCAACTCATATTGTGTATGAAGAAGATGTCTCTCCTGTTTCCACCTAGTATTAAAATGAGTTTTGGTCGATCGGATCACAAGTGGATGAGGTAGACACATTCTCGCTGACACCTGGTATTTTAATCCGTCTCTTTTGTCCACTTTCAACCACTTCTGTCCTGATTTTTTTCGAGGGGAGGGTCTATGGGTGGGTAAATGAATGGGTTTTTTCAGATCTTTCAATGTAATGGACAAAATAAGCTTGCTCAATTTACATATGAACACGAACAGAGACATCAGAAAAACACAGAGAGCATCAGCTTTCGTTTCTGCTGACAGCCACAAGACCGGCCAAACGCTGTGAATGTGTGTTAGAAATCAGGAATGGTGAGAGAACATTGTGCTTGGTACATTTTTCATCTTCAAACCAAACTTGGGTCTTCAGTTGACAAAGTTTAAATCCTGTCTGGCTAAAGCGCTTCCCATAATGTGTACGCGTTAGGTCAGTAGGTGGAGAGTGGGTGGTCTTTAGTGGCCGTTCGAACACATTCGACCACATGAGCGTTTACGCTATGAAAGCATCCAGTCGAATGCGTTTTCATCTGCCTCTGGAAGTGGTCGAAAGTGGACAAGCTCAAAACGTGTTTACACCTGTGTTTAGTGTCGTCCGCTTGTGATCCGGTCGACCAAAACACATCTACTAGGTGGAAACGAGGCCAAAGTCAATGCGACAATAATGTATAAACGGTTAAATAGCGAAGTTAAAGCAGACACTGTTTGACCCTCTGAATCACCTGTAGTTGAAACTTTCTTTAATGCAGTCTGGGAACTTTCTAGCTCTTTCCGTGTGAACATGATTTCTGAATCAGATCTTGTGTCTGTTTCCAGGCATCTTGCCGGAGAGGTCGCTAAGGAATGGCAGGAGATCGAGGAAGGTGATAAAGCTCAACAGGAAGTTCTGCTAAAGCTGGTCAAAGAGATTGTCCCGTATAACATGGCCCATAATGCCGAGCACGAGGCCTGTGACCTCCTGATGGAAATCGAACGTCTTGACATGCTGGACACGTACATCGATGAAAACGCCTACGCTAAAGTCTGCCTTTACCTGACCAGGTGAGACACATTTACCCACAGTGCATCTGAACACACGTCTTTGAGTGTCTTCCTGTTTTGATCATGTGTTTGTGTCTCCAGCTGTGTGAGTTACGTCCCTGAGCCGGAGAACTCGGCTCTGTTGAAATGCGCTCTCAACATCTTCCGCAAGTTTAACCGTTACCCAGAAGCCCTCAGACTCGCATTGATGCTTAATGATGTGGAGTTGGTGGAGAACATCTTCACTTCCTGCAAGGACATGTATGTCACACATGCACTTCATTTAGTTATTTACACTCTCTCACACAGTTTGTCTCCTGAAAACTGAATCTCAAGTTGTATAACACTGTGTGTGTGCGCAGTGTCATTCAGAAGCAGATGTCGTTTATGTTGGGTCGTCACGGCATGTTCCTGGAGCTCAATGAAGACGTGGAGGATTATGAAGATCTAACGGAGATCATGTCCAACGTGCAGCTCAACAGCAACTTCCTGGCTCTCGCTAGAGAGGTGATTAAACACACACATGCAGAAAAATATCCAGGTCACGAAATATCTGGGTCATTACAGAAAATACACATTAAACATTGAGTAAAGAAAATGACGCCTATTTTTTAGGACCGTTTGACATCATCTCCATGTCAATTCACATCCATAGTTTATCATTATTACAGTGCGACAAAAATAATTTATATTTTTTTAGTTGTAAAGTACAGTTGTAAATGTGCATCGTGGTTATTTAATTCAATTCATCTATCTATCTATCTATCTATCTATCGTTCTTTCTATCGTTTTATCAATATCATGCTATCTTTCTGTCTATCGTTCTCTGTCTATTGTTCTGTCTATCGTTCTATCAATCGTTCTATCGTTCTTTCTATCGTTTTATCTCCTATCTATCTGTCGTTCTATCTATCGTTCTGTCTATCTATCGTTCTATCTATCATTCTATCTACCGTCCTTTCTATCTATCGTTTTATCTATCATGCTATCGTTCTATCTATCGTTCTCTCTGTCTATCTATCTGACTATCTATCTATGTTCTGTCTATCTGTATCGTTCTATCTATATTGTTCTGTCTATCGTTCTATCTCTGTCTATCCATCTATCGTTCTATCATTCTGTCTATCTCTATCGTTCTATCTATTTTTCTGTCTATCGTTTTATCGTTCTATTGCATGACGATAATGAGAAATTGCAGTGAAATGTTTTATTATCATGAAAATGTCTCAAGAATACACTTTATTACACTTTTATACAATATTTTAAAATTAACTTTAAATTGAATTTCTTATTATAAAATTTGCTACAAAATTTTATATTAGGCTAAATATTAAAATTAAAATTAAGTGAAGATTTAGATTTTAAAAAATTTATTTTTCAATCTTGTTTTTTTTTTTTTTTTTGTACTGAGTTTGATTCATGCTAATTTAAATAAATTATTGAAGATTTAATGTTATTGTGTCCTTAAAGGATCATTTTGAGGCAAAATGTGACTTATTGTCATATAATATCACACTGCTTATTTTTTGCATGCAAAATACAATGATGTGTTTCTTGTGATTGTGACCTGGACATGTTCACGTTTAGATTTACAATTCTGTGAGATGTTTCCACATATTTGTTGTTTTATTCCGATTCTCTCCTCTGTAGCTCGACATCATGGAGCCTAAAGTTCCAGATGACATTTACAAAACCCACCTGGAGAACAACCGTAAGACCCTTCAGATCTCATGAGGTAGATGATGGTGTTTTGTGTTGTGTGTTTTACTAACAGTGTTTCTCTCAGGGTTCGGCGGCAGCGGCTCACAGGTGGACTCCGCTCGCATGAACCTCGCCTCCTCGTTTGTGAACGGTTTCGTTAATGCTGCATTCGGACAGGACAAACTGCTCACAGAGGATGGAAACAAGTGGCTCTACAAGAACAAGGACCATGGTGAGAACAGCCCCATCTCTGGGCAGCTAAACAACATAAATCTGCTGTTATTGTGATGATCTTTGTATTAAATGTGTGTTTTCGTGTGTCCGTTATAGGTATGCTCAGCGCTGCGGCCTCTCTGGGAATGATTCTGCTGTGGGACGTGGACGGCGGTCTGACACAGATTGATAAATATCTTTATTCATCTGAGGATTACATCAAGGTACAAATGCACACAGTAGCTATGTTTCCATCCAAAGTTGCAAATTTAACTTTAAAGTTGCGCAATATTGAATAAAACATTTGCGAATAAAGCAGCGTTTCCATCCCATGTGTTCAAGAGAACAAAATCTTGTCCTGGGAAATAGCAGCAAAATATCAGTAATAAAAATGTAAGTTGCTGCAATCTGGCTCTTTTCCCTCCATTATAAAAGAGGTGCATCTCAGAGCGGCAGTCGAAACGCAGTAAACACTGTCATGTTCTCTTGCTGCGTAGCGCTGCATTGTTTACAGAATTAACCTGGGAAACCAGCGTATTTGTACTGTTCCATAAGCGCCATCTACTGTCAGAGATTGAAATTGCATTTTCATTCAGCACATCTGCCATTTTTGTTCAGACCAATGAAGATCGACCCATGTTTTCACACAGCTTACACACAGTGTTGTAAAAGTTAATCGGTGGATCGATAAGAAGCTAATATGCTTTAAAAAATGTAAGGTATCTAGAATATTATATATATATAATCATATTTTAAATGATTTATTTTACTCATTTATTTCTTTTAGTCTGGGGCGCTGTTGGCATGTGGTATCGTGAACTCTGGCGTTCGTAACGAGTGTGATCCCGCTCTGGCTCTGCTGTCTGATTACGTCTTACACAACAGCAACATCATGAGGATTGGAGCCATTTTTGGGTAATTCACAAATGACACTAACCTTTTCTAAAGTTATTGTTTTTCCCCCAATTTCATAATAATTAAACTCATAACTTTTAACACTAATAATTTATTATAATTTTAGCAATAATAGGGTCCTATGAAATGTTTTAATTTTCAGAAATTGTTTTATGATTTAATCAAATTTATTATCAAAAAAATTGGTAGTCGAATGGATGCGTATGACTCACTATTTAATCTTAAAGGTGAAGTATGTAAGATTTTTTGTTAAAATTCATTCTCTTAACCCATTTAATTGTTAATATTTTGCCATTCATGGGTTTATCTCCCCCAAAAGTGTGAATATTGAGCCTCCCAGACAGATCCACTCAGATCTGTCAATCACTTTAAAGCTCAACCAATAGTGAGTTTGGGGCGTGGCTACTATAGCAGGCGGAGTCAGAGGGTGTTTAGCCAGCTGATGCATTACATGAAAAAAGACATTCAGCTTCGGGTACAGGCAAAACCCGCTGCATTTAGACTTTCAAAGATTAAACGGGTCATGAACACATCAAAGCAAATGGGGCGTATGCTACACGCTACATTGATGGCTTCAATACAACATCATCATGCACCCGTTCAGAAAGACAAATTTTCCAGTTTATATTGTTTACTTTGACTTGTCCAGTGTAGACAGACTCACAGTCAAAAAATCCAGATATGCTGCATCGGTTTATTATAAGTGACAATAGTCTACTCAACTGCTAACTCATGACACATAGCTACACAGCTAAAAGTATTTCTGATATGTTGGACGTTTTACTCAAAGTAGCTACTTCTACTGGTTGATACATGCCTTCACAAGCACCGTAAGAGCTGTGATTGTGATGTTTGAGTTGAGGGAGACGTGATGTGGGGTGTTTGCAAAATATGCTGTATTTTTGTCATTCTACTGTCGCAGAAACTACATACTTCACCTTTAAGGTTTAGTGTTTAAATTCAAACATTCATGAAAAATTGTGTCGTCTTCCTTAACGATGAATGTGTGATTATTATTTGGAGAAGTACATTCTACTGTACAATAGTAACGCTGCTTTGTGTTTGTGTAGGTTGGGTCTGGCGTACGCCGGCTCTAACAGAGAGGATGTTCTCTCTCTGCTGCTTCCTGTCATGGGAGACTCCAAATCCAGCATGGAGGTGCGTGTGTGTTTGCAGTGGATGAGCGTTTGATCTCTGTGTGTGTGTTTCTGTCTTTGATGAATCTGTGTGTGAACGTGCAGGTGGCTGGAGTGACTGCGCTGGCGTGCGGGATGATCGCCGTGGGCTCCTGTAATGGTGATGTCACTTCCACCATCCTCCAGACCATCATGGAGAAGAACGAACAGGAGCTCAAAGACACTTACGCCCGTTGGCTGCCACTCGGCCTCGGACTCAACCACCTGGGTAAGAACGGCTTCCGTCTCGGCCATATACAACTAAACCTGATGAGAATTACAAATTAAGAATAATTAAATACTTTCTCAGAGGCATGATTTGAGGAAAAAACATTAATTAATTTAAATTAAAAAAAATTTTTTTTATTATTATTAAGATTGATTTCAAATTTGTGTGTGTGTGCAGGTAAAGGTGAGGCGATCGAAACCACTCTAGCAGCTCTTCAAGTTGTACCCGAACCCTTCCGGAGCTTCGCCAACACGCTGGTGGACGTCTGCGCATACGCAGGTGAGTCAGATACTCCCTCACACAGGCTGCAGGTCACACACTTCATATAACTTCATATAACTTCACATACACTTCATGTGTAACCGTCCGTCTGTCTCTCAGGGTCCGGGAACGTTCTGAAGGTCCAGCAGTTGCTACATATCTGCAGCGAGCACTATGACAACAAGGACAAAGACGATGATAAAGACAAGAAAGACAAAAAAGACAAAGATAAGAAGGAGACGGCAGATATGGGCTCCCATCAGGTGTGTGTGTGTGTGTGTTTCTTGTCTCTTGTGTTGAATTGTGTGTTAGTCAGTGGTCAGTAAGACTGATTCTGTTGTCTGCAGGGTGTGGCGGTGTTGGGTATCGCTCTCATCGCGATGGGTGAGGAGATCGGCTCAGAAATGGCCCTGCGCACGTTTGGTCACCTGGTGAGTCGATGTCAAACACATCACCCATGTGAAATGACTTTTTGGTGCCAAATAAATAAAATTAATTAATGCATTTATTTTATTTAATGCATAAAGAAATTGTACTTTCTTAAATTTGATTTAAATCATGTATTTATATACATATTTAATAATAATTTATATAAATATTATTGTACAATTTTTTTTATATAATTTATTAAATTTAAGGTAAATGTAATATTTGATATATAAAATTATGTAATGTATTTATTCATAATTTATATACATTTATTTAATAAATAACTGCATCAATTATAATAATTCATTAAATTTATTTATGCAATACATGTATTTAATTATAAATATAAATATTTAATCATTTGTATAAAATATTGTATAATTTTGTACATTAAATATACATAAAATATTGAACATCACATTTAATATTTAAAATATGAAATTATATAATAAATGTATATTATAAATAAATGCATCTATTATAATAATAATTCATTACATTTATTTTGTTTTAATATTTATCTATTTACTTTATATATGAATATAAGTATTATATAATTTTATAGTATAATTTATTAAATTCATGTTAAGTAATACTACAAATATGAAAATAAATATTATATATAAATGTTATAATTTATCAAATGTTCTTATGTATTAGAAATATGAATATTAATATGTATATTATTTATATTGAATGTAATATTTATTATAATCATTTACTAAATTTATATTACATTTAATTCTATTATAATAATTCATTATATTTTAATTAAAAACATTTACTTTATATGAATATAAATACAATGTTATAATATAATTTATTAAATTCATATTAAATAATACTATGAATATGAAATATGAAAATTATAATAAATATTGTATATAAATAAATGTTATATTTAAGTGTTTATGCATTAGAAATATGAATATAAATGTATTATATAATTTTATATTGAATGTAATATTTATTATCATTTACTACATTTATATTACATTTAATATCTAATATATAAATTGCATAAATATTTATATAAATTACTAAATAAAAATGTATATTAAAAAATAAATAAGCATGAAATATTGAACTCTTTATGGAATTATTTTCCAGAGCTGTCTTGCTAATGCTTTATTTCCTGCTGTCTTTCTCCTGTGCAGCTGCGTTACGGTGAGCCCACGTTAAGGAGGGCGGTACCGTTAGCACTCGCTCTGATCTCCGTCTCAAATCCCAGGTTGAACATTCTGGACACGCTCAGCAAGTTCTCACACGACGCCGACCCGGAAGTGTCCCACAACTCCATCTTTGCCATGGGAATGGTGGGCAGCGGTCAGTCACCCACTTGTGTTAATGCTTACACAGCCTCTAGAGGCGCTGCAACAGATTAATGACATCATGAAGTGCCTCTACCAATCAGAGGGTGTGGTTTTCATGGTTACTATGTTGTTCTCTTCTGCAGGCACCAATAACGCACGTTTGGCAGCAATGCTCAGACAGCTGGCGCAGTATCACGCCAAAGACCCCAACAACCTCTTCATGGTCCGACTCGCTCAGGTGAGCAGCACAATAGGGTTTGTTAGCTGAAAATATGGACCTGATAATGTCTATAGCCACGTTTCCACTGTCAGGCCAAACCGCTCTCACTGCTTAACAGTCCCATTCTGGGCCGTGAACAGTTTGTAATCATGCCGTCGAACCAAGCTTAAGTGGAATTATAACTGGATCTATTCCTGGAACCGTTCGACCCGACAGTGGAAAAGCGTATTCTGATTAACACATTGACATGTGACATGTATTTGTTTTGTTTTACTAACTATATATATACACACACATTCCTCTTTAGTGCTTGTGTTCTTTTGTTGCTCTCATCAAGAAAGAATTCTTGCTTTTTATAACACATCAGCTGCTGTTGTTTTGACTGTTAATGAGAGCTGTGATCCAGGCCAAAATAAACACACATCAACTCTAAACACTAAAACAAATTCAGTGACTTTAGTGAGTGAATGAAGCAGTGGCTTTTTAGGAGTTATGTTAATGTAAAAAACTGTAGCCTGACCCTTGGTCAGTCTTTCCTTTAGTCTTAAAAAATAAATAAATAAATGAAGAAGAAAAAGAAACATAACCTCAAAATCAAAAGGAAAAAATAAGATACAGTATTTTGTGTAAAGAGAACTGAGTGAATCTATATTAAATCAGTATTAAGGCACATACCACCATTTTGTATGAATTATATATAAATATTTTTGTATTATTTATAAACATTGTTTTATAGTATTTATTCATTTTGATTTTTCTTTTATTTTTATTTGTTCTGTTTTCAATTTAATTTGTTCATTTTAAGTTTAAAAAAAAAAAAAAAAATATTTGTTTCAGTTTTAGTATGTTTATTTCAGTTAGTTGCAACATTTCTCATTTTTGTTAAAGTTAATATTTATTTTATTTCAGCTTTTTTCAATGTATAAAAATGATTTTTAATAATTTGTTTTATCAGATAACTCTGATATATGCTTAATTATATGAAAATATATTAATTATAAAATAGTGCTGTCAAACGATTTAATCATGATTAATCGCATCCAAAATAAAAGTTTGTTTACATAATGTGTGTGTGCTATGTATATATAAATACACACACATACATGTATTTAAGAAATATTTACATGTATATATTTATATCTAATTTATATTATGTATAAATATATTTTTGTTATATATATATATATATATATATATATATATATATATGCTTGTTTGTGTATATACATAATAAATATAAACAGTACACAAACATATATTATGTAGACATTTATTTTGGATGCGATTTTAATCGCGATTAATCATTTGACAGCACTATAAAATATAAAAATATATATATATATAATTGCAGTATTGAAAATGTTTCTAGGTTTTTTTTGTGGTGAAATATGAGTCAGGCGTATTTTGTGACCAGTCATTGAAGTGCATGTGCTGTGTTCAGCTGCTGAAGTGTGTGTTTGTGTTTCAGGGTCTCACTCATCTGGGTAAAGGCACACTGACGCTCTGCCCGTACCACAGCGACCGGCAGCTCATGAGTCAGGTGGCCGTCGCTGGACTCCTCACGGTCCTCGTGTCCTTCCTGGATGTCAAGAACAGTAAGAACATCATTTTCAACATCCAGTACCACATCAAAACTATACCTGTAATATCTGTCTAAAATATATCTGTAATTTCTCATCTCTCTCGCTGCAGTAATCTTGGGAAAGTCTCATTACGTTCTCTATGGGTTGGTGGCGGCGATGCAACCTCGCATGTTGGTCACATTCGACGAGGAGCTCAGACCTCTGCCGGTGTCCGTCCGAGTGGGACAGGTGTGTGTTTGTGACATATTTCATGATTTTGGACCAATGAGATTAAGCTACTGTTCAAAAGTTTGGGGTCGGCAAGATTATTTGATCAAAAATACAGGGAACATTCTGAAATATTATTGCAATTTAAAATATTTTCTATGTGAATATATAGTAAAATGTAATTTATTCCTGTGATCAAAGCTGAATTTTCAGCATCATTACTCCAGTCTTCAGTGTCACATGATCCTTCAGAAATCATTCTAATATGCTGATTTGCTGCTCAAAATTATCATTAATGTTCATATTTTTGTGGAAACCGTGATACATTTTATTTTCCAGGACTCTTTGATGAATAGGAAGTTCAAAGGATTTGAAATCGAAATCTTTTGTGACATTATAGATGTTTTTACTGTCACTTTTAATCAATTTAATCAGTCGTGATGAATGAAAGTATTAATTTCTTGAAAATAAAATCTTACTGCTAGTTAGGACAACAAATCAGATTAATACTAGATATTTTTTAATCACTTTACATTTTAAGTTGCACCAGGTTGGAACGCAGTGATAAATTATTCTCCCTCTTTCTGTCTCTCATTGTTCAGTTTTATTTTTAGTGTGTGACAAGAACTGTAGCTTTGTGTTTCCAGAGTACAATGAGAAATTGTTCAAAAATAATAGTGCAAGTCATTTTAACCATTTAAAGGGGTCATGAACTGCATTTTCTTTTTATTTTTTGTTTCCTGAGGTGCACTTATAATGTTAGTATGATTTTTACATTTTCTGCCCTGGTTTTAGCCCCCTGATTTGAATGCTCTGTTTTAAAGGATTAGTTCACTTCAGAATTAAAATTTCCTGATAATTTACTCACCCCCATGCCATCCAAGATGTTTATGTCTTTCTTTCCTCAGTCGAAAAGAAATGAAGGTTTTTGAGGAAAACATTCCAGGATTTTTCTCCATATAGTGGACTTCACTGGGGTTCAACGGGTTGAAGGTCCAAATGTCACCTTCAAAGAGCTCTACATGATCCCAGACGAAGAATAAGGGTCTTATCTAGAGAAACATTGGTCACTTTCTAAAAAAAAAAAAAAAAATTATATCCTTTTTAACCACAAATGCTCGTCTTGCACTGCTCTGTGATGCGCCACGCATTAAGTTGGAAAGGTCACGCGTGACGTAGGCAGAAGTACCGCTGGTAGGGCGAAAAACTCCATCTCATTTTCTCCTCCAACTTCAAAATCGTTCCGACATCATTGTTTTACCTTTTTTTGTAAAGGCCTTTTGACTTAGTTTTTGCATGTTTGCTTTATAAACACTGGATCGGTACTTCCGTCTACGTCACGCGTGACCTTTCCAACGTGATTACATAATGCGTGGCACATCTCAGAGCAGTGCAAGACGAGCATTTGTGGTTAAAAAGGATAAAATTTTTTTTTTTTTTACTTTTTTTTAGAAAGTGACCAATGTTTCTCTAGATAAGACCCTTATTCCTCGTCTGGGATCATGTAGAGCTCTTTGAAGCTGCACTGAAACTGACATTTGGACCTTCAACCCATTGAACCCCAGTGAAGTCCACTATATGGAGAAAAATCCTGGAATGTTTTCCTCAAAAACAATTTCTTTTCGACTGAAGAAAGACAGACATAAACATCTTGGATGACATGGGGATGAGTAAATTATCAGGAAATTTTAATTCTGAAGTGAACTAATCCTTTAAGGGGCGTATCTGCTGTGAGACTTCAATGTAAACGCCCACTGCTGTGATTGGCTGACATGTTTGCATATGAAATGAGCATTGCATTTGGAACGCTCTCAAACTTTTACTACACTTTTACTCTCACACCTGTCAAGATTAACGAATCGTGTTGATTACAGCATTATATTTAGATCTACTCCCATCGCATGAAAGGTTGCAGTGATGAGCATTAGCCAATGACAGACATGAATGCAGTGATCTCGTCAATTTCTGCACTCTCACGAATGCTTTCATCATAACTCACGGTGCAAACACGATGTAAATAAGAGACTCGTTGTGCCGTGTAGAAAGCGTCATTAATTATAATTGAAGTCGGTGATAAACTCTTGCTGTTTGATTGACAGCTCCAGCGATTGTAAAGGGAGCGTTCTTTCATCGCTTTCTATTTATAGTTTAATCACAATTGAAATAACAGATTATTTTCATGCTACTAAGAGAAACAATGTTGACATAATTATGTCATAATGTGACACAATTCTGAGTCATAAAATGTTTCAATTAAAGCTGTTTTTGGACTTGAGTTCCGAAACTTACAGGATGTTTTTATAGTACAATGACCTCTTAAGGAAATCAAGGAGAGTTATACCAGTAGTGCAAAATAAATGGTGAAAGATAATGAAATAATGTGATATATCTCTGTGTTTCCAGGCTGTGGATGTGGTCGGTCAGGCCGGTAAACCCAAAGCCATTACAGGCTTCCAGACTCACACCACACCGGTGCTGCTGGCCCACGGCGAGCGCGCCGAACTCGCCACAGAGGAGTTTATCCCCGTCACGCCCATTCTGGAGGGCTTCGTCATCCTGCGCAAAAACCCCAACTACGACGCTTAGACGCGCTGACAGAAGCGCACACTAACTGGGACCTCTGAGCATATTTAAAGGCACCTCGTCCTCTCCTTCTGCTCCTCAGTCTTTCCCTCCGACGGCGAGACTGAGGCGTTTCCTCCCGCCTTCCTTCTTCTTGCCGTTTTCTCCTCATTTTGTAATTAGAGCAAGAAATGAGTGTGTGAGTTTATCATCCTGCTAAACATGTTTTGTTGTTTTTGTTACTTGTTCTGTAAAAGGTTGAGATACAAAAATAAAATAATAGTGATCAAATGTTGCTGTCACTGTGAATATTTTAATACAAAAGCTGATATTACTGATATATATTCACATTTTTATTCAACTACACCATAGCTAATATTCGTAAGCCAGTATCTGGCAATAGTGAATGTGTTTCAGCATAATCACACATCTACTAAAACAATATTTTCAGATGTTATCCATAAACCCTCTTTATTAATAATAAACTAAGCAGTTTCACACATTGCAGTGTTGGTCAATGTGAATTTTTAGATGGTCACCAGAGGGCGCTGAAATAAAAGACCACGCCTCTGTGAGTCTCGACCAATCAGCATTTACGAATCCTACTATGGCAAATAGTCATAAATATTAATGAAGCAGTGCTGACGTTGCAAAGTGACCCTTCTACTGGAATTCTACGGCGAAAGCCGAGTTCATGAATATTAACTTATTTGTTTCAGTCCAGTCACGACACCGAATTAATATTCATGAATTAATACTCTGCGCTCACGCCGCGACTGCTGTCACGTGGTCGGGATTCCCTATTGTCACCGATCCGGAAGTTCCCGAGTCGCCGGTTTCCGCCGGAAAAGGTTCCGTCCGGTCCAGACGGGTCTGTCTCTCTTTCTGTCTTTTTCGGTTCGGTATCGCTCAACTGATCCGATACAGAACCGGACCGGCACTGAAGCTATACGATAAACTCCTGTCAGGTAAGAAACAGCCGCACGCGAGACGTTACCGGCGTTGACGCGTGCGCGTGCGTGTGTGACACTGTAAGATCCATTGAAAATACCAGACCAAATACAAATAATTATTATTATTACTATTTTAATCACTTAAATCGACATTTTATGTCTTTAACATCAGTTTTAGTTGATATAATAACCCTGTTTCTCACAATATGATGTAATTCTGTGTACATGATATCAATTACATGGTGGGTTTGTGGTTTTACACCATATTGTAAATGTTTCCAGCTGCAGTGAATGTTTTCTGGCAATTAATTTGGTTTAGTCAGATGATCAGAAATGATAAACAGATGTATGTCATCAAAACAAGCTATTAGCAACAGATCTTCACATCCATCACAGGATTTGTTTTTGGTGAACTGTTTTTAAATAGGATTTAAGCAGTTTTTGGTATTTATTTGTCTTTATACATGAGCTGTGTTTGATAAAACACCCTTGCATCTGCATGGCAACATACTAACAATCGCCCAAAACAGCTTATAAAACACATTTCAATATGCAAACCGGCATCATGTTTCCATTAAGATAAGTCTAGCTGCAAATTACAGCTCTCCAAACAGGTGCTTTGGCCTGTTAATAGTCTGGATTGATTTCCTATGACATTAATCGATGATACAACTCGGTTTATCATCTCTGCTCCTGGTTTGGAACACAGATTAATATTTCACTGACCTACATTTTACAGATTAGACTAACTGTCCTAATGTGAGGCCGAGGCCAAGTGTGTGTGTTCACTTGGTCATGGTTATGAATTCACAGACTGTGTTCATTTGTCAGTAACCTAAACACTGCAGTAATGACATCTGTCAGTATGTCATGAGATGCACATGATGTCTGAAATGCAATTTGGTGTAAATATAGTAAACATTTGCTTTGTTTTGAGGGTGTCTGACCCCCTACAACATCCAAAGAAACACCTATATATTTAATTTTATATATAAAATTATATATAAAACCTGTATATTTAATTTTATATTATTATTATTATTATTATTTCCTCTATTTTCATCCGGCTTTGATTGATGGTTTGTGAATGCGCGTTTTTAACGTCAAAGGTGTTTGAGCCCCGCCCATAGTTATTCATAATTACGTGAAGTCACGTAATTATTCATGAGATTACGCAACAACATTTGCCGCGTGCGTTAATGTATTTATATAAAGTGTTTAGTTGTGTCTCCTTGTCGTTGCACTATGGTTTATTTGAGTGTAATTGAACAGAATCCACTGTAATTAAGTTGTTGTGGCAGTGAAGTGTTGAATCATGATGATACACCGGTGCATGCGTGCTGGAGCGCGTGACTGCGCCTGCGCTTGCGCGCGCGACCCACGTGCTTTGTCCCGGCAGGCGCACGCGCGAGCGAACATGGCGACGCGCTGCATGTCTCGCGTTACCGGACAGTGAGACACAACCGAGAGAGAGAAAAAGAGAAACGGTAAAGAGTCGTGTGCTGTTTGTGTGTCAAATGAACGATTTTATATGAATGCGCGCTCGCGTGTGTGTGTTCAGTTGATGTGTTCGTGCGTTACGCGCGCAACTACGCAGTAAATTACTCAATCTGGCCCTGAGAAGTGATCAATAGTGCTGATATATGTGTGTATGTGTGGTGACAGGTGTCTTGTGAACTGCTTGGGTTTCGTTGAAGCGCGTTAATACCATGTTTTAACATGTTCCCTGGTAAAGCAGTGCGTTTTGGATCAACGCAGTTATTTGACATTCATTGGAGATACCATGATACACGTCATGAATATGGTTATCCAACAACACCATGATATATTGGTGTTTTTGGTTGAGGCATTATAATATAAAAATGTTTTTTGACATGTACCATGTTTTGCTGAGAGTACCATGTAAATACCATGGTAAATGAATTCCAGTACCATCACTTTACCATGGTACTGCCACAGTATTTTCTGTAATACTTTCATTTGATTTGCGGTAGCACCATGGTACATGAATATGTCAATCATTGCATGGTATATATTATAGGAACATGGTATTTTCTTGTATTTTAGACATGTAACATGGTAAAACAATGGGATGCAAGTACAGTGCCAGTACCATGGTAATGAAATTTATATATCATTGGATTTAAAAGATACTTGCATGTTAGTACAATGGTATAAGCCCCACAAATCATGATATTACCATGGTATATGTCCAAAAAATATGGTAATACTGTAGTACCAAGTGCTTAAAACCATGTATATTTTTAAAAACACCATGATAATATGAAGTTACATGGTTTGTAATCAAAGTACCATGGTATTGTAATGTTTGCATGCATGTACTATGGTATTACCATGTAATAAAATGCATATAGTCACTTGAAATTGTATTGTATAGTAAGCTATTCTTACTCAATCATTTGTGTTTCTTCTAATTAGTGTAAGAATGAGTTTAATGCGTTTAAATTATATTTTAATGAAGCCAAGTGTGTTTGAAAGACGTCGATACCAGCCAAGTGTGTTTGAAAGACCGATACCAGTTCATTTGTGCTCTTATTATCTGTTTTTAACAGCTTGAGTGTGTAGTTTCTCTTTTAAAAATGAGCTCATATGTCTTTTGATTTATATGACGTGATGCTGGATTTCTCTCGCACTGGCTGGCGTTGAGCTTCTGGGTCAAAGTTCATGTTGAAAGAGCCGCAGATCGAGTGTGTGAAGCGTTAGTCACTCGTGCATGACTGTCGCATTACTGAAGCCGTCTCACACTGCAGTTCTGTATCCAATAGCAACACGTTTCAAAGGTCTCGTATGAGTGTGTCGTCTTGAAACTCTCACAGGAAAGACGGGCAGAGAGGGAGCGAGTGTGTTTGTGGGAGTTTCTGCACATGTGAATGTTTGTTTCATTAATGCCTGACCTGATGATGTTCTGAGGTCTGTCACTGCGGTTTGATATTTGTTGTGGTTAAGTGGAGGATTGCTAGTGATAGACATTATATTTGTGTAAATACTGCCGGCTTTGCTTGTGCTGGCTGATGCCAGTTTTGAGCCAATCAAAACATGAATGCCACGTCATCCTGAGCTGTGACGTCATGACAGCAGACGGTAGAAAATCAGAAAAACATCTGTGTAATATAATGAAATGTTTTGGATTTTTTTTTTTCATCTCTTCTCTGATGATAAAGGCGGGGCAACCTGTCACTCACATGAGCTCAGATGAGATCCACCAATAGCAAACCACAACCATCCAATCACGAACGAACTTGTTCCAGAAGCCAGATATACGTCACAATAGGGAAGAAAAGACGAGCAAAACTTCTGTTTCATGCTGACTTTAATTATGTAGTTACAGCAGGAACTAGGACTGTCCCCAGAATGTGTCTGTGAAGTTTCAGCTCAAAATACTCCACAGATCATTTATTATAGCTTGTCAAATTTGCCCCTATTTGGGTGTGAGCAAAAACACGCCGTTTTTGTGCGTGTCTCTTTAAATGCAAATGAGCTGCTGCTCCAGAAGAGGGCGGAGCTTTAACAGCTCGCGCTTCAGTTGCTCAACAACAACAAAGCTGGAGAATCTCACGCAGCCAAAATGAGGATTGTCAGTAACGGTGTTCAGCCTTACATTGTTCAAACCGGAGTCGACACTGATGGAGAGACTCAGGAAGAAGGTCCGGTTTGGGTCACGGTTTCGGTACGAAGTAAACAAGAAAAAATAATTACGACATTAAAGGGTTAGTTCAGCCAAAAATGAAAATAATGTTGTTAATTATTCACCCTCATGTCGTTCCACACCCGTAAGACTTTCATTCATCTTCAGAACATAAATTAAGATATTTTTGATAAAATCCGAGGGTTTCTGATCCACACATAGGCAGCAACGTCATTACACCTTTTGACGTCCAGAAAGGTAGTTGAAAACTTGGTTAAAATAGTCAAAGTGACTACAGTGGTTTAACCTTAATGTTACGAAGAGATGAGAATACTTTTTGTGCGCAAAAACAAAACAAAAATAACGACTTTATTCAACAATTTGAACCATTGTCATACGTAGTGAACTCAGTGCAGGCTTCCTTGTTTACGTTCGAACGCCAGCTCAGTATTGGCCAAAGCTGAACATGCGAGCAGCACGACGCATGCATTTGATGCTGACGCAGGATCCGACCAATAATGAGCCGGCATTCGGACGTAAACAAGGAAGTCTGCACTGAGTTCACTACGTATGACAACGGTTGAATAAAGTCGTTTTTTTTTTGTTTGTTTTTGCGCACAAAAATATTCTCGTCGCATCATAATATTGAGGTTGTAGTCACTTTGACTATTTTAACTATGTTTTTAACTACCTTTCTGGACGTCAAAAGGTGCAATGACATCGCTGCCTATCTGTGGATCAGATACCCTCGGATTTCATCAAAAATATCTTAATTTGTGTTGTGAAGATGAACGAAAGTCTTACCGGTGTGGAACGACATGAGGGTGAGTAATTAATGACAGAATTTTCATTTTTGGGTGAACTAACCCTTTAATAACACTAGGGCTGGGTATCGAATTCAATACTTTTTAGGTACCGACCGAATTGCCTCGATACTATCGAGTATCGAAAAGTGTCTTGTTATTCGGTACCAAATTTTGATACCTCCAAACGGAGCCAGGAAGAATGGGTGGAGAAATGCTGTCGCTGTCTCGTTGAGCAATGTAATAACGTTGCGATACACTGTTATTTATATCTAAATGTATAAATCTATGCGCGCGAGAGAGACCCTGAGTGCGAGAGAGCGAGTGAATCAACGGTTTCACTTTCAGTTTATCTCTGAAAAGGACAGGTGAGAGTACCAGCTGTTTATGCGAGCAACCGGTTCACTACAGTCACTCCAGATACTGTGAACAGCAAAACAGAAGTGCCGCACTGCCTGCACAAACAGCGGGACACGCAATGTTTTTTAGACTAGTTATAGACAGGTACGACAAACAGCAGCGTTACATCAGCGTTCGTTCCTCAAGTCAATGGAAACACGCGACCGGTTCGTGACGGCCTCTAGTTCGCCTGCACTACACAGGCTCTTCCACACCCTCAGAGCGGACATTTTCAAATGGTTGTCTCCTGAAAAAGCAGAGTGATATATCATTGATGTGTTGATTTTAATAAAGACACAGAACTCTCATTTCACGGCAAGACGCAACGAGCATGTCACTCTTTTACTTTCGTTTTCAACTGAACGTATTTCTCTTCAGGGAAAACCAATCAAGGAAAACATGTACTAGAGCACCTCCACCTCATTATATAAAACGAAAAGGAAAACCCTACATGAGATATTGCTTTGTAACTTAACAGCTTTAACTATAAATATACATGAGCTTAACTAACAGAAATGATGTAATTATATATAATTATAGATCCAACAATGATGTAAGGAAACGGTGACAAAATATAAGTTTGAAGGAGTAAAGCCTGTGTTTTGGAGCTCTTTATTTTGAACTGTCAAAGTGTACCAGATTAATGAATTTATCATTAAAATGTACAAAATTTTCTATATATATTGTTAATAATAATTAATTTTTTGAAGAAGAACAATTGCTGTGTGATTTAAAGATCTGCAGTGAGCCTCACATAAACTGTTCATTTTGCATTGAAAACTATTTGAACTTTATTAAAACTATTTGCACTGATTTATTGTGTTAGTTACATTTTTGTTAATTTGTGCTTTTTATTCCTTTGTGCAGTGGCTCAGGAGATCTTTGAGTCTGTAAAAAAGTCAACAAACTTAAAATATAAAACCAAAGTTTTTTGAGGTAATGTAATCTTGTTAAAACAGATTTTATAAAATTGGTATCGAAAAAGGTATATTTTTGAACGATACCCAGCCCTAAATAACACAAACGGCAGCAGGAATATTAGGCTGCTGTCACTTTAAGAACGCATGCACAGATCCAATATACTGATAGTGTACACATGCATTGTCTTTCTCGACTGTTTACGTTCACCTGCTACGTTTGCTTAGATAGGACTTGCCAAGACGGGCATGTTGACAATTTTTGTGTGAATTTGTTCTTTCAAGGGCTAGAAGACTTAAAAGCGAACTCAATTCAGAATTCACGTGCTGTCTGAGATGCGGCTTTCTGTGTGCGTGCTTCGGATGTGTGCGTACACAACTGCTCACACAGCGCATGAGTTCTCTTTGGTGTCTTTTTGCGCTTAAATGATTAACTTGCCTCGTTCTCAAAGGTATTTCAGTTCTTATTGTCGTTCCCTGCCCGGCGCTTTCATTATTTTGTGCCTGTCTGAATTAGCACTGAGTGTCTGTTTAATCACTGAAAGCTGTTTCGGTCTCACCTGCACTCGCGCGCTATCAACACCGGGTGATGACAGCATTAATGACTGGTCATATTAGACCATACGGCACTCACACCATACCAAGAGTGACTGTTTTGTCCACATTTTTTTTTACCATTGCTGTTTTAACGTACTTGGAAGCCAGAATGTTCTCAGACAGGAGATTTATATGATGCAGGCAGCGGCTCTGTCAGCGGCGCATCTCCTTCTCTTACCATGCTGAACTGCAACACACCAACACGTGATGTCAGCAACAGATTTACATACTAACAGTTGATTGGACAGCTACTCTCATGAAATGCATACGAAGTGTATCCATCATTAGAGGAAGCCATATTATATCCGTTGTCAGATTAACAGCGGTGCAAGTGCGTGCCAAACCATGTGTGGAGAACGGTACGGTTTGATTGTTTTTTGTTGTTTTTTCATTTTCTTTTTACCAAGAACTGTTACACCCCTACTGAGTTTCACACAGAAGGGGATTTTATTTATAAAGAAACATACTAAATCATCTTAAATGTTAATGATTTAATAGCAGAAACGTTAAGTCAGAACTTATACCTAGTCATTTCAATTCTCTTTGATTTGTGGCCTCAAAACCTTTTGAACTCGGCTTTTACGCAAGGTGTATTAAAGTGTTATATAATGTCACTGCTGAACTCCATATCTGTGTGCATGTGTGAGAAGCGTCAGGTCTACTGTATCCTCATGTCCAGTACAGTATGTCTGTGTGTGTGTGTGAGAGTTGTGAAGGCTTGCCTCTATATTTGGCTCTTGTAAAGATAGCCGTGCGCTTGTAACCCCTCCATATAAACTAGTTTGAGTCTTCAGCTCGTCTCTTGCCGCAGTCCTGATTCATTCACAAAAGCAGCCACACGTCAAATGCACAAAGCCAAATAATAAATGTGTGCTGCAGTAATTGAAGGTGCAGCTGGAAATTCAGCCGTCATAAAGCACAACTCTTCATTCACGGATCACCAAAACCTGAACAAGCTACAGATGAGATTCACAAGTACCAATTCTGAAGCTCTAATTTTAGTACTTTTGAAGAAGCACCAAATAATTCTTATTATATTTTACAATATATTGTCTGTTAAAATAAAAGCTTGATGGTTTAACATTTGAAAATGAAGAAATTAAAGGGTTAGTTCACCCAAAAAATTAAAATTGTCATTAATTACTCACCCTCATGTCGTTCCACACCCGTAAGACCTTCGTTCATCTTCAGAACACAAATTAAGATATTTTTGATGAAATCTGAGAGGTGTATGACTCGTCCATAGACAGCAATATAATCACTTTCAAGGTCCAGAAAGTTACTAAACACATTGTTAAAACAGTCGACATGACTGGAGTGGTTCAACCTTAATTTTATGAAGCGACGAGAATACTTTTTGTGCACAAAAAACAAAAATTAAGACATACTACAGTAACGTTGTTAATTTCTGCCCGAGTCCCGTCACGATTCTTTTTCCACCGGCTGTGACCTCTCAAAATTCACCGGCTATGAATACTCAACTGTTTAATTTAGGGCTATCGAAGTCAATGCGACAGTAGCTGCGTTTCCATTACCCTTCAAATTGCTCAAATTGAAGTTACGAATTTCCTTGCCATTAATGCCTGGATAACATGTCTTATTCGATTAAAAATAATGGCTAGTGCATTGACTGTGATAAACTTAAACCTGAGAACATCTGTTGCCATGATTTTTGGAATGACTTCACGAGAGGAAAAAATTAGTCGCATAACACCAGTTAATGGAAACGCTGTCATTTCGCAATAGTTTTTTTTTATCAACATTTAGAAAATATCAAAAAAAGTTTTGCACAAATTTGTAATGTAAACCTGGTTCATAACAGCGACGTTAAAGCTGTCTATATTTGATCCTATGACTCGCCCATGGTTCAAGCCTGGGTTGCTAGGTCTGCGTTTTTTCCCTACACTAAACATTATTTGTAGCGCGCCTCCCATCCAATAATCGCAAAAGAGCTTTCTTACTTCTGAATAGAAACAAAGTCTCTTGGTTTCAGAAGGAAATTCAAACAATAAATGGCGCAACAGATTGCTCTTCCACTTTAATACAAGTTATAGTATGAAAAACATGCATGAACATCAGAATGTATGTTGAAAGATATGACAGTACAACTTACCAAAATTAATGAAATAATTCTTATGTAATTGTACAGCATTATAGTTGGGAAAGAATATTTTTCCCTTTTTAAGAAAATCAAATTTATCGGTATCGGCAGATATCATTCTGAATAATCGACTATCAGTGTTGGCGGAGAAATTTCTAGTTTATCAGTGCGTCTCTAATAATTAGCCAAATTGCGAGGCTACAAGCAACAGCAAACCTCAAGCTCTTTTTTAAAAATCGCAGATATGATGTTTTTTCCCAAATTGTTCAGCCTAGTACCATTTTTTAACAACAAAACTTTTAAAGGTGAAGTGTGTGATTTTTCTGCAATTTCAAGGTGTTTTATAGTCAAGAGGCCTGTTTTAAGGTGACTTTTGATGCGAGGCTGTCTTCGAGCAGGAGTGTGTTTGTCTCCTGGAGAGACCCTGGCGGTGAAAACGTGACCCGTGCTGCAGTGTCACTTGGAAGATGCACAGCTGTTATTTTTATTCTTTACTGCGGTGTTCAGGTCTGGATCTCCCATGTTAAAGGGTAGCCAAGCGCATTGTTATTACTGCACCACTGGCGTCACCAAACAGAATCTGCAACAGTAATGACAGGTTCTTCCCATCAGCCTTGTGATCGGATAATCCCACACCAAACCCGCCATATTGGAAGAGCCAGTGTTGCTGGGTGCTGGATACGTAAAAATCACACACTTCAGCTTTAACATGTCTGCTGGAATCAGTAGTGACTCATTTACAGTCAGTACATTATAATCTCTAATAGAATTGAAAGCCCTAATTATTGCCTGAATAGATACACTTGATTTTGAAGTGATAGTGGCTCAGTCGAATCTCTTTCTCTCATTATCTGTCATTCAGGTTTTGTCAGTAGGTGCCTGCGTCTCTCCATGCAGATGCTCCGGGTGAAATGAATATAGGCACCTCAGCCTCTGTCAGGACCCCCTCCGCCCCTCCCCACCCCTCCGCCCCTCTTCCTGCACCCTCACCGGGCCTGTCCCAGGTAAAACACATCACTCTTTATATTTATTGTGATCTTTTCTCAGGGGTTTTCAGGTTGAAGTCCAGGAATCACAAGGGAAAGTTAAAAGTAGGCCTGTAAATAGTTACATAATTATTAAATACATTTTGAAGCAGAAATGATTAAAAACATAGTGTGTTTTTTGTATTCTAATAAATCATTTTGCTTGTAAATGTGTCCTTAAGTAAAAACACCTAAATTTTCATTGCACTCTTAAAGTTTTTAATGCTCTCCTAAATCTTTCCACTTTGGAGCACCTTGGGGGGAAAAGTAAGCGTCAAGTCCTGCTCATGTTTTGCATGTGTCTCTTTAGCCCAGTTATCCTGGTCCTCCCCCGGTTGTGTTCGTGCACCCTCCGCCACAGATGAACCCGGCAGCCCAACCCCGACAGGTACGGCACCCCAAATACTCCCCACTGTGGGTCTAGTCAGTTGGGCTACCGGGGTCTTGATTCAGGCAGGATTTTTTCTCCCTTGGCCTTTCATTAGGGCTGCCCCCTCAAACGTTAGTCGACGAGAAAAGGCTTAATCGACCAAAGTTTTTATTAGTTGGTTAGTTACAGAAATTAAAAACTCGACAGGAAGTGGCAAAGTCACGCAGTCTGTGAGGGACAGATGGTTAACGGCGGGTCCTTGTGGTAATTACAGTATGTCGGGCAGGAAATCCAAATGTTCGCCTATCATCCATCTACGTCAAATATGGCTTATCATTTGAAACGTAAGTAACTTGGCCGCTCACTCTAACGTTAACCTAGATAAATGTGCACTATTATTAGGCGCATATCCAAAGTAAGTTTGTGCGGAGTGTGGAAGCTGGAAAGTATAGCTGCGATTACTGCATGGATCACTTTCATTTTTCCTATGATAACGGCAGAAACAACTTTAAATACTCCATCAGTTTTTGGTCATAAGGAGATAAAAAGATTAATACATCTTTCAAAACTGTAAGAGGTCTTTTATTTGTGTACAATTGTCACTAATAACAACAAAACAGTGTGCTTTTGTAAAATAAACAAAACAAACAAAGATGCGCTTTCTGCCGTCTCTGTCTCCGTGAATTTCTTTTCTGGAGTGCGGGTCACAAAAATGAACCGAAACTTAGTGTAGACTTAAGAAATATATCTATAGAAAGCTTGAAATGTGTCTACTTTTAAAGAAAACAATTCAACTCGGAAAGTAATAGGCTTATATAATCTGTATGAAAAGTGCATTTCTCTATAGGCGCGTTCACTATGCTGCAGAGATGACGAGTCAGCATCGTCAACTTCATCTTTGCAGCCTTGACTTACTGACCCAGAAAACACTAGTTTATTAGTAAACAATTAAAATGCTTTGCGGCAAGCTTTATTATGTAGGAATAGGCATATATTACGCCTATATGTAGTAAATGCTCATTATGGTTTAGTATTCTCCTCAGTATATATTTAAATAATTACATTAATATCAGCTTATGCGATTAAGTCGACTAATGGCTTAAATGGATGACACTAGTCGACTAGAAAAAAACTAGCCCTACGTTTCAGAGAGTTTTTCAATAAAAAAGAGCCAAACCAGCCCACTCAAGAATCAAATCAATCTTATGTTTTTATCATAAAAAAAAAAAACAGTGTTCAAGTATTTGTTGGTATCATTATCAATATATTTGAATTAGTTTTAATTTTTATATATATTTTATTTAAGTCTTAGTAATTTTGTTGTATTTTTGTCATTATTAGTTTTTTGTTCTTTATGAATATAAATGTTTAGTTTAAGTTTTATTGATTTTTAGAAGTTTTTAAGTTTTGAGTTTCGAATTAAACTAAATGAAAATTAGAAATGTTTGCCATAACAGCTAACTGAGAAATGAAATAAGTTTACATTTTGTATATATATTAATATATGTACAATATATATATATATTAATTGTATATATATTAATCTGTCTTAAGTATTGTTAATCTTGGAGATTTTGAAAGGGATTTTTTTGCTCAGTGGAGGATCTGTTACAGGAAACTTTTTGAGATTCAAGTGGGAGTTTTGTCTAAACAATTCGTCACCTTGGAATTTATGAGGTTCTATCTGAATTTTTCGTGAAAGTGGAATTATTCACATATTTTTATTCTGTGTTAACTTATTTACATTATGTGATGTTTTCTTAAGTTGTGTATATTTTGGGGCCTTTTTTTTTTAGAAAACAAAAAGGTTCTTTTCACAAAAGAGTATGAAATGCAACAATTTTGAAGCTCAATATCTCAAAACTGCTCAGAATGCAAATAATTCCAAGGTGGTGAATTATTGAAAAAAACTTGTTGAATATCTAGCCTGACATGTTAGGACACACCAGAGAAATTAGCAGCTAGTTAATATGACACAAACATTTGCAGCGTTGAGCTCAGGAGGTAGCCCTGCATCCTCCTGACCTCTCATTGTGTGTGAGATTCGTGCGACTGAGGTGCTTCTGGGAAAATATAAAGGAGGTCTCTTCTCTGCTTTTGTGGCTGGTGTTGCTTCAGTTTCTTGACCTTTTTGACCTGTGTGTGTGGCTTTCTCTTTCTAGTTTGCCTCAGGTCCTAGAAGCTTTACCACAACAGGTACTAACACAAACACACACACATACATTGAACAAGACCTGAAACATCAGTGTCACATGGAATGAATTCTGCATGGTATTCTCAAGTGTGTTATAGCTTTTAATAATTTTTTGCTTTAATTTTTATATTTTCTGTTTTCTTTTTAATTTTAGTGTATTTTTTTTGTCATTTTTATGTTTAGGTTTTCTTTAAGTTTTAGTATTTATTAATATTTTGAATTAGTTTTAATTTTCATATTTTCTGTTTTCATTTTAATTTTAGTGTAAATTTTAGTACTTGTGTATATTTGCCATTTTTATTAGTTTTTTAGTTTAATTTTTAAGTTTTAGTATTTATTGATATTTTGAATTTATTTTCTGTTTTCATTTGAATTGTTAGTGTAAGTTTTAGCATTTTTGTCATGTTTATTTGTTTTTTTTATATGACTGTAGTTTTTATTTTTAAGTTTTAGTATTTATTCATTTTTTTTGGATTATTTTTCATTTCTATACTTTCTGTTTTCATTTTAATTTTAGTGCAAGTTTTAGTAACTATTTTTGTCATTTTATTCGTTTTTTTTTTTTAATATTAGTTTTTATTCATTTTTTTTTATTTCGGTTTAGATATTTATTAATATTTTGAATTAGTTTTGGTTCTGTTTTTGTAATTTTTAGTAATTTAAAAGTTTTAGTAATTTTCTTTGTCATTTTTATTAGCTTTGTGTTTTTTTTAAATATGACTGTAGTTTTTATTAATTTTTATTTAAGTTTTAGGACCTCAACCTAAACTAAATGAAAATTAGAAATGTTGCACTGGCAACAAGTTAGTTAAACTGCAGTCATGTTTATATCTAGCTACCTGATTAACAACATATCTGGTTTAATGACAGACATTTGAAAGAAACTCTATCAGCCTTTCGAGTACCGAGGTTTATTACAATGATAGTAACTGAAGAGCACATTGCTGGCAAGCGTCTGCATTTGTGCCGCTTGTGTACTTGTTTAGAGTATGTTTCTGGCCTTTGTTGTGTCATCTCAACACTGCTAAAATGCTTAGTTTGTTTGCATGCTGCTCTGTTCCTTTAACTCTATGTGCCGGTGGGTAACACACACTCTCCATCTCTCTCTCTCTCGCTCTTCTGCTGCGTGTGTGTGTGTGTGTGTGTTTGGTGCTGCTGAAGGGAGGATTCAGGTCACTGCAGGTAATGCTTACATATTTTTCTTCCCTTTAAAGTCAGTGTAAAATGCTGTTCAAAACCCATCTTACTTTCGTAATATGACGTTTCCAAATTAAACA